>PCFQ01000002.1:447598-511408 GCA_003063905.1 Chlorella sp. A99
GCGGGGGGGGGGGGGGGGGGGGGGGGCGGGGGGGGGGGGGGGGGGGGGGGGGGGGCAGACGGCAGCCGCGGGGCGCCGGGCAGCCAGAGCACCGGGCCCGCACCTGCTCGTCCCACGTCTTTGGCCGGCTCTGCCGCTGGGGCCGCGGCCGCGGCGCAGGGGCGCGCCCGCCCCTGCAGGCCAGGATTGACGCGGCGGGCGGCGTCAGGCCGCCGGCGGCGGCGCGGCGGCGGCGCTCCCCGGCGCCCCGCGCCCCCTGCCCTTACGCCCCGTGCCCCCACCCAGCGCGCGCCTGTTGGGGTCGAGGTCGGTGAGCACTGGGATCTGCACGCGCTCGTCCGGGGAGATCTCCAGCTTGGGAGCCTCCATGATGTAGCGCAGCTCGCCTGCCTGCGGAGCGGCCAAGTGGTACAGCAGGCGCTCGCAGCTGCGCGGCGCCGGCCTGGCTCCCCGCCGCGATTGGCGGCTGGCCGGCCGCTGCCTGCGCGCGCGGAGGACGGGGCCGGGGGCGAGGGCGCGGCGGCGCCCGCCTGCAATGCCTGCGAACCTGGCGCCGGATCGCAGGCACGGGATGGGTCTTCTCGATGATCTTGTAGGTATCGATGCAGTCCTGGCGAGGGAGGAGCGGGGGCGTAAGCAGGCGAGCAGGCAGGCCGGGCTGGGGCCGAGCACGAGGTGTCAGCAGCGCTCGGGCGCGCACGAGCGCCCGCCGCTGCCAATGCGGCGAGAACGCCCGCTGTCCGCGTGCCTCCCTCCTCCGCCCCCGGCGCACGCGGCGCCATCGCACCCCCGCCCACCTGCTCGCGGCCGCAGGCCTGGTAGGCGAGCGCCAGCCAGAGCTGGATCTCGCCGCCCAGCAGCGACAGCGGGCCCTCCTCGTTCAACGCGCTCTCCAGCAGGGCGACCGACGCGGGGTACTGCCCTCGAGCATACGCCGTCTTTCCCTGCTTGAATTTGACTGCCCGCGCCTCCTTCTCGCGCTGCAGCTCATCGGCGCGCTGCGGGCGCGATGGCGCAAGGCGCGCGGCAGAGTTGATCAGGCTTTCGTCGCCACACGCCGCGCGGCGTTAGTCGCAGGGGTAACCGCCAACCCAACGCGCCCCACCGCTCCCCAGCGGTGCACGAGCACTGGTGCAGCAGACTTACAACCCCACCTGCTGCAGCTTCTGCCGAATCGCATCACGATAGCGCTGCTGCGTTTCGCTGAGCTGCTTGGACCCTTCTGCGCCCAGCTGCGCCGCCACCACCTCATCGGCATCCATGCCAGAGTTGACGGCTGCATGCAGGACAACAGCAGGGTGCAGCAGTGAAATTAGGCAGCAGCGGCGGAGCTGCCCCGTCACCGCCAGCGCCGAGCGGCCAACGAGCGGTGGGCGCGCCGCCCCAGCGCCTCCCACCTCGCGCATAGTTGGCTGCCGCGATGTCCAAGCTGGGGCGGGGGCCGTCATCAGAGCTCGCTCGTGTTGAGCAGGGCAAGGGCGACCGCCTCCCCGCTGCGGGGCCCAAGGCTCTTCGTCTCGTCCTCCATCTCAGAGGATAGGCTGCTGGCAGCGCTGCACAGGTGCTGCAGGTCGCTAGCTGCATGGGCGCTCCTCAAAAGCACTCCTTTGGGGCCTGCAGAGGCAGGCCTGGGTTAAGAGATGGGGCAGGATTCGTGATCAGTGGATGGGAGGGCTCATGAGCTGGTTGTGTGCAGGAGGCGGTGGCGCCGAGCCCCGTCGCGGCGTCGTGGGGTGGGTCGGCCGCTGAACGCTGGCAAAGGCGGAGTTTCTGGTCATTGTTAGCAAGAGAAAACCTTTGATGCAATGCAAGCGGTGCAGCGGATCAACACAGTTGCCGAGCATGCAGTGATGCACTCGTGGCGGTTCAAGGCGGACGGGGTGGACGGGGCTGCCGACACAGGTGTCCTTGCTGCTGAGTCATTCCAACCACCTCTGCATCTCGCTGCAGGCTCTTTTGTGCTAGTGTCAAGTCCATACTGAATCACTTCGGTCTAGCACTCAGCCTGCCACTCCACCCTGCGGATCAACCCTCCTGCAGGCTGCCCTGATATTCAGGGAACTCCCGAGACGGCGCCGGTGGCTTGCAGAGCCAGTTCAAGCTTGTCACTGCTCCTGCGAACGTTGATCTCGCGCGGGAGATGTCGAAACAACCTCTACGAGCTGGCAGCTGACGTCTTGTAAGCAGCGCATCGCTGCATCTGCCTGGCAAGCTAGGTATCGCCCGCCGCTGCGCCCCTGCTCGCACGCTGCGGCAGGCATGAAGGGGCCAGCATCCTCTGCAGCAGCTACCGACGGCAGCGCAGGCCAGAAGGCGGTGCACCTGGATGCAGACACCGAGCAGGCGGCAGCAGGCGCAAGGGAGAACAGCGCAGATGCGGTGTCTGTGGCGGTCACGTCGGCAGGCGCGTCGGCCAAGGCGCTGAGCGCCGACATTGAGCAGGGTGTGGCCCCTGCGGATGCGGGCGGGCAGCCGAGCGCAGAGCTGAAGATGGCAGACAGCGAGGAGGAGCATGAGGTGTGTGTGTGCCTGGCCGCATGTGCCAGCCGCCCGCAGCGAGCATCAGCTGAGCGCATCGGCCAGCCGACTTGACCCCGCGCCCCGCCCTCGCCGCAGGACGCCGCCGTCGCCCCGGAGCCGCCTTTCGAGCTAGCCTTTGCGCCGCTGGCACCGCCATTTGTGTTCTGGCAGGACCTGGCGATCGTGATGATCATGGGTGGAGTATTGGGCTGCTTTGGCTATGCGTGAGTCCCCCTGCCCTTGCTGGGCATGCATGCGCACTGCACTGAGTGTTGCGGCACCATGTATGGCATGCGCTGCACGCGCGACGCTGCTCCTGCTGCCCTCGCACCATCCGCTCTGTGCTGCTGCCTCATTCGCCCATCTGCTACCTTTTGCCCCCGTGCTCCCTCCCTGCAGCTTTCTCAAGGCCATCTCCAAGGTCACCGACCTCTGGCTGTCGGCGGGCAACCCGGCGTTCCCGGGGCCGGCGGCGCTCCAGTTTGGCGCCGGCCGCGCGTGGTGGGTCGGCCTGGCCGCGGGGACGGGCCTGGCCGTCGGCCTGGCAAAGTGGCTGTTCGACCTGGAGACAACTCCGAGCTTCCTCACAGAGCTCCAAGCCATGCATGTCGACCCTCTGCGCGGCGCCAAGACCGGCGTTGTTGTGCTAATGGGCCTCCTGGGCGGAGTTCCGATGGTGGGCTCCTGTGCTTGCCGCCGCGTCCGCCGCTGCCCCCTACGCGCGCGTCGCGTCCGCTGCCCGCCGCGCTGCAGCGCCCCCCCGCCCATCCCTGCCCCGCCCGCGCGCCGCCGCAGGGCCCGGAGGCTGGCCTCGGCGCGGTCGCGGGCGCAGCGGGCACGCTGGTCGGCCAGCTGCGCAAGCCGCGCATCCGGCGCGCGATGCGGCGCAAGCTGCTCGTCATCACTAGCATGTGCAGCGCATTCGCGTCGTTTCTGCCCAACCCAATGTGCGCGATCCTCCTCACCATTGAGCTGGGCCACACACCACGCCGCCTGGGCATCTCATACACGCACCTGACCGCTGCGCTCTCCGCCGGCTCCACCGTCGCGTTTGTGTGCTACTATGCGATTGCCGGATACACGTGAGCGCGTGCTGGGTCACGGCCCCCTGCATTGGAGCCGTGCTGCATGGCAGCAACTAGTGCATGGCCTCCGCGACCGAGGAGCCGACTGACCGTACCGGCCCCCTTGCCCCCGCGTCTGCCGCAGCTACCTCAACCCTGGTGCCCTCTTCGTCACGGCCGCCGCCGCCCAGCGGTACGACCAGATGTATGTGGTGGAGGGAATACTGTTCGGCGTTGGCGGCGCAGCCATGGCTGTGTGCTACCTGCTGATCGCCGGGGTCTCGAGGGGGCTGCTGCGCCGTGCGGCGGCCGCACTCGAGGCGCGCATCGGCCGCTGGCCCCGCGTCGTCATCATGTGCTGCGCCGGCGGCGTCGCCTACGGCCTACTGGGATGGGCCATGCCACTGACGCTGTGAGCGCCGGGGGCGCGGGTGAGCACACTGCGGGGCTGTGGGCTGCAGGCCCGAGGAAGCGCAGCCTCTGAGCTGCGCCGACACCCCCCCGCACTGCCGCAGCACCGACGGCTCTGCCACGCTTGCCACCGTGGGCATCAACAGCGGCGCGATCGGGTCCGGTGGGTGGCTGCTGCACCAAGGAGGCCCCAGCACGGGGGCGCCTAGAGCGAGGGCGGGGGGCAGGTGCTAGCGAGCGGCAGCGGCTGACCAGAGCATGCATGCCCCCCGTCCTGCCCAATTCTTGTCCCAGGCACATTAGCAGCGTCGGCGTTCGGCAAGATGCTCGCGTATCACATCGCTGCGGAGTCGGGGTTCGCGGGCGGCCTCTTCTTGCCCATCATGTCGATGAGCGCAATGATGGGAGCGGTGAGCTTGATGGGTGGGTGGGGTGGGGTGGGGCAGTGGGTGTGGGTGTGTGTGGGGGGGGGGGGCGGGGGCAGGTGAGGCGCCTGCCGCGAGGCGGGCACAGGCGGGCCTGCCTGCCTGCGTGTATGTGCTTGCCTCCTGGCCTGCCTGCCGCGACAGCACAGGAGCTGGCCTGCGGCCTCGTGCGTGGCCCCCCGCCGCCGCGCCTTGCTCCAGCCCCTCCTGCGTCTCGCACCCCGCTCTGCCCGGCCCTCTTCCCTCACCCCCAGGTGTTTGTCAACGAGACGAACGTGGACCCTGCCATCGCAATGGCGTGTTCGCTGATCGCTCTCGGTGCGGGGCTGATGGCCGCCCCGGCCTTCCTGTCGCTCGTCACCATCTCCATCCTGAGCGTGGGCCCCGCCGGCCTGGTCCCCGTGTTTGCCACCGCGTCCACCTCCTACCTGCTCTGCGTCGGCATCGGCATCCCCCAGGCAGTCATCGCCGCCGCGGCGCGGCGCGGGGAGCGCAAGGCCCTCCCCCGCGGCTGAGCTGCGGGGCGGCCCCGCGTGGTGGGCGGCGCCGCTGTGCGCGCTGTGCGCGGTGCGTGTCTTGCATGTCTTGCAATGCAGTGTGCTCTCATTGGCCAACCGAACGACAGTCGCAGGCAGCAGCGCGGCGCGGCCGCTACTGCAGGCAGCAGGCTGCGCCGCTGTTCTGCTCGTCGTGAATGGCTTGCGTCCAGGCCTTGCAGTGGCACCTGCGTGGAGGCCCTAGTGCGCTGAGCTGATGGAAGCGAGGGATATGCCTCAAGGTGACCAGGAAAACTATCGAGCAGCCACTCGCCTATCCTCCTCTTTGACGCCCGCCAGTGCAGTGTCAATGTGCCTGCGTGATTGGGGTGAGGAGTGGGAGGGGGACGCCTCAGTACATGCCCCCCATGGACCATGGTGCAGCCGCTCGGCTCCGCACCTGCCACATCCCACCCATGTGCTCTTTCTACACTTCCAGCACGGGATCCGATGACACATATCTACTCCTCCACTGTTGTTGGGCAAGGGCGCACTGCGGGCGCGCGGCAGAGGGGTCGGGAACGGCCAGGGCGTTGTCGGGCGCCGGGCAGGCGGGAACCCTCTTGAGCTCTGCCTCTCTGTGACTGTTTATACACCTCGCCGGCAGTGAGTGTCGTCAGGTCGGGCCCTCTGCAAGGTGACGAGAGCAGTTCACGAGAGCTTGCAGCTCGATCGGTGTCCGTTGTGGCCTCTGACTGACTGGAGCGACCAAAGAAGTAGCACAGGCACAGCAGTGCACTGAAGGGGAGCAAGTCCGGCGGGCGCCAGCGCCTTCCACCTCGCGGACTTCTGCCCCGGGGGAACCCCATTCGCCACATCCTGAGTTCCCAGCTGGTCTGCAGCCACCGAGAATTGTTCACATGGCCAGGCGGGGTAGAACAGAGGGAATTCAAGCATAGACCAAAATCTGGCTCAGGCCACAATGCAGGCAAGTTCTGAGTACGTGATTACACATAGCTGTCGCCGTCGCTGCTGCGCTGCTGCTGCTACTAGAGTGCTTGCTGACTCGCTCCGGGCGCGGCGGCCGCAAGAGCAATGGCGTCCCACGCCGCGCGCCGCGTGCGTACGCCGCTGCGCCGCTCAGGCGGCGGCGACCGCTGGCGCGCGCGGCGAGAGCAGCCAGGAGACAAGGAAGGCGAGGAGGAGGACGACAGCCGCGCCAACCAGCGCCTTGTCATGCTTCTTCACCGCACCCCGCAGGTAGGCGCGCAGCTGCTGGGCGGTCGTCTCCTTGGGCCGCCGTGCCGACGGCTTGGCCTCCATCGCCTTGATCACCTTGAGCGGCGCCGGCAGGTTCTTGGGGTGCAGGCGGCTGCTGGGCGGCGGCGCGCGCGCGCCGCCCGCGCTGCTGCTCGCGTCGCCGCCCTCGGCGCCGCCGTCGTCCGAGGGCGGCGCGCCGCCGCCCTCGCCGCCCGACTCGTCGCCCGAGGCCGACGCGGGGGCGGAGCTGTCGCCGGGCGCGGCGGGTGGCAGGCCGGCCGCCGCGCGCGCGGCCGCCTCGGCCAGCGCGCGGCCGCGCTTCTTCTCCCGCTCCGCCGCGCGGCGCTGCTTGCGCCGCTCCGCCTCCTCGCGCGCCCGCGCGTTGTGCTCACGCTCCAGGGCCTTGAGCTCCTCGGCGGAGGGCGTCTGCGGCGGGCGGGCAGGGAGGGGAGAGCAGCAGAGGAGTTGGGCGAGCAGAGGAGCACGCGCAGGCCGGCCAGAGCAGTAGCCAGCCGCCAGGTCACGCCGCGGGTTGTAGGCCCCCCACTCCCACCTTCTTGGCCAGGCGGATGGCCTCGGGCACCTCAAACTCCAAGTCGGGGACCACCACCGGCTCGACCACGTGCGCGGCAGAGGGCTTGGGCGGCCGCGGCGGCCGCACGCGCGGCCTGTCCGGGTCTGCAGCCGCCGTGCTCTCCCGCGCCGCCATCGCCGCGGCTGCCGCCGCGGCCGCTGCCGCGGCCGCTGCCTCTGCCGCTGCGGCTGCCTCGGCCGCGGCCTTGGCGCGGCGCGCCTCCTCCTTGGCCTCCTCCAGCACGGCTGCAATCACCGCCTCGGCCTTCTTCGCAGGCTTGAGCGGTTGCGGCTGTGCCGGCGGCTCGGCCGCCGCCGTGGCCGCCTTTTTGCCGCGCGCGCCCTTCTTGCCCGCCGCGGGCGCGTCCTCGGCCGGCGGCGGGATGCCCGCGTCCTCCACCACTTGCGACGGCAGCAGCACGGGCGCCTTGCGCTGCGTCTCCCACAGCGCAAAGTATTCGCGGCGGTAGGCGGCGTCGGCCGCCAGCTTGGCGTGCGCCTCGGCCATCTGCTCCAGGCACATCTGCCGCGCCTCCTCCACCCGCCCCTCCGCCAGGACCTGCGGCGCGTGGTCGGAGGGGCACAGCACCTCAGAGAGCCCTGCAGGCTGTTCACAACCAGAGGGTTGCTGCATCGCCGCGCCCCGCCGCGTGGCGCCCACCCTGCACCCACCTCGCGGATGCGGCGGGAGAAGCGCCGGTTCTCGTAGTAGTTGTCGTTCTTGGCCTTCTGGCTGCCGCGCTGCTCAGTCACGCGGCGCTGCACCTCGTCCACTGCCTCCCGCAGCCGCTTGCGCTCCGCCATCAGGTCCTCGACCTGCGCGTCCAGCGCTGCCTCCTGCGGAGCGCAGCAGCAAAGCGGGGGGCTCAGAGCTGAGCGCCGGGCGAGGCACACAGGCCGCCGAGCGCGAGGCAGGAGAGCGGGCCAGGCCGTGTGCAGAAGGCACGCGCAGCTGCGCACGGGCACAGCGCCTCCCCTGACAGGGTGCTGGAAAGGCCCCTGTCTGCGTGCAGCCCCCCGACCAGCCCCCCACCCACCCCCACCCCCACCCACACACTCCGCCCCCCACCTGCTCCCTGAACTTCTCCAGGATTGCGTGCTGCGTGTTGCGCTCCTCCTGCAGCAGCTTCATCTCGCCATCGTGCTCCTTCCACTGGTCGAGCAGCTCCTTGCGCTTCTGTGGGCAGGCAGGAGCAGCGCGGCGATCGGTGCCTGGAGATGAACCGCCGGGCACAGAGGGCATGCCAGGACGCAGCAGCTGGCGCGGCACGCGGCAGGCGCCAGCGCCGCTCTGCAGCCCTTGCTCACCTGCTTGTGCTCGTCCATCTGGCCCGCCGACGACTGGCACTCGCGCACGCGCTCGCGCTGGCTCTCCAGCTTCTTGAGCTGCAGGGAGCGACGTGCGGGGAGCGTGCGTGACCCTCGGTGCACACGCCAGCACGCATGCGCCCTGGCCAGGCCGCGAGCCAGCAGGCGGCGCCCGCACGCTGCCTTCACCCGCCTGCCACTCCGTGCGCCGGCCCACCTGTGCGAGGATGCGCTTCTCCTCTGCCAGCGGGATGGACTCGTGCTGGATGCGGAACTGCAGCTTGGCCAGCGCCTCGTCCAGCTCGGTCTCCGTGCGCACCTCCAGGTCCCTGGGGAGGGAAAGGAAGGAGGAAGGCTGCTCAAGCAGCCGCCCAGGGTGCCGCCTTGCCGACGTCAGTCCTGCGCCTCAGGCTGTCTATCCCCTGTGGCCTCCCGTGCCGGCGGCAACCCGGTCCTCACTTGAAGCTCTCCCGCATGCGCGTGACCTCGTCGCCCGCCACGTCTGCCAGCTTGCGCAGCTCGTTCACCTGGCGCGGGAGGGGAATGCACGGCGGCCGTTGGCAAGCGTGCGCCAGTGGATCGCAGCTGCTCGGCAGGACTGGAGAGCGCGGCTGCCGCGCTCTGCCCCCACCATGCACGTGCTGCCTCGCAGGGCTCACCGCTGCGCGCCGCTCGTCGTGCACGCGGCGGCACTCGTTGAAGGCATCGCGGGCCGCCCTGGTCTGCTCGCGCGCAGCATCGCGCTCGAGCTGCGCAGGCGGCGTGCAGGAGCAGGGGAATCATTGCAGCGCCGCAGGCGTGAAGCATCGCCGGCGCAGCGCATGCCGGCGGCTTTTACCCTCCAGCGGCGAGGATGCAGCAGCTGTCGGCCCCCGCTGCTGCTGCGCGCTGCTGCCTGCGGACACAGGCAGGCTGCCGCAGCTGCACCCACCTTCTTGAGGCTGAGCGTGTCGCCCAGCACCTGCAGCTGCGCGCGGTAGGCCTGCAGCTCCGTCTCGTCTGCCTTGCCGCCCGGCACCTCTGGCGGCTTGGGCACGCGCACAAACCAGAGCCTGCGACGCGGCAGCGGCGGTCAGCGCCGGCGCGCCGGCTCCACTGCCGCTGCGCGGCGGCGCTTGCGCGGCGGCCCCTTGGCCGGGCTCAGCCCGCCCGCAATTGCAGCTCAGATCGATCATAGCTCGACGGGCCTGCCCGAGGGCTGGGCAGACGACTGGAGATCTGCGTCTGCCATCTGGGCGTGGCTTGCCTGCGACCTCCCTGCTTACCTTTTACGCCAGGGCTCAAAGGGCTCGTCGGCGGAGGCGGCCGGCGTCTTGCGCTTCTCCTCAGTTCGTTCGTGTCTGCCGTTCAGGGCAGGTGCGGCTTCCGCCGCTGCCTCCCGCTCTTTGCGGGGTTTGCGCTGCTCCATGGCCTCCTCCTCGTCAGCAGGGATGTCAGGGAGGACGGACATTGACTTCGCGCTCATGCACGCCCGCAACGAGCGATCTGCACTGGAATTGCACGAACGAAAAAGTAAACGCGGACAAGAGGCGTTTGTTCGATTTGTTCTGGGAGGCACACCTGCATTCTTCTTCGGCTGGCCTGCTTCACTGCCCAAACTAAGCGCCAGTGTAACACGAGTGATTGAACTGCCGATCACACGCAGCGAAAGCTGCGATCAGAACTGCAGAGGGTAGGAGGTCCTCGGCGCGCACGGATAAGCGTGCCAGCCCCCTGTCCAGCAGCTCGACAAGCCCCAGGCATGACAGCCACGGCTGTGGGGCCCCCGGCGTCATGGGCACTGCAGGCGGCGCGGCGGGCGGGAGCGAGCGCCGCAGGCGCGCAGGCGCCCGCGCCCCGTTGCCCACGGCGCCCCGGCCGCAGGCGCCTCGCACCTCCGCGGGCCGCCGAGGCCACGCAGGCGGCGCCGGCGGGCTTCCACGTCAGCCGCATGCAGAGCACGGAGCGGCGGGAGGAGGCGCCGCCGCTGGCAGACCTGCGGGTCGTGCTGGCAGAGGCGGATGACGAGCTGGAGGCGGCCGCCTGGCTGCGCGCCATGTCTTTCTACGCTTACCCGCCCGAGCGCAAGTTTGCCGGCGAGGTGGGGAGGCCGCCGGGCGCTGGCAAGGAGGCCCTCTGCCCCCCCGTTTGGTGCTGGCCCTGTGCAGAGCGGACAGGGCACCGGCGCCCCGCGCCCGCTCGCTCACGAGCACGCCCGCGACCCTCGCCCGCCCCCCGCGCGCCTGTCGCCGCCGCAGATCCACCAGCTGATGGTGCAGGAGGAGGAGTACCAGCTGCTCAAGGCGGCGCGCATGGCGCGCCGGCTGGCGGAGCTGCAGGCCGCGCGCGACGGCGGCGGTCTGCCCCGCGAGCGCTCGGCCTGCCTCGTAGCGCTGTCGGCCGAGGCGGGCGTGCTGGCTGCGACCGACGCGCGGCTGGTGGTGGAGGGGCGGGGCGCGGTGGTGGGCACGCTGGACCTGCACGCCGTGCGTGCGCTGGATGGGCAGGTCTTGATTGGTGAGGGGGAGGGGTGGGGGTGGGGTGGGGGGTGGCCTGGCCTTGGCTGTCTGTGGAGAGGCGGCGTTCGCCAGGGTTGCTGTGGGACGTCACTGGAAGTTGCGGGCAGTGCACATCCTGCAGCCGCTCACAGGTGGGTATCGATCTGACCTGCCCCGCCGTCCCGCCCCATCACTGTACAGGCGACTGCACCAATGCCGCCTACCTGGGCAACGTGTGCACCAACCCTGCTGCCCGGCGGCGAGGGGTGGGCCAGGCGCTGATCGCGGCAGTGCGCGGCCTGGCACGCGAGTGGGGTGAGCGCCTCCCTCGCCCCTCTTGCGGTGCTGCTGCAACCCCAGCGCTCCATTGCCGTCTGCGTGGCCCTGCGCGCTCGGTTGCGACCCTGCGCCTGCGACTCCCCCCACTGCGCATGCGCATGCGGCTGCCGCCCCTGCTCATGCGCGCCCGACTCCCCCAGGCCGCGCCTGCGCGCGCGCGTCCCCCCCCCCGACGTCCCCAACCGCTACCGNCCCCCCCCCCCCCCCCCCCCCGCGCGCGCAGAGGTGCAGGAGCTGTACGTGCACACGCTGGCGGTGAACGAGATCGGGCGGCGCTTCTACGACGGCGTGGGGTTTGTGCTGGAGAAGGAGGAGAGCAGCAACACGGCGCACTACCGCGGGCGCTGCCTGGACGGCGTGGAGGGCGCGGGGCGCACGCTGCTGCTGCGCGACGCGCGGCTGCGCGCGCCCGAGTGAGGCGGCGCCCAGGGCGGCGGCGCTCGCACGCTTCTTGCTCGCACTCTGGTCTGCATTTCATTGCCTTTCTGCACGCTGCTCTGCAAACCATTTCAGCTGCAATTTGCCCTTGTACTGCCTGGAGCTCCCCTGTACACTGATGTTAACACAAATGCAAATGCAAACATGCTTATTGTTTTACAGCGGAAGAAAGGGCACAGAAGGGGAAGGAGCAGGAGCAGGAAACAGCGCAGGGCATTTGGGAGCAGGGTACACACGGCGCGGGATGCTCTGAAGGCGGCTGGAGTGACGTGGCACAGGGCAGGCGTTTGCGATCTTTGCTGCGAGAGGGCTGCGGGCACAGGATATGAAATGGCCGCGTACAGGGAAGAAGGCACATAGTTTGACCTGGGGCGCGCCAGCAGCATGCGGGCGATGCCAGTTGCTATTCGGGGCCGGTGTGGGGCTTGCCGGAAGCGTACCGCTCCTTGAGGCGCCGCTGGAACTCGGAGCCGGCCAGAAGGCCGCCGCCCTCGCCGCGGGGCGCGGTCGCCGCACCGCCGCCGCCCAGCCAGCGCTGCGCGGCGGCCTGCACCGGCAGCAGCCAGCCGCGGATGGCAGCGGACGCGGGCGCGAAGCCCTGCTGCACATGCGCTCGCAAGTCCTCTGCCGAGTGAATCTCCAGGGCCCAGACTGCGAGCGTGGCTCCGCTCGCCAGGCCCACCGCGGCCGCGACGGAGCCGTAGACCAGGCTGCGCACGCTGGCGAGGAAGGAGCGGCGCGCTGCCTCGCGCGCCTCGGGCGACAGCGCACGCGGCCCCAGCGTCCAGTCACCAAAGCCCTCGGCCGCGCTGGGCGCGGGCGCCTGGGGCGCCTGGTAGCGCCCGCGCCCCAGGTGCGTGCGCGGCACGTGCCCCACCGCCGCCCCAATCACGTACATGCCGCCGCCCGCGCCGGCGCTGGCTGCGCGATAGCGCCGCAGCTCCTCGGGCCCCAGCGGCGGCGGCTCCCCCTTGATACGCCGCTCGTACTCCTTGCGGCTGCGGAGCGGGGGTGGGGGTTGGGGTTGGGGAGGGGGCCAGGGGCGGTGGGAGTGGTGCGAGCACTGCCGGCATGCGGTGTCGCAGTCAGGCACTGCGGCTGCATGGCGCCTCGCTCCACCCATGCGCCTGCTGCAGAGTCCCTCTCGACATGCGCACGCTCCTGCCCCGCGCTCACGCTGCGGCCTCGGGGTCCTCCACCCGCGCCTGCTGGGATAGCACCTCGAACAGCACTTCAAACGTCTGCGCGCTGTCCTCCATGCTAGGCTGCGGCCCCTTGGGCGAGTCGGGCGGCAGCCGCCCCTCCTTGATCAGGCGCTGCTTGTGGCGCTGCAGGTCCGCCTCCTGCGGATGGGAGGGAGGGGGGGGGGACCCGTGCGGGGCAGGTGAGGCGCAGCGCCAGACGAGGCGCAGCACCAGGCGAGGCACACGCCCCTGCTCCCAGCCAAGCCCTGGCCTTGGCTCACCTGCTCTTGCTTGAAGTAGCCTTGCTCCCGCGCCAGGCCGTACCCCCGCAGTATATTTGCCATGCCGCCCCGTCACCTGCAGGGCCATCCACGGGCTTCATCAGCCGGGTGGCAATCGGCCACCGCCTCCGCCAGCAGGCGGGTAGCGGAATCGGCCACCGCCTCCGCCAGCGGGCGGGGGTGCCGCACCGCGCACCAGTCGTCCCTGCAGTCGCGTTAGCGCCGCCCACAGCTCACACCACAGCTCCACAGCACAGCTTCACCTGCCCAGGCGGCCAGGAGCCAAGACTTAAGGTCTTCGTTCAGATCAGCTCCAGGCACCAATCGCAGGTCTCCGCTCGGTCCAAGGGCAACACGGAAGGCTAGCTGCGAGGACTGCAGCCTGCACAGCCGCTCACAAATTGCGCCTTCGAGTTTCTGCGCATGCGCAACACTCACACGTTGTTGCAGCAGTGAAGAATAATCAATTAGCTAGTATCTAGATCTGGCTGCCTTGATAGGCTGGCGCCGCCCTCCACCCGGTACCTGCCGCCTGTCTCCTGCCTGCGAGCCCAGAATTCCCGACAACAACCGCGGACGGCCGCGCACCCGTTGCTATCGCACCACCCTGTTCCTACCCATCCCGTACCAACTGCGAGATGCTCCATTTTCCCTTGTTTACACCTGGCGAATAATTCACAGAGACTAGGGGTTGCTCTTCTCGGGGGGTGCTGGCAGCGCTTCAAGAGTCGCTCGGCCCTCGGCCGGCGCGCTTCAAGAGTAGTAGGGCAGGACCTGGGTGAGGACGTAGCCCCAGGCAGCGCCGCTGAGGCCGCCAACCAGGAACCCGGCGGAGAACTTGCTCCAGCTGCGGGCGCGCGGGGGAGCGGGAGGGAGGGAGGGCGGTGTCGCGTCGATGCTTCCCATGCGGGCAACGGGCGGAGCATGGCGGGCGGGCGGGCGGCGGGCGGCGCGCCACTGCTCTCCCAGCACGACGCGGCCGCGCGGCGCGAGCGGCGCGCGCAGGCGGCGCGGCCGCGGCGGGGCGAGGCGGCGGCGCGCAACCCACCCCTCGGCGCTCTGCAGGGGGTCGGCAGCGATCTTGCGGCCGGAGAGGGTCTTCACGCCAACCTGCACGCGCAGCGAGCGCCAGACAGCTCAGCCAGTGAGTCGGGCGCTGGCTGGCAGCCGCACGAGCGTGCTGGCGCCACCCCGTGCCCAGCCCTCCCGCCGCCGCTCCCACGGCTCGGCCAGGTGCACGGCCGCACGGCCGCCGCGCCCGCCCTGTGCGTTGCCTGCCCTCTGCCCTCTGCCAGCGCGGCGCCCGCGACAACCCAGACTCACGGTGGGGCCCTCGTTCTGGAAGGTGGCCGCGCCGTAGATGGACAGACCCAGGGTCAGCAGCACCACGATGGCGGCGCCGCCCAGGCTGCCCACGATCTCAGCAACGTTCTCCACGTTGCGCAGGGGGCCAAGCTTGATGAAGGGCCCGACAAGCAGGAAGCCTGCGTGGGGGAAGGGGGGAGAGGGGCGCGCGCGGCGGCGTGGTCGGCGGCGACGCGGTGCACAGGCGCGGCGCGTGCCATGCCCTTGCCACCCGACTGCCACGCCGCGGTGCACGCGGCTGCCCTGCCCGCGTTGCACGGCGCTGCTGTGCCGCTGCTGCGTGCATGCGGGCAGCAGCAACACTGCTGCAGGCAGCCAGCTGCACAAGCACTGCACCACAGCAAGCCGACGCTGCTGCAACCTCCTCGCATTCCCCCCCTTGCTCTTTGTTATAACAGCTGCCGTGCTGGCCGCGCGCTGCACTCCCAGCTGTCCAGCAACGAGATCAACCAACGCCGTCTGCTGATTGGAATCGCCACCTGCCAGTCTCTCTCTAGAAACCGCCACCCACCGTGCGCAAGGCCGATCTCCACGCCGCGCAGCAGGGGGGACACACCAGTGCGGTAGGCGGGCAGGGCCGACAGGTAGGCTGCAAGAGGCAGGGGCGCTAGCTCAATTGCGGTGTGCAGAGCTGTACCCCAGAGGGCCATCGGTCAACACGTGTGCACCGCACCCGCCGCCGCCCCTCGCTGCAGCCAGTCTCCCACTTTGCGCCGCGCGCACCGGCGACCAGGGGCGCAGAGGTCACGGGGGTCTCCAGCATGCCGATGAAGGGATCACCGTTGATGGGCTGGACCACCTGCGATCGCAGAAGAGCAGCGGGCGGAACACAGGCGGCGGTGACCCACGGCAGTGGTGCTGGGAAGGCAGATCGCGCCCAACCCCCTTCCGTTCGCTCCCACAGCCGCCGTTACAGTGGGTCGTGGCCCACTCCAAGGCCGCAGGTGCCCAGGCGCGCCCACCTGAACCTTCTCGGTAGAGGCGCGCACAACCAGGGCGCGGCGAGCCGTGGGGCGGGCCGCCACGGCCTTCACGCCCAGGCAGGGGCGGGCCACAGAGGCGAGGAGCGCGGCCATATCTCCGATTGGGTGGGGAGCGGCAGGGGAGAGATGGCACACTCTCAGG
Organism: Chlorella sp. A99; assembly: GCA_003063905.1. NCBI lineage: Eukaryota > Viridiplantae > Chlorophyta > Trebouxiophyceae > Chlorellales > Chlorellaceae > Chlorella > Chlorella sp. A99. The sequence goes on from PCFQ01000002.1 coordinate 462,845, forward strand.
ACCTCCAAGCGCTCTGGCAGGCCGCCAGACCGCTGGCAAGCAATTTGGGGAGGGATGGGGCCCTGATCCCTGGTTGGACCAGGGAGAGCCGAGCTTTTTAGTGCGATTTCCAAGTCCGCATGCGCTCGACAGGGCATGGCAGAGGCGGCAGAGGACAGGGCACGAGCAGCGCCCTCATATTGCAGGCTGCCGCCCACCCGTCCGCGCCCCGCCGGCGTCTCTCCACCTTGCATCTCATGCCACACTTTTTTCTTCCTGGAAACGCACGCCCGCTGCCTGCCACTCTCACAGCCTATCCCTGTGCCCTCAGACAGCTGTCAGGGAGGGCCAAACCAGCGCTTGGGTTCGCTGCCGATCATGCTTTCGCCCGCCACCCAGCAAGTGGTGCCATGCCGCGCAAATGCCATGCCACGCCCTTCTGTGTATCTCAAAACCCTCTGAATCCCCTGATATCAGACAGCCCTTTGTTGCGCGGCTGCATCGGTGCATCATGATACGCCCGCTCGAGGCAGAACGTCGCACCTCCCACCGGACCACATGGTTGCCGCTGGTTTAAACGTAGCCTGCTTCCTGGGAATGGCGCACCTGGGACTGGCGCTGCAGAGGGCATGCACGGCGTGGCGCAGGGGTCCCGCAAGTAGTGCGGTGCATGTGCGTCGGCAAAGCTTGCGTCGCGCCTGCCCTTGCATCCGGCTCCCCTGGCCTCCACCCGTCCTTCCCCTCAATCCAGTTGCTGGAGTTGGCACCCTCTCGAGCAACGGCGTCACGAATTGAGCAAGCATTCCCAACAACGTTCGCAAACCCGCGCCCCGCGCGCGCCTGCATCTTGTTACCCGTTTCTGACGCGCAGGACAGGTCAGCGGGCCGGTTCCGCTTGGGCCCAGGCACCCGCCACCGCCCATCGCGCCACCTCGGCGACCTCGCACCCCTTTCCCCCTGCCGCCCGTCAGGGCCTCCCTTTCCCGCTGCACTTGAACAATGACAGCGCAGTCCCCTTGGGTAGCGGCTGCCCTGGCTTCGCTAGGGGTCGGCCTGGCCGCAGCGGCCCTGCTCCGCAGCCGCCAGCGCCGGTTTGCGCGCTTCCTTGCCAGCGAGGCAGAGGCGGTGAGGGCCGAGGCGCTGGCGGCCACCCCAACAAAGGCGGGTGGCCTGGACGGCCTGCCGGTGCCCAAGCCGGTGCAGCGCTTCTTCAAGCGCTTCATGACCCCTGGATGCCGAAAGTACAGGTGGGGCAGGCGGGAGAATGCTCAGAACGTCCCCACCCGCTGACCCACCCAACCACCTCCCGGCCTCCCGCTGTCCGCAGGCTGTGGCGGGCGCGTAGCGGCGGCGCCATGCGCTTTGATCCCGGCGGCGAATGGAAGCGGCTGGATGCCGAGCTCGTCGGCTTGGCCACCGCCCCCGCGTTCTGCTACATCGGGACCGTGGCGCTGGGCCTGGGGCGCCTGCTGTGGTGCAGGGGGCGCGAGGCGCTGCTCGGTGGGCAGGGCGCGATGGAGTGGCGGCTGTGGGGGGGGGGTGCTGCTCGCGCGCGGCGTGGGCGGCAATGTCAACCCGTCGGGACTGCTCCGGTGGATCGCCGAGGCAGTGCTCTTCCCGCCGGCGCTGCTGCCATCGCCGCACCTGGCCTGGCAGCGCAGCGAGGAGGACCCGCAGCGCAGCGCGCGCGCCGTGGTGCGCTGGCGCGGCACCACCACCAGCGCCACGCTCACTTTTGACGGCGAGGGCCGGCTCCTGCGCTTGCGGTCGGACGACTACTGGCGGGTCTTGCCCGGCGGCGCCGTGGAGCAGTTCCCCTGGGTCGCCACCGCCACCGAGCACCGCCGCTTCGAGTGAGCGTGTGAAGGGCTGCCATGGCTGAATGCAAGCGCGTGTCTGAGCCGCGCCGTGCGTTGCGGGAGTCGCAGGGTGGGCGACCGCGGCGAGAGTGTGGAGATCCCCACCCGCCTGGCAGCCGCGTGGCTTGAGCGCGACGGCAGCGAGTTTGAGCACATCAGGGTCGCGATCGACAGCCTGGAGGCACAGGAGTAGGGAGAAGGAGGAGGGGGCGGCGTGGCGGGAGGCGGCGCTCGCCGGCAGGCAGCGTGGGCAACGGTCGCTGGTGGGGAGCAGGCTTGGTGCACACTGCGCTCCCGGCATGTTTTGGCAGCTGCTTGTCACTTGAATAAGTACAGCACTTCTCTCTAATATCTAATTATGCTAGGCAGATCGGACAACTGCTGCTGCCACCCTGCCACATCAACCCAGCTACCGCATCCAACCCAGCTGCCGCTGCCAGCCTGGGCCCGAGCCGCTACGCGCCCGAGGCCTGCCTGCCGCCCGAGGGCGGCCGCGCCAGCACCACGATGCGCGGCGCCGAGGGGCGCAGGCTGTACGCCATGAGGTCCACGAAGCCGGCGCGCCGGAAGAACGCGCGCGCCTTGTCGCTGGTGGCCTCCACATACAGGCGCTGCCCCGCAGCGGCGGCCAGGCGGCAGACGTGGTCCAGCAGCGCGGTGCCAAGCCCCATTCCCTTCTGCGCGCTGCCGATGGCCACCAGTCGCCAAAATGGGCCGTGCGCCTGCGCACACGGGCCGCGGCGGCAATGAGCGAGGGGCAGGACTGAGGAGCGTGGGGCAAGGTCAGCATGCGGCGGCTCGCTGAGAGGCGCCGCGCCGGGCCACACATGCTCTGCCGCTCGCGGCGTTCGGCGGGACGCACCCCCACCGCCAGGCGGCAGGCATTGGGACCAATCGCAGCAGCCAGGGCAGCCTCGAGCGCTGGCGTTGCCGTCAAGCGACAAGCCAGCGCCGCCCCCTGGAGCAGCGCCTCCGCTCACCGCAGCGTACGCCTGGTGCTGCCTATCCAGATCGCCGACGAGCTCTGCCAGCGCGCGCCACCTGCCCACCGGCGCGACGCGCATGAGCCGCAGCAATGTGGCGCGCCGGCACCACGCCGGCGGCTGCAACACGGCGCGGCGGTGTGGGCGGAGTCAGGCCGAGAGCGCGCGCCACAAGGGGCATGGCTTCCAGTGAGCGGCGGCTCTGGCAGGCCTGCTGCGGGACCCCGCCGCGCGCCCCTCACCCGGTCGGCCGGCCACTGCTGCAGCAGCGCCACTGCGGAGAAGTCAGACAGGCACACGAGCTGGTGGCCCGCCGCACTTGGGCGCCGCGTCGCCGTCAGCGCCTCTCGAAGCAAAATCAGCGCGAGCGCCGGGTTGCGCCGCGCAAAGTAGTTGGCGAGGCCGTCACCGGCCAATGTCTGCAGGGGTGCAGAGATGTGGCAGGAGACCCGTGAGCGGCCAAACGTGCTGCTGCTGCGGCGGCGGCGGTGGAGGCAGTTGAAAAGCCCGCGCGCTTGGCTCGCCTGTGCAAGTGTTTCCAGGCACATTTCGGCTGCTTCCGCATCAGATTGCGGGCCCAGCTCCCGGAAGTAGAGGGCGCTCATCTGTCGTGTTGAGCCTCTGAAAGCCTCTCAACACGCAACAGCAAGCATGAACTGATGCGTGAAAGAAAGAGAGAAGAGCGAAGCACCACGCGCTCTGTTGACATTGGGCGGGAAGCTGACCGCCGCAGCGCCACCACCGGGGAAGGCAACACGCACTCTGCGGACTTCCCTGTTCATGCTCTTACGCACCTTACACTTCTAAACTCATGGAGAAGAGAGCGAGAGTTGGGTGCTGGGAGAAACTCTAGCAGAAGGACGCACGGGCTTCCGCGCGCATGCGATGCAGAGGTTCGTTTGGCAGCGCTCATCGGAGCGCTGGACAGAAAATGGGAAAACCAAACGAGGACTATGAAACAATGAAAGAATTGCGCACCCAAACTTTATGGGGCGAGCGCCGCGCGGCCAGCACGTCAGCAGGCCGCGCACCGCTCGCGTGCAAGGGGGGTGCGGCGACCGGACACCGGCCGGCGCACCCCACCAAATTTCGCTGTGTCGGGGGTGGCAAGGCAGGAGGTAGGAGGGAGAACGCTGTGTGCTCAGCAGGCGGCAGGCGAATGAAATCAAGGGCCAAAAACTGGGCAGGCTCGATAAAAAGCCAGCGCAAAAGTGGCGGGGCACTGGGCGCCCCGCAAAAAGCGATCGCAGTGTGCACTGGTGCAGCGGGAGGGCGGCGCGAGGGGCGCACACTCCCACATGGGCTTTTTATTTGGGCGGCGCAGCCCGGCGCGCCCGCGTAAGCGGGCGCGCCGAGCTCGACGCCAGCCAAGAGGCGCCGGGGGGCGCGAGTTGGTGGCACAGGGCAGGGGTCAAAAGTGGGTGCTCGGGGGCGGGTTAGGGGCCGGCACGGCTGGTTGCGAGGGCGGACGAAGGGGAGACGCTTGGACGGGCGGTGGTACAAGGGTGGGTGGGGTAGACGCCGGTGGAGCAGGGCTGCGCTCGCGCGGCTGGGCCGGCCGCGCCGGGTGGGCCGGCCGGCGCTTGGCGCCGGGGGCGGCGTGCGCGCCGCTCAGGCGAGCGGCACCTCTGTTGCCATCACCTTGGCCCGCAGCGCCTCGCGATCGGCGGCCGACAGCATCGACCAGCCGTGTGGCGCCTCGTACTCGAAGTGCTCCCTGGGCCTGCCCGAGAGCAGGTCGTATGTCGCGCCCTGCGCGCGGGAGGCGGCGGCGGAGGCGGCCGGCAACGCAAGAGTCGGCGCATGTGGCGCAGCATCGTCGGGGCCCGCGGCGCGGCGTGCGTCGTCGTGCGGCATGTGGCGTGAGCGGCTGCAGCCCATGCCCGCCAGAAGCGTACACCCGGCACCCACCCGCACGGCGTCGCGCTTGGGCCCGCAGGGGCGCACTTCGGTGAGGTAGCTGTATGCCTCGTCTAGCTGCATGCCGCCGCACCTGGGGGCAGGAGGAGGCGGGAGAGGGGCGGCGTGCGGCGAGCGGGGTAAGCGGCACGTGGTGCACAGGCGGAGCAGGCGGGCGAGGTGGAGGCAGTGCCGGCGCGCCCGCCGCGCGCGCTCCGCTGCCTCGGCGTGCGCCCCGGCGGCCCCCAATGCGCGCCCGATGTGCCGCCCACCAGTAGAGCCAGGCGATGGCCACCGCGGGCGCGCGGCCCAGGCCGGCGGTGCAGTGGACGTAGACGCGGCCGCGGCGCAGTGCCTCGTCCAGCACGCGCACCGAGGCGGGCAGCGTGGCGCGCAGGCTGCGGCGCGGGGGAGGGGGCGGCACGGGACGACTCAGCGCGCGGTCGCGAGCATGGGGCGCGCGCGCCTGGCGCAGACCGGCGGCGTGCCGCGCAGCATGCCGCGCAGCATGCCGCGCAGCGGGTCGGCGGCGAGCCGGCACGCGCAACCACACAGCGCGCCCAGCAGCAGCAGCAGCAGCAGCAGCAGCAGCAGCAGCAGCGCAGGCGCGCGCACCTGTGAGGGTCAAAGTCGCGCGCGGGGCAGCGCAGGAGCTGCACGCCGTGCTGCTCGCAGCGAGCGCGCAGCGCGTTGATGTCAACGCCCCAGTAGGCCAGGTCTTTGTCTTGCTGGAGGTTGAGGATGGCGGTGCAGCCGAGCGACTCGGCGATGTGGTCAATGTCCTGGGGGCTGCGCGGCTGGCTGCCGACGATCAGGTCCTCCAGTATGAAGCTGTAGTAGAGGCCGCGGTCGGGGTGGTACCTGAGGAAGGGCCGGGAGTGGGGTGTGAGGGGCAGAGAGAGCAGAGGGGGCTGGGCGCAGGTGCCCAGGCGGAGGGCGTGCGCGCGTATCGAGTGGCTGTGGCGCAGCTCACTCGTATGGGCTGCGCTCGCCCCAGTTCATCTTCCGCTTCATGGTCGCGTTGTAGCTGGAGATGCGGTCGAGCGTGGCCGCGCTCGTCTCGGCCAGGCTCGTGGCCACGGCCGTGGTGGGCGTGTGGCGGCGCCGTGCGAGCGGCCGCGCCGCGCGCTGCGCTCGCTGCTGCTGCTGCGGGGCCCGCTGCTGTGCCAGGCACAGCCCCGCGGGCGAGCGCCCGAGGAGGGTCTTCATGGATGGGGGGTAATCGGGCTCGGGACTCTGCTGACGGTGCGGGGGGAGTCGGGCAAGTGTGCTTGGGGAGGCTAATTCCACTGAATGCGCGAGAGCGAGTATGGGGAACGCGAGTATGGGCAACTTCAGGGGAGCTTCTCGGAGCTGGACACGGAGGAAGGTTGAGCTTCTTATAGAATTGCAAGTGCGCGAAAAGGCGATGTGATGCGGATTGAGGACACCGCGAACCGGGGCGTGCCTCTGAGCCGCAAGTGCCTGCCCGCGGCCCTCCATGCGATTCGCTCTGTTCAGTCCTTCTCCGACGTTTGAGATGGGTCTGCGAGGCTGGGTCAGACCGAAAGAGGCTGCGTTCGCCGACCACGCCACCTGGCAGTCGGCAATCACTTTTTGGCTGCCGGCCACGGCTTCCTCGGCACACTGCCGACACAGCACTCTGGCATCACACCGCTCTCCTCGTCGTGCGCAGGCCTTTTATGGGCATACCAAGCATTGCCAGCAGTCAATATCACCCCCGCAGCCGCTCTGCGCCCCCGCCACACCCTCGCACGTCCCCTCAGTGCGGCTCCGGCTGCTGCCTGCACTGAAACGGCGCAAACTCGGCCAGCGCGAGCCGCAGAGGCACCACCCGCCCCGCTGCCGCGTCAAACGCATGCCTGCAGCACAAGCGGCCAGGGGAAGTGTCGGGAGTGCCAGAGCTGGGCGTTGAGGCTCGCAGGGTGCAGGCCCGCGGCGCGCCAGCGGCGCACCTGCATTCGAACAGCGGGAAGCGCGGCTGGCGCGGTGCGGGCAGCTGCGGCCGCGCCCTGGAGCCGGGCGGCGCGCGGTAGGCGATGCCAAACTCGCCCTGGACCAGCGCCAGCGGGCTGTGGTACACGCCCACGGTCAGCAGCAGCCCCTCCTCCCCCATCTCCATGCCGCCGCCGGCGTGGTGCGGCGGCCGGCGCAGGCAGGCGGCCCACGCCTCACGCGCCTCCAGGTCGGAGCGCTCCAAAGCGTACTTGTGCTGGGGCGAGGCGAGGGATGGGGTAGGGGTGTGTGAGGGCAGCCGAGGTGTGAGAGCCACGCCCGCCTGATCGATCGGCAGCCATCCAGAGGCCTGTGCACAGCCTGCCCTCGCCCCCCGTCCCGCAGCAGCAGCACACCTCCATCCAGATGCTGCCGTCGGGCATGCTGTAAATCCTGACCAGCACAACCCTTGCGTACACCCACTGCCCCGTCGGCAGCACGTCAAACAACATCCGCGCGCCGTGGCATGCGTCGCCTAAAAAAAAGAGGACAGGTGTAGATTAGGCAAGGCCAGCCCGTCAGCGCATCCCTTCCCCCGCACTCACCCGCGTCAAACGTCAGCGTTCGCCTGCTGTGCTGGGGCGTGCACCGTGCAGAGGCATAGAAAGCCACGCCACAGGCGCTGGAGAGGCCATGGTAATCCCGCAGCGATGCGAGCTGCTGTGGGCTGGGGCGCAGGTGCGCCGGCAGCGGCGCGCCCAACTCGACCGAAGTGGTGGGCAGCGCCAGTCCTGCCGCATCTGAGTATCGAAGTAGGCGCCGGGGCATGCCACCCACAGGAGGGCTGCCTAGTTCCACAGCCACGCAGCCAGCCTCGCACGGGGACGCCGCACCAGTGCCCTGCCCTGCTTCGCCACTGCCGCTCCGCTGGTCCCTGCTCTCAATCTGCTCCTCATCCTCCTCCCCATCTTCCTGCTGCTCGCTTTGACTTCCACCCTCGTGTGCAGGAGAGGGGCGGGCGCTGCTTGGACGGCTGGCTGCGTGAGCTGGCAACTCGGACGCCCCGCCACTCTCGGGCGTGCTGCTGCACCGCCGCGGCTCGCGGACTGTGCGCCTCCGCACAGTCACCTGCGGCGCTCGGCTGAGGAAGCGAGCCACCAGAGCGCCGCTGCTTTCGGCGCTGTTGCTCCCAGAACTGCCTGCAGCTGCTGGCGTGCTGCCTCCCTCAGCTGCTTGCGCTCCTGCAGCTTTGATGCCACCCTCTGCTCCTTGCTCTCCCATGTCCTCCGTCTCCTGCTGGGCCTCCTTCCGCTGCAGCGCCGGCTTGTGTGCGCTTGCCCGGCCATTCCATGATGACAGCGGCAGGCAGCTGCTCAGTTCTGCCGCATTTGCACCCACGGTCAGGGAGGGCCTGCTCATCGGCGCCGCCGCCAGCTGCGACAGGTGCTCAGGACTGGCGCGCTGCTGGGCGTGCGGCGACGGCGGCTGCTCGCCCAGCTGCTCTCTGGCAAGCGGCAGGAACGCAGGGCTGCCGCCTCTGCACTTGGTCTGCTCCTGCCGCGGCGACGCTCCTGGCAGCGCCACAAAGGCGTGATCATCACGAGGTGCTGCCGCCCAGGACGGCGCCGCGCGCAGGCGCTCTGGGCTGCCGGCCTCGGCGCCCGCGGCCTCGAGCGTGGTGGACGCGCCGGTGGGCCGGCGCGGGGGCGTGGGCGCCCGGGCTTCAGCCAGATACCGCTCATGGGCGAGGAAGAAGCCGTGCGTGCGGCTGTGCTCCAGCCAGGCAAGGGAAACCATCGGCAGGCCGGCCGCCAGCGCGGCCCGCACCTTAAGGGCGTCAGGATCGGCGCGCGGCCCAGCGACCACCAGGTGCGTCGTGCGGGCAGGGCTGCCCAGCACCAGCGCGCCGCTCCAGCAGCCCCGCAGGGCGAGCACAGCTTCCTTGGCTCGCCGGCGGGTCTCGCCACTGAGGCCTGCAGCGGGCGCCGGTCGTGCGTGAGCGTGTGGCTGGCGGCGGCGGCGTGCGGCGGGTGTCCACCTTTGGCGCGGCATGCCGCGTGCGCGAGAGCTTGAGGACAGCACGCCTCAGCAACGGTGGCCCGCACCTGTCACTGTGATGACAAACTCCATCGCCTCTCAGCAGCTGCGGCTGCACCGCTGCTAGCAAACGATCTCACACTGGGAGTTGCCACGCGGGCGGGAGGCGGCAGGCGCGCGGCCGCCACGGCTGGCGAGATGGGCCCTATCCAATGCCGGCGCTCTCACGGCGCACAGCGTAAGGCGGATGATGTCGTGATGTGCCAATTTGAGAGGCTTGCGAGGAGCGCAACCGCCCGGTGAGAGTGCAGTCCAATGGCCTCCGAGCAGCGGTTTGTGCAGCCTGGATGACGAAACAATCATTGGATGCGGGCGTTATATGTGCGCCGCCTAGTTTGCCACCCCTGCACTTTTTCGACATTCTACCTCCAGCCTCATCGTGTTGACCGTTCCACCGTTTCTATATCACTCAAGAGGCTCGTAACATTGTGCAGCGGCGCGCAGAGGGTAGGCGGCTTCGAAAACTGCCGACCCGCCATCCAACGTGCCTTTCGGGCCTCCGCAGCGCCTCCCAGGTGATTGAGCAGCTCTTAGAGGCCCTCAGAGACGCCCATGAATCGCCCGATCGGTGTCGCGACAAGTCGAACTGCACATGCCATGCCGCCTGCCCGCAACTGCCGCCCGCCTCCTGCGCCGCAGGCCCTCACGCGATGCGCACGCTGCTGTTAGCCGTGTTGGCGCTGGCTCTGGCCCGCGCAGCGCCCTCCCGCGCGCAGCAGAGCCTGCCATTCCCGATCCACGTCGATACAACGGGCGGCACGCTCGGTGTGCTGGGCGCCACGGCCGTTCCGGCGGCCAGCTACGACCCTGCCACGCAGCCGGCGGTCCTCGGGGCCCCTGAGACCAATGACACCAAGGCCTACGCGCTCAGCGCCCCGGAGGCCCCAGCGCCTGCTGAAGATGAGCTCGAGCCCGTGGCCCCGGCCCCTACCACGGACGAGCCTGAGCCCGTGGCCATCACGGAGCCGCCCGCTGAGGCCGAGGACACCGCCCCTCTCCCAGGCGACAGCAACGGTGACAAGGCGCCGGCCGCGGCAGTGACCCCGACCGTCAAGGGCAACGGCACCAGGTCTGACGCGCTGGCAGAGGCGGGCCTCACGCCCGCAACCACGGACACGATTGCCAGCGAGCTGGCGGCGGCCGACGAGCCGCCGCCAGAGGACAGCGGCGCGCGCGGCGGCGTCTCGGTTGCGGCGGTGGGCACCACGCTGACGGCATCGATCGTCGCGAGCTCTGCGCAGGAGGCGGCGTCCCAGGGTCGCGCCGAGCCCTCCATCGGCTCCGACACTGCCGCCAAGCGCTTGCTCGTCACCTGGAGCGAGGGCGGTGCGGCCGTCTATGCCTACAGCGACAACGGCGGCGCAACCTGGACCGCGCCCAAGGCGCTGCCGGTGCCGCCGGGCTACGCGTCGCTGCAGGCGCCGCGGGTGGAGGGCCCCGCGGGCGGCCTCTACTTTGTCACCGCCCAGGCCGTCGCCCCCGCCGGCAACGCGTCCAGCCTGGCCGTGCTGGCGGGCGTCGCGGCCGCCGGGGGCTTCCGCTGGACCCGCATCGTCGCGCTGCGCGCCCCCGGCGCCTGCCTGCTCTGGCAGCGGCCCTCGCTGGCCGCGGCCGCCGACACCAGCATGCTCGTGCTGGCCGCGCAGGAGGTGTCGTCCGCGGCGAGCGCCGCCTGCCGCCGCATGCCTGAGGTCTCCAGGGTTGTCAGCTGGGTTTCCCGCGACAAGGGCGCCACCTGGTCAGACACCATCACCCTCGTCGACCGCTGGGTGCTGCCCGCCAACCGCAGCTACGCGGTGGCCACCAGCGCGCCCGCCGCCGTCGTTGCCAACGCCACCACGGCCTCCGTCTTCTTCGCCCTCAGCGCCCGCGACTACACGTCGCCCACCGCCGCGCCTCAGGACTCGCTGGTCAGCACCGCCTGGCTCGCCATGGTGCAGACCAAGAACAAGGGCGAGTCAATCGGGGGGCTGGGCGGGGCAGGACATGCTGCGGGGCAGGGCGTGCTGCCGGGGGTGCTGCGTGCCTGCCGGCGGCGTGTCCTGAGCCGGGCGCTGCCTGCGCCCCTCCTTGCGGCCATCCCCCGTTGATCGTGCAGGCAGCACATGGAGCGCGCCCAAGGTGCTGCTGTCCTTCAACAGCCCCCAGCTCGCCACCCCCGCCGGCTACAATGCCATGCTGCTGCCCATCTCTCCCGCCGCTGCGGCCACCAAGCAGGCGCTGTACGTGGCCTTCACCACCGCTGTGGCGCCGGTCGCGGCGGGCCTCGCGCCCGTCAACTGCGGCGCGGCGCTCGCCGCCGCCAAGGCCGTCTGCTTCGGCCCCGTCGCCACCTCCACCGCGATCCAGGTCATCCGCTCCACCAACGGCGGCGCGACCTAGAGCAAGCCGAAGGGCGTGGCGGCCGCCGTGCCCTCGCAGGTGGGTCAGCGCTTGCGCAGCGCGCAAGGGGAGGGGCCGCCGGAGGCGCCCGTGCCGATTGAGCGGCGCAGGCGACGACCTGCCGCGCAGTAGAACCCCTTGGGCGCCATAGCATAGTGTCCTCCTCGCGCGTGCCCCCTATTGCTGCAGAACGTGAAGCAGTTCATGCCCTCCCTCGCCAAGGACACCACCTCCCCCTCTGGCGTCGCTGTTTCCTACTACCAGGTGCATCTGTCCTCCCGCCGCCCCCGCTCGCGCATGTGTTTGGGAGAAGCTGGCCCAGGCCAGGCCGCCCACCAGCTCACCCTTAACCTCTGCCCCTGCCGCCCCGCCCTGGCCGCAGTCGACCGAAACCGCCACGGGTGCCGCCTGCACCAAGCGGGTGCCCAGCACCAACTACTATCGCTCCAGCCCTCTCACTTCGCTGGTGGAGGCCTATTCAGCCACATCCTGGGACGGCGGCAGCACCTTCCCCGCCATCACCAAGCTCTCGCAGGCATGCGCTGGTCAAGCAGCGCGGCTGTGCGCGCCGGACGGAAGGGGCGCACGGCTCGGCACGCGAGGCAGGGCGGTGGGCGTGGTGGTGGCACACGGCGTCTGAGTGCCTCACAAGCACACTCATCACTGCTGCACGATCCCGCGCCACGTCTGCAGGGCACCACCAACCTGTGCTCTCTCGGCTCCGCCCTCTCGCCCGCGCTGGGCCTGGGCACCACCGGCAGTGCCGCCCGCGTGCTCGCGGCCTTCACCGACGGCGCCTCCGCCAAGCCCCGCCTGCGCTTCACCGCCAGCGCCAGCTCGGCGCCGCTGCCGGCCTCGCCGCCGCCCCCGCCGCCGCCCACCGCGCCCCAGAAGGACCCGCCTACCGCCGGCTCTGTCAACATCCTCAGCACCGGTCGTGCCGGCTGCTGGAACATGGTCTCCGTCCCCCAGCGTGAGGCCCCCCCTGTGCTGCGCTGCACACGTGTGCGAGCACTGTGCGGCTCCAGCGAGCGCCCCTGGCAAGGGTGCTCTCTGCATCAGCGAAATTGCTCGTTTCCCCCCCCGCCCATCTGCCTGCCGTGCATCGCGGCGACCTGCCACCCGCCGCCCCCGCACACCGCCTCCTGAACTGTCTCCGCCCCCACTGCAGCCTGCTCGTTCACCTTTGTGGACACGTATGGCTCCGACGACGGCAGCGGCGCCCAGCGGTGGGTGCTCAAGCCGGTGGCCGGCAAGGCGGCCACCTACACCGTCCAGGTGCAGGCGCGCACCGCCGCCTGCGGCCAGTTCCTCAGCGCCACAGGTGAGAGGTGCTTGGGGTGCTGGGGTGGGAAGGGGGGTGCTTGGTAGGGAGCACGTCAGCACGTCAGCACGCGAGGTATCTGATGCACCGGGTAGGACCCTCCTACCCCCCGCACGCCTTGATCCCTGTCTGGCCCTGCCAACGTCCTTTCCGCCCCGTGCAGCCGCCTGCGCCAGCACCCAGGTGGAGTTGCGCCCGCGCGACGCGAGCGGCGCGCTGCAGGAGTGGCAGGTGGTGCACCAGGGCAACAACGTCTTCACGCTGACGGTTGGCGGCCGCCCCGGCTGCACGGCGGCAGTGCTCACCGCCACGCCCTGCAGCGCGGCCAGCCGCGCGCTCGCGCTGGGACCGGCCGCCGCCGGGAACGCGCTCCAGCAGTTCAAGTTCAGTGAGCTGCCGCCGCCGGTTGTGGACGGCATCTACTCCACGATGTTCACGGGTGGGTGGGGAGTTTCATGGGGGCGGGTGGTGATGGGGAGGAAGGGGCGGCCTGGGGGGTTGCGCGCCCGGTTAAAGGGGGAAGCACGGGCAGTTTGGGTGGCTTGGGTATGGGTCCCCCGCGGGTGAGGCAGAGGCCAACTGCTCCAGGGCAGGCCACAGGCGCCAATGCTGCATACATGCATGCATCGCCCCCCTTACCTTCCATCCGCGCGCCCGCCCGTCCCTCTGCGTGCACGCAGCGCTCAACACCACCGGCCGCAGCGGCCTCCGCGGCGCGGGCGCCTATGCCAACCCCCTCATGCCCGGCAACTTCTTCGCCGATCCTGGTGAGCTGGGGTGCTGTGTTGGGTGACAAGTCCAGAAATCACTGGGGCGCCTCCACTGCAGCGCTTGCCGGGCAGAGGGGCGCGAGGGCAGGACGGATTCGACTGGCTGCGCAGCCAGCCGCCGTGGGAGAGGCCACAGCGTCGCCCGCTACTGCTCCCCTGCCCGCTCCCCCTGCGGATTCACCCGCCGCCGCGCGCCTCTCCCCCCAGGCGTGCTGCGCGCCCCCAACGGCCTGTACTACATGTATGCCACGCCGGTGGGCACCTGCTGGGAGTCGCCCGACCTAGTCAACTGGGCGCCCCGCGGCCCCGGCTTCGGGTGAGGCAGGGATAGGTCGTTGCTGTGCGAGCTGCGAGCCAGAGACCAGGACTGCGCTGTGAGGCAGCAGCCAGGTCCTTGCTGCTGCTGGGAACAAGGCCGGGGGGAAAGTTGATTGGCACATCATCCTGGCCGCCGCGTGCTGCCCCCTGCAGGGCGGGCCCCGGCATGGGCGCCGGCGAGTTCTGGGCGCCCGAGATCTATCTGAAGAATGGGGTGGGTCCAGTATTGTATGTCACAGGATGCATGGGGCGGCCGCCAGCCGGCGCGCGTGCCAGCGCGGCCACGTGGCCGCCCCATGCGCCACGCCGCCCCGTCGTGCACGCACGTGGCAGCCGTGATGCACGCACGCGGCTGTCGCTGCGGGGAGGGCCTCACGGCTGCTGGCCCGCTCCCCCACGCCGCCTGTGCCACCTGCTCTGCAGGTCTACTACCTCTTCTACACTGCAGTGGCCCCTGGGTCGGGCCACTTCATCTATGTCGCCCGCGCCGCCAACCCCTGTGGCCCCTGGCAGTACCACGCAGGTGCGCGCAGCGCGCCCCTCGGCCGTGCACGGCGCCAGGCAGCGCCTGCCTCCTGCCCTCCTGGCACCGCCCCGCGCCCGCGCTCCCCTCCCCCCGTCCTCCGCGCCGGCCGCCCGGCCCACTGCCAGCTCCCTGCTCCCCACCCTTCGCCGTCGTCGTGCCCGCTCCCCTCCACAACGCAACCTGCCCCTCCGCCCCCGCCGCAGGCCCCCTCACCGACCCCGGCATGCTGGACCCCCACTACTTCCGCGACGACAATGGGAAAGAGTACCTCTACGCCTCTGGCATCGGTGTGGGCATCTGGATGTGGGACCTTAGCCCTGACCTCACCACGGTGGGCGGCTGGTGCCGGCAGCGGGCGGACGGCGGGGGTGCGCCGCGGCAGGCCGGTGACAGGCAGGAGCGCCGCCGGCCGGCGCCGTGGGCCACCGCCACGATGCGCGGTAGAGCCCGCCGGCCGCGCCCGCCCGCGCCCCACTCCTCCTCGCCCTGCGGCCTCCTGCCCCCCCGCCCCCCGCCCCCGCAGGTCTCCAACAAGCAGTTTGTGTTCAGCCACGCGTCGATGCCCGAGGCCTGGGTGCCAGAGATCATCAACGAGGGGCCCATCATGCTCAAGCGCCGCGGCACCTACTACCTCGTCTACAGCGGCAACGGGTGAGGGGGCCGGTAGCGCTGTGGCGTCGGGGCGCGGGCGGGCGGGCGGGTGGGGGAGCAGGGAGCAGGGGGGCGGGCGGGGCGGGCGGGGGAGCAGGGAGCGGGAGGGCGCAGCACGCTGGGCACTGCAGAGCGCCGATGGGCCTGGGCGGCCCCCCATCCCCACTCGCCCCACTCACCCCACCCCACCCGTGCGCGCCCGCCCTCCCTCCCTGCCCCCCCAGATGCTGCAACAACATCCTGTACGGGCTGGGCTACGCGACCGCGCCCACTCCTCGCGGACCCTGGAGCAAGTCCAAGTACAACCCCATCCTGTGGTACACGGCGGTGAGCTGCAGATCTGGAGTGGGGATCTGGGGTGTGAGGGGAGCAGTAGAGGGTTGTGAGGAGTGTGGATGCCGAGGAGGGTGTGTGACCATGCTCGTGCCCCATGCTGCGCACGCTGCACCACGCGGCCCACCCTTCCTGTGCCCACGCCGACGCCGCCCCCGCAAACCTCCCCCCTCAGAACACGGTGGGCACGGGGCACAACGCGTTCGCCATGTCGCCCAGCGGCAACCTGGTGACCATCTACCATGTAGGCGGGCGGGCGGCGCAGCCTGGCACGCCAGAGCGCTCGCGCTGGCCTGGCGGCCCTTGGCGGCGGGCTCTCACCGCTGCTCCGTGCCCGACATGCTCCCCCTCTCTCCGCGGCCCCCTCCCACCCCCACGCGCTGCTCGCCCTCGCAATACCCCCCCACACCCTCTGCCGTGCNGGGGGCCCCAAGGGGGGGGGCCTATGCCCCCCCCCCCCCCCCCCCGCCCCCCCCCCCCCAAAACCCCCCCCCCCCCCCCCCCCCTCCCCCCCCCCCCCCCCCCCCCCCTCTGACAGATCATCAACGGCATGAGCACCACTGACGACCGGCGGCTGGCCATCGACCTCGCCGAGTTTGTCCCCGACCCCGCCGGCGGCCCCGACATCCTCAAGATCCACGGCCCCACGCGCACCCCCCAGGCCGCGCCCTGACCGCCGCCCGTGGGCCAGGCCCCGGTCACCGCCCTGGCCAGGCCCTCGTCAGGCGCCCTCTGCTGGCCGGCGCCGGCACCTCGTCCCCGGGCACCCGGGCCTGGTGGCGGATGCGGCGCCGGCGCTGGGCCGGAGCTCCTAGCACGCGCAGCTCTTGCGCGGCCGCTGCGCCACTGCCCTGCCCTCACTGCCCCCGCCTCGGCGCGCGCCTGCCGCTCAGCACATTGGATGTTGGGGCGACGCGCACGAGGAGGGGAGGACAGGCGGCGGCAGCTGTCTGTTTCTAAGCTATTTGTTGCCCGATGCACATCCCTCCAGTGTCTATCAGCCACTTTCAACTATTGCTTAGCTTTGATACGATATCATGTAAACGATGGCCCCCATTTCTGCAGCATGCGCCGGGCGGGTGAGCGGTGGGTGATGCCAGCCGGCAGTGTTCTGGCGGTGTTCTGCGACTGCATTGCGCTTGCCACCGCTTTCCCTGTGGTCTCCAACTCACATTTCCGCCCTTGTGTGGGTGTCGGGGCTAACTTTCGGCCATTCGCAACCTCTTGTGCGCATCTTCCTTGATCGTCGCCTGTCAGCCTCGGTGGTTTGACCGCGAAAGCGCAGAGAGCAGCAGGCTGCGAGCGCCCTCCTTCCAGGGCACCGCCCGCCTGTCCGCCGCCCCACACCATCATGGCCTCCTCACCGCCGCGCTTCTCTCGCATAGTCGTGTCATTGGATGCCAGCACCCACGTGGGGCAGCTGGTGCTGACCAGGCCGGCACAGGCCAACGCGATGGACCGGAGCATGTGGGAGGAGATACCCAAGGGCCTCGAGTGGCTGGAGGCGCAGGGCGCGCGCTGCATCGTGCTGTCAGGTGCAGAGGGGAAGAGTTGAAGCAGAGTTACATGGGGAACATTGTACTGTGTGTTGCAAAAGCGTTGGCCCGCCTCTGTGCCGGCGCTGCTGATGTATTCTAACGCTCGGCCGCCTGCGTGTGCAGGAGAGGGCAAGCACTTTTGCGGCGGCATCGACCTTGGGTCGCTGGCGGCGACGGCGGGCGCGCAGGAGGCGGGCAGCTGCACCGGGCGCGCGCGGTACCAGCTGCGGGAGTTCATTCAGGAGCTCCAGGCAAGTTTTGAGTGGCGTTGATGTTGTGTCGATGTCGATCAGACAAGGGCCATTCGATTGAGCTGTGTGGCAAGGCTCATGCACGACAAACCAGCCGCGATCGGGGCCGCAGGCGGCGATGAGCGCGCTCGAGCGCTGCGCGGCGCCGGTGGTGGCCGCGGTGCACGGCGCGTGCGTCGGCGCGGGCGTCGACCTCGTCACCGCTGCCGACATCCGGCTGGCCACCGCCGATGCGCGTCTCTGCGTAAAGGAGGTGGATCTGGCCATCGTGGCGGGTGAGGCGGGCTACCCATGAGTGCGCAGATGCTCGCAGAGGGCGGCCGGAGCGAGTGCAGGGCAAGCAGCAGGTGCAGGGAGGCGGAGGGGGTGCTCGGCCCTCGTGGTGGGTGCTGCGCTGCACCCCTGGCCCTTGCCCCTGCTCGTGGCTCGCAGACATGGGCACGCTGCAGCGGCTGCCCGGGATCGTGGGGGATGGGGTAGCGCGGGACCTGGCGCTGACTGGCTGCACCATCACAGGCCAAGGTGCGCGCCGCCCGCAGCGCCCCAGCCCACCCACACCTGCCTGCCTGCCTGTAGGCCTGCAGCAATGGGCAGGCGGTCCACTTGATGACGCCGTCTGCCTGGTTCTTCGCCCCTGTCTGCGCCTTTTGGGCCCTGCAGAGGCCGCGGCTGTGCACCTTGTCTCCCGCACCTTCCCCACCCGCGAGGCCTTGCTGGCCGGCGCGCTGGAGCTGGCGCGGGGCATCGCCGGGAAGTCGCCCCTGACGGTGGCGGGCGCGAAGAAAGTGCTGTTGTACCAAAGGTGGGCGCGGGACCGCGGCTGCACACTCGCGCGCGTCCTGAGCTCGAGGGGGCGGCGGGCGGGCGAGCTTCTGCCCAGCAACTGCCAGTGCCGTGCTCCATGCTTGGTCGCGGTCTGAGCCTGTCGGGCAACTGTGACTGCCGCTGCCGCTATTGGTCCACCCCCACCCCTTTGTGCGCAGAGACCACAGCGTGCAGGACGGCCTGGAGCACGTGGCGACCTGGAACGCGGCCATGCTGCAGAGCGCCGACATGCAGGCGGTGCTGGAGGCGCGGGCCACGGGCCGGGCGCCCATCTTCTCAAAGCTGTGATGGCGAGAGAAGCGCACCTGGTGTTTGTGCGAAGTTGCCTGAATGTGTGACAACTGGAGCAGGGCAGTACTGTGGCAAGCGCACCCACAACACAGCGCATGTCACAACAGATCGCATGCGCAACAGAAGCTGCCCACCGTCACTCCTGCTGTGCCGCCAGCAGCCGACACACCCGCCGGTGCCCCGCCTTCCACTCGGCCACACTGCACTCGCGGCAGCAAAAGCGGAGGACGCTGCAGCCGCCGCACCTCTTCCCCTTGAGCCCCGCCTCAGTGACGCCTTCGAGCCGAGGGCAGCCCAGGTTGGCGCACGACGTGCGGAGCGCCAGTGCCCGCGCGCGCCGCACCGCCGCCTCCCGCGCGGCTTCAGTGCTGGGCGGCTCCTCCCCGTCTGGAGCCGCAGCCACGGCAGCCTCAAGGCAAGGCAGCAGGCCATCGGTCACGCGCTCCCTCCAGGTGGCAGGCCCTGGGTGCTTGCTGCTGCCAGCATTATCGTCTGCCTGGCAGAACGAGTCCAGGGCCTGGAGGTCTGCCTGCAGCTCCGCCGGCAGGCCTGGGCAGCCGCGGGCGACCGCTGCAAAGGCCTGTGCAGCCAGTACCGAAGCCTGCGCCAGGGCAGAGACGATGGGCTTGGTCGACAGCAGGCTCACACATCGCTCGGAGCAGCGAGCACCAGGCAGGCCACACTCAGCTGCCCCACCTTTAGCGATGGCTGGAACCGGCTGGCAGCAGGGGAAGTCACACGATCCGCCAGGCTGGCCGCACCACCACCACGTACCAGGGAGGCACACAGCCTGCACGGGAGGGCCAGGCCGGACTCACCAGCGCTGGGATCTTGCCAACTCAGCACATGCTGGGCAGTCGAGACGGCTGGGCACATTGGGCGCCACTCCAGGCCCCCTCACTCTGGCGAGCGATCGCAGGATTTGCAAAAACTCCAGAGGCTCCCAGCCAGTGTGCGGGGTGGCGAAATAGCTGCTCTTGGGGCCGACCCCGTGCTGTTGGGAGCAAATCAGGGGGCAGGTCAGTCCGCCGCACTCTGCACTGCAGCGCGCCGGGTTTGCAGGCGAGCGGCGGGAAAGACTCACCGGCAGTGCGTCGATGAGTTGCACCAGCAGGGACGATCCTCCCAGGGCGCGAAACAGCGGTGGGCAGCAGCCGGGCACGTGCAAGAGCACCTCCATCAGCGCCAGGGCGGCGCGACCGGCGAACGCGCGCAGCTCGTCGCTCTCAGCTGCAGCCGTGCTGGCGTGGAGGCCAGATGCCGTGAACAGGCATCGTGCAGCTGAGCACATCTCCCACATGGTCAACTCCAGAGCAGGGCTGCACAGAGTGGAGGGAAAGCGCAGTTAGCAGGTTTCAACACAGCGCCATGTTCTGGAAATGGAGGCAGCTTGTAGAGATGGAGGCAATGAGTAGCACAGCACACTAGTAGCAGGCGCTGGCCGACCTGGCGTCGCCGGTGGAAAGAAGACAGTCTAGATCCATGAGTTGCGCTGTGAACCAAAATTTCAGCGCAACCTTTGCGACCGGCCACAGACAGAACGCGGCCCTGAGAAACGCGTGTGGTTGCAGAGTTGGCTGGAGCGTTGTCGCTGCATGCGCCAGCCTGCAGACGGACGAGGATACCAGCCGCAGTGGGTCTGCCAACTCAGAGAGGGTGGGGCCAAGGAACCCCCAGTAAGTCGGGTCGAGCAGCGCCGCCAGTGCCGTGGTGACGCCGTCGAGGTCCGGGGGAACCCATTGGTCGGCGGGGTAGCCCAGCGCGCGCGGCAGCGCCTGCGGCGCGGGCACGATGTGGCCGAGGCGGACGACAGCCTCGGCGGCCCGCAGATTTGCCAACAGCAGCGCCCGCGAGCCCTCGTCTCCCAGCCCTAATGAAGCGACGCGGGCGGCGGCGGCGCCTGCCGCGCCGCAGGCCTGCATCCAGCGCAGCAGCGCCGTGGCAAAGGCCCAGGGCTCGCTGCCGCCAAGGGAGCTGCCGGGGGTGGGCGCGCCGCCAGCGGCTGCCACCCCAGCGGCGTCTTCGTCGACCATCGTGTACAGCAGCGCGTCTGCCGCCAGCGGTAGCAGCCGCAATGCTGCGTGCACAAGGGGCAGGGCCGCCAGTGTGGTCCCGCGTGGTTGGTCTGGTTGGCCTGGCTCTGATGTCGCCGCTTGCAGGTCAGCTGGCTCCAACACCTCCGCTTGCAGGCCAGCTGTCGCCAGGCTGCATGCTGTGGCGACTGCATGCACCAGCTCCTCTGGGGCGAGCCCAGCAGCTGCTATCTTCTGCCGCACCGGCTCCTCCCGCCGCGAATCGTTCAGCAGCTGGCCGATTGTCCGCTCGAGCTGCTGCAGCAGCTCCAAGGCGCTCTGGGGTCGGCATGCGCTGGCGCTCGGCATCCAGCGCGTGGTTAGAGAGCAAACTCGTAGCTGCGACCCAGCTGATTGTCCAGCCACAATCTTGTGGGGCTGGTGCTGCTGCTAGCTGGTGCACTGCCTCGCACGCCAGCAGCATGGTGGTGTGCACGTGCTGCGCGCCCAAGCCGCCAGCCAACGTGGCCTGCACAACACCAGGGTCTCGGAGAACTCTGCTGCTCAGGTGGATCATGGTGCAGCCGAGTTTGAAACCGCTACAGAAATTCGCCTGCAGGACAATGAATGTGGCGCCGCGCATTGGCAACGCGGCAGCATCGGCATGCAGCAGCAGCGCGCAGCCAGCCTCTGGCGCATCCACAGCAGCAGGCAGAGTCTCCACCATGGCCTCACCTCCAGGTCGCATCTGCGGAGCAGCTGCTGTGTGGTAGGCGCGCAGCGCGCCCAGCGTGGCCGCCGGCCCCGCCGCCGTGGCCAGCAGCACCTTCACTGCACGAAGCTCAGTCTCAGCCTTGTTGTTATCCAGCTTCCCCAGAATGTAGTTGCCGTGCCAAGCAAGCATGCTGATCTGTGCCTGCCGCACAACAGCCGGGACCAGCGGCATGAGCCGCGCGGCACCACGTGCAGAGTGAGCGCGAGGGCCGCCGAGAGCAGGCGGAAGGCCGTGTCGGCGTCGTACCCGCCGGTGGGGCCGCTCATGAGCACAATCGCAAACACAGGCAGCTGCACGACCAGCGCATGCAGCGCATAGGAGGACGCGATCGGCCGCGCCCACGCCTGCAGATCCTGCGGCCGTGCCGCCCTCAGCTGAGCGTCCAAGTCCAGCATGCGCTGCGCGAGCGGCAGCAGCTGGCTGCAGCAGGCGGGGCAGCGCGGGATGCGGCAGCGCAGGGCAAGATGGAGCGCAGGAGCGCAGCATCAGGGCCACTATCTATGAGGGCCGCCGATGCCATGCGTCCGCTCTCTGTGCTCTACACATGCTCCCCACCTGCACAAGAATTGCCCATCCTTCTCTCTCAGGCGATGAAACGAACCCTTGACTGCATTCAGAACGTCTGCCCCACGACTGACTGCTTGCCGCTGCCCGGGGCTGCAGGCAGGGCCCCCTCTCTAGAAAGACGATGGCACTCTCACACACCTTGGCCACCTGCTGCCGTAGCTTGGCGTTCATCGCCACCTGCGGCGCAGGCTGTGCTATTGGCGGGCGGGTCGGCAGGCGGGCGAGCGGCGGCATTGACGGCGGCACTCTGCAGTTGCCCAGCCCTCCATGCCTAGACTGTCAAACCAAACGAAGGGCGGGGGATAAAGTTGCACCGCACGCAATCGACGATTGGAGCCGTCCCGTTCAACCTGCAGCGTTTCTCAGGGGTTGCTGACTGTCGGTGGAGTGCCGTGGTCTGATGGTGCGAGCCGGAAATCACCGAATTGAGCTGGTGCCAGCAGGTCAGTTGGTTGATGAGCAAGCAATGACAACGGCAAGCACACGACAGAGCAAGCAAGCAAGCACACGACAGAGCAACAGGGACCCAGCTCAGCGAAGCACGCCGGCCGCCGCCCTTCTTAGCCGCTGTGCCCGCCGTGAAAGCGCAGCGCGGCGCGCAGCCAGCGCAGCGGGCCGCCCGCTGTCTCGTCGCCGGCGCGCAGGCGGCCAAACAGGCCCTGCGGCTGCTGCGCGGCGCGCTCGTAGTCGAGGCTGTCAAACGCGCAGGCCAGCACGAAAACTGCGGGATCGAGCCACGCAGGGTGCGCGCGCTGGCGCTCGCCGCCCCACTCCACCGCCCAGCCGCCAATGTCGTGCGCGTAGCAGCGGGGGCGGAAGAGCCAGAGCGCCGAGGGCGGCAGCCACGCGCGGCGCGCGCGGCACACGGCCGCGCGGCGGCGGGTGCCACAGGCGCCCGGCTCGGCCACGATGGTAAGGTGGCGCACCAGCGGGCTCTGCGAGCGCAGCACCGTGTGCGTGTGGCGGCCGTCGGGCGCGAGCAGGCGCGCTGCCGACGCGCGGCGAGAGGTGGCCGCCTCGTGCTCGGCCAGCAGCGTGGCCAGCAGGGCCTCCCGCCGGAAAAAGGAGATGGCCGCCGCCGGCTCCTGGCCCTGCTGCTGGCCGTGCTGCTGCGGCTGCGTCACCGGGGGCCTGTCTGCCTGCTGCCCCGCCTTCTGCGCGCCCTGTCCCAGGTGCCGGCGAGGGAACTTGCGCACTCCTGTTGCCAGCACCTCGCCATCGGCGTCCACCCACTCGAGGACGTCAGCATCGTCGTCCTCTCCCCCCCCCTGCCACCGCTGCTGCTGCCCTTGTGACCACCGCAGCTGCTCCTGCGATCGCTGCCCCTGCTGCGCTGTGCTGCTGCTTCCGAGGTCTGCCAAGCTGGCGCTCCTGCTTGTGCCATCACTGCAGGACGTCGGCACGCCCGCGTCCGGTGCTGGACCTGCCGCCGCCGCCGTCCGCTCGCGTTGGCCCTGCCCTGCCCCCGCCGGTGCGCCGGCCGCGGTCGCCTTGCCACCGCTCGCGCCCAGCAGCTCCCGTGCCTCTGCAGCCAGCGCGGCCTCGCCCGCCTGCTGGCAGGCCAGCAGATGCAGGCGCCGCTCGCGCACCGTGCCCAGGAGCTGGCGGCCAGACACGAGCGCCAGCAGGTCGGGGCAGTCGCGCTCCGACCGTTCATCGGCTTCGAAAGCTTCCGGCAGCGCGTGAGGCTCTAGCTGCAGGTGCGGGCCCAGGTATGCGCGCCGCAGGGCGGCGTGGAAGTCGCTGCGCTCGGGGTGGGGTGAGGCGGGGAGTAGGGGGTGCGGCTGGACGCGCTGGTGCAGTGCGCCTCTGAACAAGGCGCAAGGCCATGCCATGTCATTCGGCGTGCCTCCCCCTCACGGCGACGCTCCTGCGAGCGCCCGCCCCTCCTCGCCTCTGCAGCTCGGCGCGCAGCCTGTCCAGCTTGTTGCGCTGCCCGGCCCCCGTTTGCTCATCAGCGTCGTGCTTGAACAGCGCAGCCAGGCCCCAGCTGAGGTCGATGTCCACCTCATCCTCCTCCGCCCCTGCTGCCACGCCCGCGGCCGCCGCGCGGCGCAGCGCGCGCGGCTCCCCCTCCTGCCGGCTGAGGTCGTAGAGCGCCCGGCTGCGTGTGTCGATCAGCACCTGGGTGGGTGGGTGAGTGGGCGGGCGGGTGTGGGCGTGTGGAAGGATGGGAGGGGTGGGGATGGACATGATTACTGCGCGCACATGTCGGCATGCGCGCACGCCAGCATGCGCACAGCGACCAGGAGAGGGGAATCCAAACTGTTCCGAGCCGCGCGCGCCTGGTACGCTGAGAGCAGCTGCACAAACGCGCCGCGGTCGGCGATGGGCGTGCGCGCGTCGGGGTGCAGCTGCTTGGCGCGGAGGCGAAAGGCCGCCTTGATGGCACCCGCATCGGCGGTGGGCGGCACGCCCAGCACGGAGTAGAGGCAGGGGCCGGCCTGTGGCAGGGGCAGGGGAAGACGTGCGGAGCGGGCGGCAGGCCAAGGCGGGGCGGCAAGGTGGCAAGGGAGCGACCCCAGCGCCAGATCACCTCTGCTACGAGCTGTGGTTGTCTCGTGCTGCTGGACGACGCGCAACGAAGCCAGGGGCGCCAGGCGATCGACAAAAGTCTGGGCCTCACCATGATTGCCTCGTGAGGCCTCACATCAGAGCCGGTGCGATTGATAGAGAGCTGGAATGCAGAATTTGTGTACACAAGAGCGTTTGTTGCTTGATCACTTGTCCAGTGCCCACAGTGCGTTCACTCTGGCATCTACCACACACTCATGCAGCTTGCACGATGAGCAATCAGCAGTGGAATCAGCTCTTCAACCCAAGAGCGCCCGGCTCCTCCTTCCCTGCGGCCCCGCAGGCGCAACAAGGTGCGGCCAGCGTCTGGCTGAGTCGCATCGAGGGGGTGGAAGGGGGGCGCGAGTACACTGATCTGAAGAGCTGAGGTCGCTGCGGGCGGGGCTCGAGGCGGCGCTCCCGCCCGCCGCGGGAAGGTGGACGGACAGGCAGGGCACCAATCCCTCCACTGCCTTTGTGGTGCAGCCCAGGGCACTGGCGGCTTTGACGACATTGTGCACCAGCTGGAGTACAGCTTCATTGACATTCCGGTCAGCAAGGGGTGTTAATGGAGGGGTGATTGTTGTTGCACGGATTGGCGTGCAGTGTTTGCCGTCGCTGCCGCCTTCTCACCTGAAAGCGTCCGCCCTGCCCTCACCGCCACTCCCTCCGGCCCAACAGGAGCTGCTGCCCCTGTCTGACGAGGAGGACGACGAGGTCGTTAAGCAGGAGCGCCAGCGCCAGCTCGCCTCGCGCCGTGCCGCGCTGGCTGCCGCCCAACAGGGCGTCGCGTCCGCGGGCGTGATTCAAGGCGCCGGCTTCGACGCAGCGCCCTACCAGCAGTTCCTGACGCAGCAGGCCGCAGCGCAACAGGCAGCCGCAGCGCAGCAGGTCCCTCCGGGGTTCCCGCCGCCCACGCCCCCGCAGCAGGCTGGCTTTGGCGTGGCTGTCCACCAATCGCAGGCGCAGCCTGGCTTTGGGCAGCCGCCGCAGGGGTTCCCGGGGCAGCAACACTACCAGCAGCAGCAGCAGCAGCCCGCCTTTGGGCAGCAGCAGCAGGCAACCTTTGGACAGCAGCAGGAGGCCGCGCCCGGAGCGTGGCCGCCAGCCCAGTAAGACTCTCGCATGCCAGCCAGCCGCGCCGTCGCAGCAGGGGCCATCATGGGAGATGGCGGCGGCAGCACGCAGCAGCTGGAGCGCGCGATAGCGTTGGCAGAGGCGGGGGAGGCGGCAGCCGCGGTGCCGCTGTTCCAGGATGCGGCGGAGCGCAGCCCCGGCAGCGCGGCGGTGCACGAGATGCTCGCGCAGGCGTGCATGGAGGCAGGCCTGGATGAGGACGCATGGTCGGCAGCCCAGGCGGCGGCGGCGCTGGCGCCGAGCTGGCCCGACGTGCAGCTGACGCTGGGGCGCGCGGCGCGCAACTCGGGGCGCCTGGGACACGCGGCGGCGGCCCTGCGCGCCTACGTGGCAGCCAGGCCCGATGATGCCGAGGCCGAGGCAGAGCTGGAGGAGGTGGCGGCGCTGCAGCAGGAGGCGATCGGGCGGCAAGTGGGCCTGCCCGGCCTGCGGCTGGAGCAGCGGCAAGGCGGCGGCGTCGGCCCAGGCAGTGCCGTGTGGGAGTCGGGTGCCCTGCTGGCGTGGTTTGTCATCCATGGCGCTGGCCGCTGCCCGGCATCGCAGACTGAAGGGCTCGTGGGCCAGCCGCAGCACGCGCGCGCCACAACCTGCTGCCAGGGCACTGCCCGGGTGCCAGGGAGTGCCGCTGCTGGCGCCGCCGGCAGCGCCTGGCGGGGCGCGCGTGTGCTGGAGCTGGGCGCCGGCGGCAGCGGCATCGCCGGCCTGGCGGCCGCCTGCCTGGGCGCGCACGTAGTGGCCACAGACCTGCCGGCGGTGCTGCCCCAGCTGGAGGGCAACCTGCAGCGCAACCGGGGCATGGTCGGCGCGGCGGGGGGCAGCATCGCAGCAGCCGCCCTCGACTGGAGGGACCCTCCGGAGCAGGCGCTCTCGCGCCTGGCGGCGCAGCTGGAGGGGCAGCTGGAGGGGCGCCAGCGCCAGCACCTGGCGACGCCCCTGGCGTTTGATTGGCTGATTGGCGCCGACTTGATTTACTCAGAGGCCGCCATCCCCCCGCTGGTCGCCACTATACGCGCGGTGGCGGCGGCGGCGGTCGGCCGCAGCCAGCTGCCCCTGCTCGTCGCCCACAAGCACAGGCACGATGAGGTGGACTCCCAGCTGCTGGAGCAGCTGCAGGCGGCTGGCTTGGGCGTGCGCGTGCTACTGCGCGACCCTGGCAGCAGATGCACGGTCTTCGGCAGCGCCGCCGCGGCCGCCGTGTTGGCAGCGGGGCGCGGCGGGGGGGAGTGAGGGCGCAGCCGCTCGTGCGCGGCAGCAGGAGTCAGCATTAGCGAGAGCAAAGTGTCAGCTTGCATGCAGTGCACGGGCTTGTTTGCGCAGACTGGGAGTGTAGAGAAATGGACAGGTATGGGTATCGGGGGTATCGGGGGGCCACCGGTATCGGCCCTTCGGGTATCGGCCCTTCCCGGGGGGCCACCATCGGCCCTTTGGGTACTTGAGCACGACGGGCTTGCAGAGTGCGCAGCGGGTCGCCGCCACCACAACCAAGGACTGCAGCGCTGCCTCACTCATCCGCCGCGGCTGTGCCTCTGCCACATCTGGGTCGCCCGCGTCGCCCACACTACCTCTGAACGAGCATGTCCAATGTTACCAGGGCACACAAGCATGAAAATGAAAAATGCAGCGAATGAAAAAGGCAGTTCCTGCGGTAGAGTGTGGGAGAAGAACGGCAGGGCTTCGTTCCGGCGGCTGCACACAGCATGGCGTTTCAAATGGGCCAAATGAAGTCTCTTGGCATAAATTCTGGGTAGATTCGGACGGGGCAGCAAGGGGTACTCATCTTGGCTGTTACTTCACACGCTCTCGGGGGCGGCAGGCGCATGCGCGCCGCGGCGGCCACACAACCGGCCGCCGGCGCGCGCGAGCCCGCACGCCGCCCCACTGCTCACACAGACGGTCTCGCATCTCGCAGACTGGCGCGCCAAGGGGAGGAGCCCCTCCCCTCGCAAGCCGCCGAGGCGCCTCCCCGGCGCCTGGGGGAGGGGCCTCCTCGCTCGAGACGCGCCGCCTCGGGAGGCCGCGCTGCCTCGGCAAGGGGCCGCGCGCCGCTCGAGCGGACGCGCGCGACGTGCGCGCTCAGAGGATGCGCTTGCGCTTGGTGTACTTGAAGAGCACCCAGAAGATCCAGGCAGAGCCGGCGACGATGCCGATGGTCGTGCCCCAGAAGCCCACCACGCTCATCTCAAGCGTGGACCGCAGGTTCATGCCTGCGTGGGGCGTGGCGCGACATGTGCGTGTGCGAGCGTGTGGGGTGTGCGAGTGTGTGGAGAGGGGGCGGGGGGCAGGCGGCAGGGGTGCGGCGCGCGGAGCAGCGGCGCCAGGGGCAGCGCGCGGGACAGCGCGGCGGGTGGCGCACGCTGCGGCTGTGAGCCAGGCAGCCAGGCGGCCTGCACACCCTTAAACCGCCGCTCCGGCGCACAGGACGTTCATTCTTCTCACCAAAAATGGAGGCGACCATGGCGCCTAGCGCGGCGGCAAAGCTGGCAATGGACAGCAGCAGCTCCAGGCGGTTGACCTGTTGGCGCGAGGGGGGGGGGCGCAGCAGGGAGGTGAGCAGCGGCTGGAGGACCTCCCTTCCAGCAGCGGGAGGGCCCTCCACCCCGCCGCCGCCCGCTGCGACTGCCCCAGCGAGCAGCGGCCGCGCGCGCACGCGCGCAGGCAGGCACTCGCAGCCGCAGCGCGGGGGGCCGCACCTCAAACCGCTTTGCGGAGAGCGACACACCGATCGACTCCTCCAGGTCACGCGCCCCCGCCAGCAGCCGCGCCGCCTCGCTCTGCGTCGTGGCCGCGCGCTGCGCGGGCGGACGGGGGCACGGGCGGAGGTGCAGACGGGGATCGCGTCGTCGGGCGGCGGCTGGTGCGGCACGAGCGCACGAACGCGCCAACCTCGGCGTCACGGGGCTCCTCCACTAATCCCACTGACTAAAGAACCGAACGATCACCTAACACACCTGCAGATAGTACTCGAGCAGGTCCTCCACCTCCTCCAGCTCGCGCTCCGCCTCCTCCTGCGGCGCGCAACGGGGAGCCCGCGCTCGCCGGCAGCGCACGGCGCCCCGCCTGCGCCACGTTTCCCCCCCCCCCTGCGCCCCCACCCCCTCGCGCGGCCCCGCCCTTCGGGCGTCCCGCCGCGGCCCTCCTCCCCCCACCGCCTCGCCGTCCTGGAGGGGGGGCTGGGCCAGCTCCAGCGCAAACACCTCGAACCCACCTCTTCGATCATCTCCTCCAGCGCGTCCTGCGCGTCCTGGTAGCCATCGTCGTCGTCGCGATCCGACTGCCCCCGCTCCCGCTCCCCCCGCGGGTGGCCGTGCCCGTGGCCCTTGGCGCCGCCGCGCTCCCCGCGCAGCTGCGCCAGCCGGTCGGCGCGCGGCTGCTGCCCGCGCCCCGGCGCCGCCGCGCCCTGCCACGCCAGCGACGGAGGGTCGCCGGCGACGTCGGGCGCGGGCCCGCCCTCGGCGCCGCCGCCCTCGGGCGCCGCCGCCAGATCCGAAGAGAAGCCTGTCAGCCCCTGCTGCCGCAGCTCGCGCGTCGAGGCCGCCAGCGGCGGCGCCGCCGCCTTGGCCAGCAGGTGGCCGGCCGACGCCGCCTCGGCGCCCTCGGCCGCCGCCGCCGCCGCCTCCTTCTCGATCTCCCTCTCAATCTCGCGCTCCAGCCGCTCGCGCTCGCGCTGCTTGCGCTTCTCCTCTGCGGGGCGCGCGGGTGAGCGGGCGAGGGAGCAGGGCGGCGGCGCTCAGCCCGTCGCCCGCGCCGGCACCGCCGCGGGACCAGCCGCGCCCCCGCGCCCCGGCGCCACGCGGGCTGGGGCCCTGGCGCACGCACATGCACGCCCTCGCAACGAAAGCAAAGAGATTTGGGGCTCAGAGCGGGCACTCGCCGACAAACACGGAAAACAGAGGAACGCACCGCGCTTGGGCCGGGAGGAGAGGTTGAGCTCCAGCAGCTCCTCCTCATCGTCCATCAGCTCCTCCAGCAGGTCCCGCAGGTTCTCCGCCTTGCTTTCCAGCTCCACCAGCATCTGGGGGAGGCGAAGGGAAAGCGGGGCAGAGGGGCGGGATGAGCGCGGCAGCGGGAGGGGCGGGGCGAGCGCCGCCACAGAAGCAGGGGCGGGTCCGCGCGCCTCGTCGCCGCCCTCTCGCCTCTCGCCCTGCCTCCCTGCCTCCCCACAGCACATCCCCTCGCCTGCTTCACGCGCCGCAGCTCCTCGAGGTTGACGGGCGTGATCTCGCGCGGCAGCTTCTGCAGCGTGGCCGACACGCGGCGCGTGGCCGCCACCAGCTCCGCCTCCAGCTTGCCTGCAAACATGGATGCACGGTGACACAAGCATTGCAGCGCCGATGCGTGGCGCGCAGGGCATGCCACGGGAGCGTGCGCTCCCTGGCAGCGCGCTCCCATCGGCGGCCGGGCCGTCCGCCCCCCGCCGCTCGCAGCGCGCCTAGCGCCGCCCCGCCACCAGCCGCTGCGCCTCCTCTCGTCAGCCGCGCGCGCCCTCTTGCACCGCACTGCCCCGAGTGCCCTCGCTCCCCCACACCCACCCGTGGCCACCATCAGCGCCGCCTCCACCATCTCCAGCTCAAAGGGAAAGATGCGCTCCTCCTCCGCCTCGAGCACCGCCTCGCGGTCGTAGACCCCGGAAGCCTTGTACGCCGCCTGCCGCGTGCGCGCGGCAGCCGACGCCGCCACGCGCGGCGCGACCGCCTGCCGGGGGAGGGGGCGCGGGGCGCGCGCCGGTCGCGCGGTGATGGGGGGACGCAGCACGCCGCGCCGCCGCGGCCAGCACAACAGCCGAACTGCACACGCCCCCGTCCTGCCCGCGCTCGCGCCCCAGGGGTGGCCCACCCACCTCCAAGAACTTGCGCGAGGCGGCGCTGCCAGGCTCAAACAGCAGGCAGCGGTCGGCGGTGATCACGGCGCGCACGCCGCCTGCAGGGGGCGCATGCGCCGGCACGGATCAGCGCCCTGCCGAGCGCCGGCGTGCTGCCACCTCGGCTCTCGGCTCCCGTGCTGCCCCCGTCCTCCTGCCCCGTCCTGCATTCCTGCCCCGCGCGTCTGGTCCACGGCGCCCACGCGCGTGCCCCGGCCCAGGCGCCCACTGGCCCAGTCCACCTCTGCGCTTTCCACCTCGCCGCCTCTGCTGCCCAGAGACTTTCCACCCCACCTATGTTGACCAGGATGCACTCCTCCTTGATCGTGACAGAGGGCGAGGTCTTGGTGGGCCCAAGCGAGGGGTCCACCCGCCGCAGGTCGCGCAGCTGCAGGCCGTGCGCGCGTATCAAGTCGCGCCGCCGCACGTACACCCGCCGCGTCTTGCCCTGCTGGTCGATGCGCAGCGTCTGCGGGGCGGGCGCCGCGGGGCGGGGGCGCAAGGGGTCGGCGCGCGCTCGGGCGCGGCCGGCGCCCCGGCGGCCGCGCCGGCCCTGCCGTACCGCGCCGCCGCCGCGCGCGCCGGTGGCCCCCACGCTGCGGCGCGCGCCAACCACTCCCTCTGCTCGCCGTCAACCGCTGGCTCGCCCGCCCGCGCCCCGTCCTCCTCACCTCGTACACGGTCAGGCCGACCGCCGCCGAGGCGTTGGCCTCCAGGCTAATCTCCTCGGCCAGGTCCCACCCGTCGTCCTCAAAGTCCATGGTCTGCTCCGTGTTGTCCGCAAAGTCCAGGCTCGTCAGCACCGCCTGCGGGGGTGCGCGGCAGTGGGATGGGAGTGCAGCTGGCAGGCCGCCGCGCCGCTGCCCTGCCGCCCTGCATGAGCAGCGGTGAGCGCGCGCGCATCCGCAGCGTCGCTCGTCCCCCGCCCTCCCTCCCCGCACCTGGCGCAGCTGCTTGAACGTGTCGGCAGGGGCGGGGGTGTGCCGCACCACCGCCGCCGCAGCGCCGTTGCTGTGGGCTGCCGCCGCCACGCCATTGCCGTTGCCGTTGGACGGATACAGCGCCCCTTTGCTCAGGTCCACCATGTTGGTGGCGGCCAGCACGCCGCTATCGGGCAGCACACCGTCGGCGGGCTCCAGCGTGCGGCACGCCAGATCGGCCGCGCGGCGGGAGCGCAGGAGCGGGGGCGGCGGGAGCGCCGCGCCCCAACCGCCCAGCCTGCGCGCTGCATGGCCGTGCTGGAATGGACCCCGCGCTGCATGCCGTCGCGACAGCGAACTGCGAGGCGCTGCGAGGCCTCGCTGGGAGGCCTTGCATCGTGAGCAAGCGCGCAAGGGCCTGACTCCTGACGCGCACTGCTTTGCCATTCACAGCCCCTAGAAGCTAGTCCATCATCGAAAGCTCAATCCGGCGAAAGGCAATTTGTGCAAGCAGGCTCTGTGTACACGCTGTGCCTGACCCACGCGAGACGCTGAGGGAAGCAGAGGTTGAGGAGTGGTTGATTGAGCGGAACAGGCGGAACTGGCCAGCACAGATTCTCCCGCCCACATCCCGCCGATGTGCCGAGCGGGCGCCCGTGGACAGGTCTGCAACACCGCCACACAATCGTGCCGCCTGTTGCACCGTGCTTACACGGCGGCGCGTCTCCCAGTGCGCGCGCGCCCCCTCACGCCCCGCCGGCCAGCGCACCCAGCAGGTCAAACAGCCCGCCGGGCGGCCCGCCGCTTGCTGACCGAAACACCGCGCCCCGGCACTGCTCCACCAGCTGCCACAGCGTGGGGTCCCGATCCAAGCTCGGCTTGTACCGCTGGCACAGCAGATCTGCCAGCTGCGGCTCCCGCCGCGCCAGCGCTTCCAGAAAGAGCGAGGCAAAGCTGAGCAGCGGCGTCGGCGGCGGCGCATGGCCCGCCGCGGCCGCGTACGCGCCCAGCAGCTCCCGTGCCGCCTCCACCTGCTCCCCGGGGCGCGCCGAGCTCGCAGCGGCCGTGGTCAACGCCGCACGCACTAGGAAAAGGTCCTCCTCGCTGCGCTGGCCGTGCGCCGCCGCGTCTGCCAGCGCGGCTGCAAACGCCGGCGCGTCGCCGGCGCGGATGTAGTGCCGCGTCGCGGCGCCCAGGCCCTGCCACCCCAAGCAGGCAGAGAGGTAGCGCGCCAGCCGGCCCTCGAGCTGCGCCGCCAGCTCCCAGGCCTCGCCCCTGCGGCCAGAGCGGCAGGGCGCGCAGGGAATGGGGTGATGGACGGCAGTCCAGCAGTGCAGCGGCGCCGCCAAATGCCCGTCACGCTCCCCCACCCCCACCCCTCACCCCACCACCACCATCGCCAATGCTCACTTGCGCGCCCACTTGGCCGCCGCGCCCACGACGCGCCCATACTCCTCCACGGGCGGGTCGGGGCCGCCATCCGCCAGGTGCCGCACGGGGAAGGCATCAAGCACCTCCATCACGCGCTGCCCCGCCTCGGGGGAAGCCGGAGCCACGCCGTCCGCCTCGTACGCATCCACCAGCATCAGCGCCAGCTCCACGCCGCAGTTCAGCTGACCTTGGCGCAGCTGTAACTTGGCGCCCTCCTGCAGCGCGGCGGGAGGCGCGCGTCGGGCGATGGCACGCAGGGCAGCGCGCGCCGGCAGTCGCGCTTCGGCAGTCGCGCGGCGGCAGCACGGAGCTTTCGGCCGGTGTAGCAGGCCGTACAGCAACGCGGCGCTGCCCCACCTCTGCGAGCTGGTAGCTGTCTGCGTAGTTCTTGCGCGAGCGGTGGCGCTGAAACACCGTTTTAAACATCTCGTGCGCCTCATAGTAGTTTCCTGCCTGGATCTGGCTCTCCAGCTTGAGCAGCACCTGCGGCGGCGGGGGCGCGGGGGCAGGGGGGGGGGGGCCGTGACTGAGAGCGTCGGCAGCGGGCGGGAGGCAGGAGGGAGATGGCGGGGGCGGCGATGGTGGAGTCATCGGGCGACCTGGCGCGTCTCCCGCGATCCACAAGTCTCGACATGCAGTCACGGAGGTCAAGCAAGCCCTGGCGTGCCTTCTGGACACCAGCAGTCGCCATCGTGCGGCGTCTGAGACACCCAGGAAGATCAAGAGATCGCGATGAGCATATGTGGAGACAGATCGAGGCGAAAACAAGAGCGTCAAAGGCATTTTCCAAAACCTCTACTCCAGACCCAAAGCAGCGTTTGGGGTGTGTCCCTGCACTCGCCTGCGCCGCTTCTGATCGTTGGCTGCGCTTGTGCTCCCTCCACACACTGCCACACTGCTGTGCTGTGTGGGGCGGCCATGCAGCGCCTCCTGAGTGCCTCAGCCAGGCAGCTGCTGCCACGGGTGCAGCAGGCGGCGGAGCTGCAGCGCGCAGGTGCGGGGGGCCGGCGGGGCGGGCGGGGGTGGGTGGGCAAGAGGGTGTGATGTGGAATGTGGAGGCCTCTGCGCACTCCAACTCCTTTTCCCTTGGCTTCTGTTGCAGGGGGCGCGGGGGTGGCACGCCGCTGGTTCAGCACAGACGAGGACTCGCACGATGACTTCAAGCCGCAGGTGGGACAGGAGGGACTGCCGAAGGGCACCTGCTGCCCGGCTTGTCACTTGCTCCTCGGACGAGCGCCCCGCTGTGCTGCGCGGCGGCCCGCCTGGCAGGCAGCGACCAGTCCAGCAGGGGCGCGCCGGCGGCCATGCTGCGGCTGCCGCCGCCCCGCTCGCCGAGCTGCGCTGCTGCCGCCGCGGTCGCTCGCAGGTCAAGTCTGCGCCCTCCAGCTCCGTAAACGACCAGATTGAACAGGACATCAAGGAGCACCGCGTGTTTTTGTACATGAAGGCGAGGCGGAGAGGGAGGGAGGCTCGAGGCAGCGGAAGGATTGGAGGCGGAGCGGAAGGAAGGGAGGCGGGACGTTGGCTGCCGTTGCCCGCTCTGGCGCGGCGGCTGAGACCGTGGCCACGCTTGCGCAGGGCATCCCCGAGGCACCCATGTGCGGGTTCAGCAACATGGCCTGCCGCATCTTGGACGCGTACGGTGAGCTCGGGGCGCAGGCTGGGCCGCGGCTCGCCTTCCTCGCATCCTCTGGCCGCGCTCATGGCAACGTGGGGGGCCTCACCTGCTGCAGACGTGGAGTATGGCAGCCGCAACGTGCTGGCAGATCCAGAGCTGCGGGAGGGCATCAAGCAGTACACCCACTGGCCCACCATCCCCCAGGCACGCGCCCCCGCGCCGCACTCCGCGCCGCGGCGCGGGCCACCGGCGGCCGGCGCTCCCCTGGCCGCGGCCCTCGGTCTCTCGCGGCCGCGGGCTTGCAGCCGCCCCTCTGGCGCTCCTTCCAACGGCCCCTCCCTCGCTCCCTTCCCCGCCCGTGCAGATCTTCATCGGCGGAGAGTTTGTGGGCGGCTCTGATATCCTCTACGACCTCCACCAGAAGGGGGAGCTGGGCAAGATGCTGGCAGACGCCAAGCCCGCCGATGCGTGAGCGCGGCGGCGCCGCCCCAACGCATGCCACGCCTCTGGCGCGGCGCCTCGATGGCGCCCGCCTCGCACTCCCTCGTCCGCTTTGTGCTCGCTCGCTGTTCTTCCCTGCGCCCCGCGCCCCCCGGCCCCTGCGCCGTGGTCTGTGATCACGCGTGCTGTGGGATGGGCGCTCCAGGTCTCCCGAGTGGGAAGCAAAGCAGCCGTGCCACTGCTGGCGTATCGCAGCAGCGCCACGCCGCCTCGAGCGCGTCGACGTTACAACCTGGTGCGGCGGCCGCTGCAGAACAGCGCTCGCAGCCGCGCCAGCAGCCGGTCAGTCGGCCAGCCGCCTCCCGCGGCCGGCAAAGGCACGGAAGGCTGCGTTGCCGGGATGCACGGGATTGACTGCCTGCAGGGACAGGATGCCACACAACGGGGGGGGGGGGCTCTGAGAGAGGATGTGCCGCTGGCCACTGTGACAACAGCCACGCCAGGAAAGCAAGCTGCTGCCCCTGTCACGGCAGCATGACGAGCAGCGTCGAGCAGCAGAGTGGGAGCCGGCGAAATGCAGGGCGGGGCGCGCCTGGATGGGCACAGGCCCGATGCCGGCGCGGTGCACGAGCCGCGCCAGCCACTGCGGCGTGCGGACGACCGTGCGGCCGCTGGCTAGGGGATAGACCTGTGCTTGATTTGGGGGCAGGGGATGCAGATGCAAGGAGGTCATGCGTGGTGACAGTTGACAAACGACACGCTGTGGCGGGTAGGCACCCGACCACGACGGCACCAGCTGGCAGGGCAATGGGCCCGGCACCGCACAGGGCACGCGCGTCGCACGCACGTCGGTGAGGAAGTAGTATGTGTGGCCGATCAGGATGCCGCCGATGTGGGTCATCAGGTCTGCGGCAGGCGGCGAGAGAGGCAGGGCGTCGCCCTCCGCGCAGCCGCGAGGGCACGCAGACAGCGGGTGCAGCGCCATGCGCACGCCTCTGCGCCGCCGCTCACCGCCACCCACCACCAGGTCCATGAACACCAGGGCAAACGGCAGGTACAGCGACTGCAGAGGGGAGGCGCACGCGCGGCGGCGTGAGCAGCGCCGCCTCCCAACCGCCGCCCGCCGCCCCCGCCCCTGCGCCCCGCCCTCCCACCACCCGCCGCCCGCCGCCCCCGCCCCCGCCCCAACGTCCCGCCCTCCCACCAACCCGCCGCCCGCCGCCCCCGCCCCAACGCCCCGCCCTCCCACCACCTGCCACCCGCCGCTCCCGCCCCAACGCCCCGCCCTCCCACCACCCGCCGCCCGCCGCCCCCGCCCCCGCGCGCCTGCATGCGGATGAGTCCGAAGAGCGCGACCTGGCCATTTGGGTTCTGCTTGCTCCAGAGGTAGACCAGCATGAAGACTAGGGCGGGGCCGTGGAAGGGCGATGCAAACCAGGGCACGCAGAGGTCGAGCGCCTGTTTGAAGTTGGGGAGCGGGACGCGGCGGCGCACAGCGTCGGCGGGCAGAGGCGACGTCGGCGCGCGCGGCGCAGCGGGGCCGCACGGCGGCGGCGGGACCCCGACCCCACGCCCCTGGGCGCACCATGCCCGCGCTCATGCCGACAAACAGCATCACGAGTCCGTCGGCCACGTTGTGGGCAAACTTGCCCTTCTCATAGCTGCTGCCGTACCTGGGGTGAGTGGGGGGAGGGGGCAAGGCAAGTCGGCACGGCGCTCTGTCCGGAGCGCTCGGCCCCTCCAGCGCGGCGCAGTCAGCAAAGGAAATCGGAAATTGCCACGCACTGCACGAGCCACATGAGGTGGAAGAGGTAGCCGATGCCGCCGCCGCCAAACGCCTGGCGCGGGCCGCCGATGTACGACCAGTTGGTGACTAGCCGCCAGAGCTGCGATCGAGAGGGCAGGACAGGAGGGCGCAAGCGACGTGGCGAGCGGCAGGGGTTAGCAGGCGTGGGGTGGCGCCTCACACCCCACAGCGCATGCGGCGGCCGCCGGTGCCGCGAGTCAGCTCTGGAGCCGCCGCCTGCCCCGCCCCTGCCGCCGCACCTGCGGCGGGAACCGCCAGATAAGCCGCCACTCGTGATAAACATATTGCAGAGGGAAGATGCCGACAAAGGTGCCAAAGCCCGTGACAAGATAGGTGGTCAGCAAGAGGCGCGTGATGGGGGGCAGGTCCCAGTAGAAGTCGAGGGGCCCCCTGCGCCAGGGTGCGTCCGTCACAGGCCGGTGAGCGCGCGGGCACGGGTGCAGCGACCCGCCGCGGCAGCAGCAGCCGCTGGGTGCGTGCCGTCGCCTGCCGCCAACCACTGCTCCCGCCCACGCGCCGCCGCAGCCCTGCATGGCGCGGCACACTTCTGGCTGCCCTGGCACCCTGCAGACGTGTGCGCGCCCCCTGCGCGCGTTTCCAGGCCTTTCGCGATGGCTCGACTCGCCTCTGATGCACTTCGCGTATTTCTCGGGGCGGCATGCGATCACCCTACGGATCACCTTTACACAACGGAGGGCAAAAGTCAAGACACGGCCGAAATTTACTACGAAGAAGGCAACCCGTCCCGACTGGCTTCTGACGTCTCTGCATCACATGCATGTGCAGCTTATGGCAACAGCAAGCTTCCGGGAGGGATTCCGAAGACCACTCGCGAGGTTTCGCGTCCCCCCGACTCGCATGGCCTCTCACCCTTGCGTGACACACACAAGGCGATGCAATGAAGGTGGGTGCACGAGGGGGCGTGCTGCCAGTCATGTATTGGTGACCCCTGCGGCCCAAAGGCGAGGCGGCTCCCCCGTCCACTGAGTGTGCGTGGCCGCCCCGCGCTCTCGAGCGCTTCTCTGTTCAAGAGACTACCCTGTCCCCACTTGCAGACTGCTAAGGACACCAGGATGGAAGATGTAGTAGCGGTGGATGAGGAGGCCGCCGTCTGCCTCGCGCGCCTCAGCTCGCACGAGCCGCTCGGGCGGCCCGCCGACCCTGCGCCGCAGCAGGATGGCAGCGCCGGCGCAAGCAGCTCCGCCGCGCCGAGCCCCACGCACTCGCAGTTGGGCTGCGGCAGCCACGGCGGCGCGGCGGGCACGACATCCGCGCTCAGCCTGCCGCGCGGGCGGGCGGCCAAGGCGGCGCACGCCGAGGGCATGCTGCACCCCGTGCTGCGGCTGGGCTGGCGGCCAGAAGGCATCTGCGAGGTGGTGTGCAACGGGCTTCGGGGCCTGCTGTTGGGCGGCCACGACAAGGGTGAGAAGGGACGCGCGCCAACCCCTCGTGCCCCGCCCCCGCAGCCCCGCGCCGTGCTCCCTGCCCGCCCCCGACCCCGCCACGCTCCCTGCCCGCCGCGCGCGCGACCGC
The DNA here is from genome assembly GCA_003063905.1 of Chlorella sp. A99. Classification (NCBI taxonomy): domain Eukaryota; kingdom Viridiplantae; phylum Chlorophyta; class Trebouxiophyceae; order Chlorellales; family Chlorellaceae; genus Chlorella; species Chlorella sp. A99. The sequence continues at coordinate 500,458 of PCFQ01000002.1, forward strand.
CGATCCCGCCCGACTCTCCCGCCGCCCGCCGCCGCAGATGTGTACGTACGCTGCACCTCGGGGCAGTGGGTGGGACGGCCGCCGGTGGACGTCGCGCAGGGGGGCTCTGTCATGACATGCAGCCAGTTCGAGCGCGCCGCCGGCCGCGAGCTCTCCAAAAAATGGAAAGAGAGCATCCACGTGGTGGGGGAAGGTGCGCTGGCGGGGGAGGCAGGGGCGGCGGCGCGGGGAGGCGCAGAACGGCGGCGCCTGGCCGGGCCGCCTGTGCGCCCGGCCGCCGCGACCCCGCCCCTCACGCTCTCTCGGCTCGCCGCCGATATCCCTGGACCCCTTTGCCGCGTGCGGCTCTTTCCCCCCTGCAGGAGAGGGCTCCCGCGCCACGCTCCTGAACTGGCTCAAGCGAAGGGCCGAGGCCGAGTATGGTGCGGGCGTGGTGGGCCGGCAGGCCTGGGTCTGCTCGTGCTCCGACGGCGCGTTCCACCGCGGCTCCATCGCCTCCTACAACCCGGACACCGGCAGGCACCGGGTGAGCGATGTGGGGCGGTGCGGGCGGGGGGAGGGGTGCTGCGACGGCGGCGCGGCGCGGGGCGGGCGGGCTGCGCCGGTCTGTGGCGGGAGCGGGAGTGCGGCCACTGTTGGATATTAAATTCTTGTTGTGCCTCCTGTGCCGCCAGGTGGTGTATGGGTCCAGGGGCCCCGACGACCTGCACCTCCCACTGGAGCTGCTGTCATTCGATTCCGCGCAGCCGACGCCCGCGCCGGTGCCCGCGGCGCCCAGCGCGCGGCGGGGCGCGGCGCACCACGGCGCCGCCGACAGAGGCGGCCCGCCAGCGGGCGCCGCCGCCGCTGCCGCCGGACGCGCAGCCAGAGTCACAGGTGCAGGCGCAGCAGCAGCAGCCACTGGCGCAGCAGGCCGTGCCGTCCTTCCTTCTTCCCAATCCCAGGGACGCGGCGGACGACTACATGCCAGCGAACCCTGTGTGGAACCAGGGCAGCGGCGTCTCGGTCAGCAGCAGCTACTGGACCAACGACTGCGGCGGCAGCAGCTCGCTGCTCTCGGCCATCGCCGCGGCCCTGGCACGGCCCTCGGCCGCGGCGGAGCCCGGCCCGCCCGCCAGGGCAGAGGCCGACGGTGGCGGCAGGGGCAAGCGCGCGCACAAGCTGGAGGCCGCGGCCAGCGGGGAACTGGCGGAGAGGGCGCAGCAGCCGCCGGTTAAGCGTGGGCGCAGGGCCACCCCGCCGCCTCCAGCTCTGGCTGCCGCGGCCACGGCCGCTGGCACGGCGCACCAGCCCACCCCCGCGCCGCCGCCCGCCGCAGCCCTGCAGCGCGTCGCAGAGCAGCAGCGGGCGGTGGCAGAGCAGGGCGGCCCGGGGGGCGCGGCGCCCTCGCCCGCCCCCGCGCCGGGCTCGCTCGCCCCCCCGCAGCGCCGGCTGATGCCCTTTGGCTCCGAGATCTTGATCCCAGAGGAGCTGGCGGCGGCGCACGGCAGCCCCGAGTTGGCGCCCGAAGTGGCGGGCGCAGGCCTGGGCGGCGGGGCCGCCGGCGGCGTGGCGGCGGCGGCGGGCAGCGAGGCGGCGGCGCTACCGCCCCCGCCGCCCGCCGGGCTGTCTGCAACCCCCGCGGAGATGAGTCTCTGGATGCATGGCGTGGCCCTGGCACTGGAGGGCGGCCTGGACACGCTGCCCGCGCCGGGGGCCCAGCCGCCGCCCGGCCTCAGCCCCGGCCCTGGCTCGGCGGTCGCTCCCGAGGCGGCGGCGCCGGGGTCGGCAGCGCAGTTCCAGGCGCTGCTGGCGCTGGCGCGGGCGTCCGACCGCCAGCTGTTGGGGTGGTACGAAGCGATGCTGCTCCGCTGGCGGCGCCACGAGGGCGACCCCGCTGCGCTGCGCCGTCGGCTGGCAGAGCTGCTGCACGCAGCGCTGGAAGCGACCGCCACCCTGGCGCCGGCGTGGTGCCAGGGCGCGGCGCCGCCCGACGCTGCGGCGACAGACGCTTGCGGCGCTGCCTGGGAGCCGCACGCTGCCGCCCAGGATGCCAACAACTGACCCAGCCAGTCGGCTCGGATCTGAAATAATGGTTGCCATGGATGCCTTGATGTTGCTTGATAGCCCTCAGCTTCACTTTTCTATCGGAGACAGAACTGAACTTTGCGCCCCACGCATCCTCCTCTGCCTGTGTGCCTGCCTCCCGCCCCTCCCCCTCGGCAGCTATCGCTTTGCTTTCTTTTCTCTTATACCTGGCCTGGGATGCCCCAGTCGCTCTAGTTGCGATCTACGACACGCCTCGTCCCCGAATTCTTTTGGTTGCAATTAGTTTGGGCTCTCCCCCAGGCGCCTGCGTGCGCATGCGGCGCGACCCCAGTTGGCGGGGCCGCCCGCCTGCCCACACGCGCCTGCCCTGTATATGCGTGACGACCCCCAAACCCTGCTGTTCATACACTCTACTTTTGGGGCTGTGATATGCCTTCACTGCGCATGCACCAGGGCACCAGCAGACACGGCGCGCAATGGATAGCAGACGCCTCCATGGCAATCCCTCCTCGCGACCGTGCCCCTGACCAGCTCGCTGAGCCTGAGCCTCGCGCGGCCAGCCTCCTGCCGCGCGCCCCCCCTCAGCGCTTGCGCTTGCCCGCACCCGTCGACGTCTCCACCCCGCTGCCCCGCGCCTCCACAAACAGGGCCTTCTCCACGTCGACCGCCGTCCACTCCTCCCCGCTCGCCGCCGTCAGCTCGTCCGCCTTGTCCCGCAGCGCGGCCAGCTGGGGGGCGCGGCGGGTGGGGGCAGCGGGGCAAGGCGTGCTGCTGGGCGCCCCCTGCATAGGCATGCGCGCCATGCTTTCACTGCTCCCGCGCCCGCACTAGGAGCATGCGCTTCCCGCACCAGCCGCACAGCCTGCTTGGTGGACAGCGACTTCTTGTCGTGCAGGTCGTCCACGCCCTTGTCCCCCAGCCAGCAGATGGAGTGCGTGGCATCGAACGCCGCGAGCAGCGCGGTCGCGGTGCCCACCCCCACGCCGTGCAGCTCCGTCAGAATCTGCTCTGGCAGGGCATGGGAGGAAGAGCAATTTCCCTGGGCAAGGGGAAGAGGGCATGGGGCGCGGCGGCGCAGCGCGGCGGCCGACCTGCAGCGCCGCCTCCACCGCCTGGTCGCCCGGCTGGCCCGCCGCGTTGTTGGGGCCCGCCTGCAGCGCCTCCATCGCCCGCCTGGAGGGAGAGGGGGGATCAAGCGAGGAAGCCCGCGGCACTGACTCCAGCAGCGCGGGCTGCGAGAGCGACGACTGCGCGGGGGTGGCCGGGGGTCTGCCAGCCGCTGTGGCAGCTGCGCGAGCCGCCTCCGGCCTCGGCCTTCTCCAGCAGCGGAGAGGGAGCCTGGCGCCGGCTGGCCGCACCGCGTGGCGTCCAGCACTTGTGCCTCGTCGCGCTCGCGCGCCCACTTGGCGAGGTTTGGCCGCGAGGCGCCCCGCTTGAGCACCCAGTCCACCTGCAACAAGCCGATGGAGGGGGCGTCCCTTGTCAATCAGCATGGGCCGGGGTGCACGCAGCCGCCGCCAACACGCAGCCACCGTCAACAGGTGGGCGGTGGACCCTCGTGCAAAGAGAGAGGGGCGCCGCGCATGCGCGGCGGCGCCTCTGCCTGGCAGCCTGCGCACGCGGGCCTCCCAACGCCCTCACCGCCCGCTGGTACTGATCCTTGCTCATGCCATCGGCACCGATCTCGTTCGGCAGCTCATTGTAATACCACCTGAGGGGTGGCAGGGCGGGCACGCGGACAAGCGAAAGGCGCGCGGTGGGCGCGCCGGCGTGCGCGGGCGCCCGAGTTACACGCTGTGCCCTCGTGCTCAGCCTCCCTGCCTCGCCACACCTGTCCAGCTCCGAGAGCTTGTGCTTGGGGTCCCGCCGCTCTTCCAGCACCTCGGCGTAGCGCCCCAAGGCCTGTTCCCAGCGGTCAGGGTCCTTGCTGACCCAGAGCGGCGCCATGAGCAGAGGGAGCGAGAGGAGGCGGCGCACGGAGGGAGTCGAGTCCGAGATGCCGCGTGGCAAGGTTGAGGGCAGGGCGGGAGGAGGTTGAAGGCTCGGGCAGGCCTGCTGCGTGGACCGTGCCAGGTTCTCACGAGCCAAAGAGTCTGGCTTGGTGCCGACCATCCACACACGGGGGACCGTCCACCCAAGCGCTGCCTTCCTTTCTTCCCCTCCCAGCGTGCTCAACTTGGAAACTTGCACCTCCCTCTGCCAACGTTGCTAGCCCCCGCCCTCGCCCTGCTCCCGCCACGCTGCCGCCCCCGCCGGCGCCTCCGCCGCCGCCGCCGCCGGCGGCTCGCCGGCGTAGCCCGCCGCCCTGCCGCGCATCCCCTCGGCCGCCCTCTCCACCGGCTTGGCGACTGAGCCCACGAGGGGGCCCTCCACCCCCGTCCAGCTCCGCTTGTGCACCAGATAGTCGGCCGCCGACCGCGCCTCCACCAGGTCGGACCTTCCCGCCGGCGCGGGCGTGATGTGCAGCGCCGCCGCCGCCTGCAGCGCCAGCGCGGTGCCGGGGTCGGCCGGCGCGGCGGCGCTGGCGCCGCCTCTGCCGCCGCCCTCGTCGCCCTCCTCGTCGCCGTGCGAGGGCGTGTCCTGGTACGAACCGGAGATCAGTGAGAAGCGCGGCTCAGAGGGGCTGCCGGCCGCGGCGGCCGGAGCAGTGCCCTGCGCAGTGGAGGGGCTAGGCAGCACGAGGCAGCGCGTCGGTCGCCAGCTCAGTGGCGACTGCTTCAGTGCTGCGACTCGCCCTCCGCGCCCGCGGCCGTCGCCTCGTGCTGCCCCGGCGCGCGGCGCCGCCAGCAAGCCAGGCGCTGGCCGTCGCGTCCACCCGCGCCGCCCATGCCCACGCGCGCTCGCCGGCCCCCACGCCGCCCTCGCCTGCAGGACGCCCTCAAAGTCCAGCCGGTAGGCCGCCTCGTCCCACTGGCTCTCGGGCGAGAAGGCGAGCATGGCCTCGTGGGGCGTGATGATGGGCGCCAGGTACTCCTTGCTGTCCAGGACCTGGGCCAGGAGCGAGGCGGCGAGGGACGGGCGGGAGGCGGTGCGGGACAAGCGGCGGCGCGTCGCAGTGCAGCACTGGCGGGGCCGGCAACGTGGTGCGGGGAGAAGTGAACAAAGCACGGCAGCGCGCTGCGAGCTGCGAGCAGGCGCCATGCGCTGCTGCCTGCCACGCCCGCCTGGCTCGCCCGCCAGCTCCCTCCCCTTCCCCCTCCCGCCTTGCGGCGGAGCCCACCTGGCCCTGCGGGTCTGCCACCATCACAAACACCTCCACCTCTGGAAAGTTTGCCAGCTTGGCGGGGCTGGGCTTGCCCAGCAGCAGCGTGTAGGTCTTCTTGCCCGCCTGGGGGGGCGAGGGCCGTGGGGCGAGGGTAGGCGCGGGGAGGGGTGATGCGGGGGCGCGGGACCAGCGCTGCGAGGCAGCGCACAGCGGCGACGCACGGCCGCCCACCGTCCTCGCAGGTTTGCTCGGCAGGCCATCACCGCCACTCACTGCACTGGCTGGCTCCACCATCCCCTCACCCCGCTGTGCCGCCCCTGCCCCCACCCCACCCCACCCCACCCCTTGCCGCGCCTCACCGCGCGACGCGCCTCACCGCGCGCGCCGCCGCCCGCAGCCGGTCGATCGCATCACCGTAGCCAGCCACGCCCAGCGTGCCCACCAGGATGCCGATGATGCGCGCGTCCCGCGCCTTTTCGACCAGGTAGTACCGTCGCCGCAGCGTGCGGCTGATGGCCAGCGGCACGCCCTCTGCCAGCGCGCCGCCGCCGGCGCCGCCGCTGGCGCTGCCGGCGGCGCCCGCCACCCCAGCGTCAGTGTCGTACACGACCCAGGGCTGCCCGCTGTGACTCAGCTGCAGCTGCAGCAGCGCGGGCGCCGCAGCGCTGCCCACCCACGCAAACGCGCAGTCGGCAGGCGCCGCGCCAGGCGGCAGCGCCCAACAGTAGCCTGCTGCGCTGCCGCCACTGCCGGCAGGTTTTTGCCCGCCGGCAAGGTTGCCTCTCGTGCTGGTTGGCAGCTGCGGACTTGCGGGCTGGCAAGTGCCGCCTCCGCAGCACGGCGCCGCGCCCTGCTGCTGCCGCTGCTCAATGCCATTTCTGCAGGCCACCATGTCCCCTTGGCAGCAGCCGCTGCGCGTTGGCGCTGGCGCGCCGGACGCTTTCGCTGCCGCCACCACCGCGCCCGAGCCCCCTGGCGCCTCTGGCTCCAGCTCCCTCGTGGGCACCCGGGCAAACACCCAGCGCACGCCCGGCGCTGCCTGCCGCACCGCCGCCTCCAGCTGTGGCTGCAGGTGCAGGTGGGGCTGGTCGACAAACAGCAGCACCGGGCCGGCTGCTTCCCCTGCAGTGGTGCAGCCCGCGACGGCGGCCGCTGCGGCTGCCACGTCCAGCGGCGCCTCTGGAAAGACGAAAAAGGCCGGCAGCCGGGACAGCTTGGTGAGCGAGGCGCGGCCGTAGTGCACCTGCGGGGAGGCGCGGCCGATGGGGTGTGGGTGTGCAAGCGGCACGCAGGCGCGGCGTTGGGGAGCGCGAGCGCTTCCAAGCATGCCCACCAGCGCCCCATGCTTTTCCTCACCACGCACTCGGCGCCCACGTGCGCTGCCGCCACCTCATCCACGCTCAGGCTGTTGTAGGTGGTGTCTGCTAGGATGTAGGCTTGCACATCGTGTTCGCGCCGGCGGCAGCCCGCCGTCACTGCCCGTGCGACGGGTGCGGCGGCCGGCAGCAGCTCATCGGGGAACTGCAGCGTGACCACTCTGTAGCCCCTGCCGCACACCCACTCGACCGTGTCGGCCACTCTAAACCGCGCCAGAAGCTCCTCCTCGCCCTGGCACTGCATGCCGCTGTATTAGAGCGTCTTATGACCACATGCAGCTGTTGGATCCACGATAATATGCAAACAGCAGGGGGTTTGCACTGTGAAACGAGGGCAAGAAAAAGATGGTCGAGTTGTTTCCCTGCGGGCGCGCTGATTGCATTGTTGCTCATTCGCTGCAGTCTCACACACTGCTGCATCGCGATCAGCGGCAGCCATGTCAAACAGGGCTGTGCGAGCCTGCTACAGCGTAGCACTCCGCCAGGCGAGGAGCATGAAGGAGCGCGGAATACAGCAGCTGGATGTGCGCATGCCGCTGGACACTTCGGCGGTGGGTTTGCTTGCGCCCGCCCGCTGCCCCGCCGCCGCCCAAGGGCACGTGCCTGTTGCAATGCAAGGACAGCCTCGTTGCACTCGACCCACCGCCTGCACCACGGTCCCCGTGTCGTCGCTCTGCGATCCCTTGGCGCAGTGGACAAACATGGGCGCATCCCATGCGTGGGGACCAGTTCAATCAGAATTTCACTTCACGTCGCTGCAGCAGCTGCTTCCGTGGCTGGCCAGGGTGCGCCGGTGCCGCAGGCTGGTCCTGCGCTGGCACTGTGGTCAGACTGCCTGCCAACTGAGCACTTGCATCACAAATTCCCGACTGCCGCCGCAGGACCATGCCCGCGGCTCCTTCACACAGGAAGACCTGCTCCAGTGCATACGGCAGCAGTTCCGCAGCCCCGCCTCCGCGGCAGTGCCGCCGGTGGGTCTTCTGTGCTGCCGTCACGCTGCCGCACCTGCTCGCACCCACCAGCGTGCGGCTGACACGCGCAATCGCCGACGCGCCTCAGCATGCCGCCCAACGCACGCCTCCCACCATCCTCGCATCAACGAGCGACAGCACAGCTCCGCCTGCCGTGCAGCACTCACATCCGTGGCCCATTGCGCAGCCTCCCTCTGGTGCCGCCTCCCGTGCGCTCAACCCTGAACCCCTCCTTGATCCCCTCTGCTCCTGCCTCTGCAGGGCGAGCGGCTCGACCGCGCGTTCGAGGGCCTGCGCGTGCTGAACGAGCAGCTGGCCATGGCGGAGCGGTCCAGCTCAGCAACCACGACCCACGACCCTGGCGTCGCAGTCAACGTGGAGGTCAGGCAGCAGCAGCTAGTTGGCTTGATAGCATCCACGTCAGTGTGTCGTGGGCGTCTGTGCGTTGTTGTGGTTCGCGGTCAACGCGGAGTGCAGGCAGGTGGATTGCGTCGACGTCTGTGTCGTTGAAGGGCCGAAAGAGGTGCTAGGGGCACAGCGCCGCGCGATGCGGGCGCCTCCAGGCGCGCGCTCATCCCACCCCCGTCACCCCGTGCCGCCGCCGCAGGTCACCACCGCCTACGCCGGGGTGAGGCCCCGCTCCGCCCGCTTGGCTCTGTCGTGGCCTTGCTCTGCGCCCCACCCACTGCGCACCGCCCGCCCTGGCCTGCGCGCGGCGCCAGCGCCAGGGGCGCGGCGGCTGTGCAGAGACAGCGCCCGCCCCCAGCCGGCCCTGAGCCTCACTGCGGCCGGGCCCTGCCCCCCGCCCTCCCCCGCTGCTTCTGCGCCCCCAGCCTCAGTCCCAGATGGATGCCACCTATGAGCCAGATGAGGGCGTCCCGCAGAAGCAGTGAGCGCGCCGCGCCTCGTTGCTTGCACGCAGCGCAGGCAGCAGCGCGCTGCGACGCTGTGTTGAGAGGCCACAATGCATTTACACAGGTACTTTGCCTACCGCATCCGAATCTCCAACATAGGGTGCGCCCCTGGCTGCTGACGCGCACGCGCGCCTCGCCTGCCGCACACCCTCCCCCCGGGACCCCTGTGATGAGGCAGTGTAGACACAGGTACTGCCGACGTGGTTGCCCCGGCAGCCCGGCGCTCCGGCGCCGTGCGCAGCCGGCGCGGCCGACCACTCACGTGGAGACTCCCCTACCGCTGAGGGCACCCAGGGCGGGAGGGGCGGACGCACCTGCACCGCGCACCCGCACCGGGTGCCGCCCCGCCGACGCGCGCCGCCGCCGCCCCCCGCGGCCCCGCGCGCTGCAGGCAGGAGACGGTGCAGCTGCTGGGGCGGCACTGGCAGATCCTCAACGAGGAGGGGGAGATGGTGGTGGAGGTTCCCCGCGGCTCGCGCGGTGTGGTCGGCTGCACGCCGCGGCTCAAGCCGGGGACGTGCTTCAGCTACTACTCTGGTGGGCGGGGTGCAGGGGGTGTGCGGCGCGCGTGGCTGGGGTGCGCAGCGGAGGGGTGGGGACGTGTACGGTGCGCGTGGCTGGGGTGCGCAGTGGAGCAGTGGGTGGGCACGTGCTTGTGCAGGCGCCCCGGCTGGATGCAGCCCAGTCGTTTGGAGGAGGTGGGAGCGTGGCGTGGTGGGCCCCAGGCTACCGCGCCCCCCCCACCCCCCACCCCCCCACCCCACCCCCCACCCACCCACCCACCCACTGCGCTGCGCCGCCGCCGCTGGTCGCAGGCACCGACCTGGAGGCCAGGCGCGGCAGCATGCGCGGCTCCTTCCAGATGGTGAGTATCAGGGTGTGAAGGTGTAGGGCGCCGGCTGCGTGCGCACGCTCCCACACGCTCTCGAAACGCTCTTCTGCGGCCTCCCCGTGTGCTGCCCCTGGCCCTGCGCCTGCTGGGGCGGGGGCCTTCCCTGCGCCGCGGCGCCAGCTCACGCCCTGGCGCCCCCAGGCTGCCTTGGTCGTTGCCCGAGGCTCTTGCCTCGGGTCTGGTCTGGTCTTATGGCACCATGAGGCATGCACCATGATGCCCTTGCCTCGGCCCACCCCTGCAGGTGGTCCTCGACTCGCAGCAGCGGCCGATCAGGGCGTTCGATGCAGAGGTGGCGCCGTTTCAGTTCCGCGCGTGACGGCAGGCTCCAGAGCACGGCGGGGGCACTGCTCGGGCCACTCTCATGCGGTGGTGGGGCTGTAAAGCGCAAGGGCCGCGCCGCGTGCTGGAGTGCGCAAGCTGCTGCCCCCAGTCGGCGCGTGGTGCGCGGGCTGCCACATGAGTTCTGGTCTGCAAATGAGCTGGCCCTAGAGCTGCGAGCCGTGTCATGTTGGCCATGAGGAAGGGGATCGTTTATGCACGCACGGCGCACAGCGTGCCTTTGTCCCGCCCCTCGCCACCACACCTTGACCCCGGGGATGCTATCCCCGGTTGTCGCTGACCCTGCTCGACAGCTGCCGCAGCAGGAGCGCGTGGCCGTTGTGCGCTACAGCCAGCTGCTGCTGGCACTCTTCCTGCCCTGCGCGACCAGGGCCGCCGTGGAGAGCCGCATCTGCATGCGCTGGCGGGCGGCGCGCGCCGCCGCCGGAGGCGGCGCGGGGGCGCCCGGGGAACCGAGCGGCCGGGGCATGGCCCGCGTCTACCCAGCGCTCTTCCGGTTCTTCTGGGAAGACGACCCGCTGCGGTTGCGCGTCGTCTGCGCCCTCCTCCTGCTGGCCACGGCATGGGATCTCGGCGTCATGAGCAGCGGGAGCTGCTGCTGACCGTGTGATACCCTGTGACGCCGCGTCCGCCCGCCCGCTGCCCGCCGCGTGCCGCTGCGCCTGGTCTCTCGCAACCAACCGCAAATGAGTGCAATACAATATTGGTTGGTGGGATAGAGCTAGGGACATTGCGCCAGAGGGGCGGGCAGCAAATAAACAGAGCAGCGAATGAACGAAGTCGAGACGGAAGTCGCCGCCGCCGCCGCTGGCCCGCCAGCGCCGCAGCGGCCCACAGGCACGAGGCATGCCATGCCCAACCGCGCGCCAGGGCTCGCGGGCCGAGCCCCGCTTGCAAGAGAGGCGCTCAGAAGTCTGCAAAGACGCCTGTGGAGACGTAGCGGCTGTTGCGCTTGGCCGGGTTGCCCGAGGGCACCTCAAAGTGCGAAATGTCATCTGGGCCGGTGACCTGCAGAGGGTGGGCAGGGGGGTGGGGAGGGCCAGGCGGGTGGGCCGCGTGCTGGGCGCGGTGTGCGGTGGTTTGGCGGTGCGGTGCCAGCACCGCTGGTGGGCGCCGGCCTCCGCACTGCTTGCCCCTCCCCTCCCGGCGGCCTGCGCCGCCGGCGGGAGGACGCGCCGCGTCGCGCGCGCGCGCGGCCCCCCACCCCCCCCCCCCACCCCCCC
>PCFQ01000002.1:515496-529261 GCA_003063905.1 Chlorella sp. A99
AGCCCGGGGTTTTCCTCAACCCCCCCCCCACCCCCCCCCCCCCCCCCCCCCCCCTTCTCACCACGTCCCCCGCCTTGAACTCCAGCCGCGTCATGCGCCGCGCCAGCTCAAACAGCTGCGCCTGCGAGAGGTTGACGAGGACGGGCGCGGCGCGCAGCGACTCGAAGCGCCACACGTCCTCGATCGGACCCAGCAGCTCGTTGAACGCCGCGCGCCCCAGCGCGTAGCAGACCTGGGGGAGGGCGGGTGGGAGGCGGGGCAGGGACGCGGCGGGTAAAGCGCGTGGGCGGGACAGGGGGCGCGGGCTGGGCTCGACGGGCGCGCGCGCGGCGGCGGCGGCGTGCGGATCCGCCCCCGCGCCGCTCCTCCCGTCTTTCCCGCTCCTCTGCCCGGGCCTCCTGCCCTGGGCCTCCTGCCCTGCCACCGCCCCGCCGCACCAGGTACGTGTCGGCGCGCACGGCAGAGGCGCGGGGCTCGTCGCGCGAGAGGGCGTGCTCCCCGAAGAAAGCGCCCTCCCCCAGCCTCGCCACCTCCTGCGCGCGGGGGCGCGCGGGCGGGCTGCGCCGCTCTGCGCTCTGGCACCGGAAGTGGCGCCGGCGCGAGCCGGCCCGCAGCGACGGTCCCCTCGCCCGCCGCCAAGCGGAGGGTGCACCGCCCACGGGAGTGCGCGGGCGCACGGGGCCCAGCCCCTCGTCCCCCCACCTTGCCGTCCTGGGTCACGACCGCCGTGCCGTCCCGAATCACGTAGAACTTGTCCGCCGGGTCGCCCTGGCCAAAGACCGCTGCCCCCGCCCGGAACTCCACCAGCTCGAGCGCCTCTGCCACCAGCTGCTTGTGGTCCTGCGGCCCAAGGGGGGGGGGGGCGCGGGGGAGGGGGGGAGCGCAAGGCAAGGGAGAGCACAAGACAAGGGACGCAGTGTTAGGGGAGAAGGGGAGAGGGCGGGCGCGAGGCAAGGGGGAGGCGCGCTGGCGCCGCGCGGCAGCGCGCGCTGCAGTAACGGTGGGTGGCCTGGCGCACGCCGCTCGCCATGGCGTGCCACGCCAGCGCCCGCTGGGCCACGCACGCCCACGCTTCCCTCGGCCGAAAGCCTCTGCTGCTGGCGTCCCCCATGCATGCGGCGCCCACAGCACGCAGGCATGCGGCCGCTCACCGGCCCCAGCACCGCCAGCATCGGCACCCGGTCCAGGAGCGCGCGCTTCTCGCGCGCCACCTGCTCCCCGTGGATGCGCTTGATCGCCGCGTACACGGTGCGCTCCATGGCCCAGAGCTTGCAGTCGGTCGTGGCGCGCACGGTCGCAGCACGGGGGGCAGAGTAGAGCAGCGCCAGCTCGCCAAACCCCCTACGCGCAGGCATGTGTGGGTGGCATGTGCGTGGGAGCGCGCCAGCCGGCGTGCCGAGAGGCACGCAGCGGGCCGGCGCTGGCGGCAACTCCTGCAGCGGCGGCGGGGAGGTGGCCTGGCCACCACCCGCACGCGCGTCCTGTCTGCCGCTGCTCCCGTGTCTCGCGCTGCCTGCTCTGTCCCTCGCGCCCCGGCGCCGCCACTCACTTTCCGGGCTGGTAGGAGGCCACCTTGCGCTCCTCGCCCCACTCCTCGCGGTGCAGAAACACGTCGGCGGTGCCGCGCTCCACGACGTAAAACTTGTTGGCCACGGGGTCGCCCTGCGCGGGCGGGGGGCGGCGCGAGTGGGGCGAGGGGCCGCGAGGTCAGGGGCACCTCACAGCTGTGGGCCTGGGAGAGCCGTACACACGCGCCCGCCGTGCCCGCCCGCCCCCTTTCCCCGCCCCCTCCTGTAGGCAGGCCCACCAGCCCACTCCATCCCCTGGCCCGCGCGCCCACGCCCCCTCGACTCCCCCTAGGCCCGCAACCTGCACCTGCTGGATGATGACTTCCCCCGCTCGATAGTTCTCTGGCTTCATGCTGCGGATGATCGCCTGCTTGGCCGGGATGCTCAGGCTCTCAAACAGCAGGTTGTCCTCGGTGGCCTGCGCCGCAGCGGGGGCCCGGCGGGGTGGGGTCACAGCGCCGCCGTGCTGGATCGGGCGGCAGCGCCGCCGTGCGGGCACGGGCGGCGGCGCGGCCAGCTGACGCGACGAGGCATAACGGTGCGCGCCTGCTCGATCAGCCGCACGGCGTGCTCGGTCTTCGGAATGTCTGCGGCGATGGGGGGGGCGGAGGAAAGCATTCGAGTGCATGAGCGAGCGAGCATGTCGCAAGGGGGGGAGAGCATTCGAGTGCGGAGTGAGTGCACATGTCGCCGCCGGCTGGTGACGCCGGCGACGCTCCCCCCCACAGCGCATCGCCCGCTGGCGACGCTCCTCCCAACAGCGCATCGCCGCCACCTTCTCCACCTGGTATCGCGATGTCTGCCGCATTTGTGATGGCCTCGGCCGCCACCGCAATGCGCTTGTGCATCGCCCGCCGCTTCTCCGCATCCACCGCGGGCGGCGGCCCCTGTGCCGCGTGCGGCACCGGCGGCGACGGTGGCGCCTGCCGCGCCGGCGGCGTGCGCGGCACGGCCGTCGCCGTGGCCGACACCATCGCTGCCTTGGGGGCCATCTTGGGCCGCGGACTCGCGCGGCCATTGGCGGCAGCAGAGGCGGCCGCGGGCGTGAGCTGCAAGGCCGGCGGACGGCGCTCGTCTGCCGCCGGCCGCCCCAGGCAGTTGCCCATTCCGCCTGCGGCTGATGCTACCGGGCTGTCGCCCTAGATGCGTGTCGGCCTGCGCATTTGTCGAGGGGACTGCAGTCGGCGTGCAGGCTTGGCGCTCCGTCCTCGAAGCGATCTGCCTTACCAGAGAGCTGCACTCGCCGTCTGGATCGCCACTGCTCTATTGAGACCAAGAGGCGGGGTGCACTCCAGAGGTCGCGAACTGAACCGGCACCTCCTCTCTTGCCAACACGTCCCTGCTTGCAGTGATTGAGATCCCTGAGGCGCAGACAGTACGTCAGGAGGTCGAACGTGCAGTGTCCCTGCCCTTCCACCTGCTGTCCACTCGACACTGCCGCATTGCGGCCCGCAGGCGGGTGAACTGGCCCCGTGCGTGCCAACGGCCATTGCTGATGTGTACATGCCTAGTGCCAGGCCATCAACTGTATGGTGTTGTACAAAGGATGGTGCTCGCGCCAGGCAGGCGCCGGGCACGAGGCGGGCGGGCGGGCGGGCGCGCGCACAACCTTCTTCCCAGAGTTCTTCTTACCCACCTCCACAGTGCCATCGCATCCGTCACGTCTCAAGGCAGGCGCGGCGCCAATCAGACGCATCCTTCACGATGCTGCGGCAAGCTGCCCGATCTGTGCACAGGCGGGGCCCCCGCGCCGTGGAGATGTTCCTGCAGCGATACGGAGCAGCTTCCAGCAGCAGGCTAGTTCAGAACTCTCGGCGCTGCTGTCCACACCATTCGCTCATCGCCCTGAGCGCTGCGCTGCTGCCCCCGCCCATGCAGCGCCGCCAGGGAAGCGGGGAGCGCGGCGGCGGGCGGCAGGGCTTTGGGTCTGTTGGCGGCGCTGGCGGGCGTGGCGGCGGGCGCGGCCGGCTTTGCAGCGTCGGGCGTGGGGGTGGTCGCACACGCAGAGGCGCCCGTGCCGCCGGCCGACAAGCCCAACCCCTACCTCCTGCCTAGCACCGGGCTCAAGGGCCTGCCCAAGGAGGTGATTGTGTACCAGGTGAGCCGCGGTATGCAGAGGAACGGCGCCTGGGCGGGCACAGTCGTCGCTCGCGGGGCGAGGGAGGCGCTCGCGCACCCATCGCCGCCCCCGCGCGCCCCGCCCCCGCAGTACGAGGTCTGCCCCTTCTGCTGCAAGGTCAAGGCCTTCCTTGACTACCACAAGGCAAGGGGGGATCGCTCCTCGGCTCCGGCAGTCAGAGGGGCGGAGCGCGAAGTGGCTGAGGGCCTGCGCTGCTTGGTGCCGTGCGGGCTTGCGCCCTCGCTGCCCAGGCCGCGCGCTCCCTTCACTCCCCCCTCTCCCGGACTGCCCCTCCGAATCCAGATTCCCTACCGCGTGGTGGAGGTGAACCCCCTGACAAAGGCGGAGCTCAAGTGGAGCGAGTACAAGAAAGTGCCGGTGGTGGTGCTGGATGGCGAGCAGGTCAACGACTCCTCCGCCATCGTCTCCCGACTGGAGGCGGAGCTGGAGGCATCCGGCCGCGCCGGCCGCGCCGCGAGCGGCGTCGACGCGAGCAGCAGCGGCGGCGGCGGCGGCGGCTGGTTTGGGCGGCGGCGCGGCGGTGCCGCGCCGCCGCCCGCCGGCGCGTCGCGGCAGGAGGAGGAGATGTGGCGGCGCTGGGTGGACGACTGGTTTGTGCGCGTCATCACAGTCAACATCTACCGCAACGCCAAGTGAGCGCAATGCTGGGCTGCGAGGGCTGGAAACCCGCTGGATCGCGGCGGCGCGGCCGGCGGACGGAGCTCTGCGCGGAGCTGTGGCGCTGTGCAGAGCTGCGACGTGGCAGGCCGCGCTGACGGGCTGCCCCACCCTTGGTCCTCTCTGTACTCCCGCGCTCCATCGCCGCCGCAGGGAGGCGTGGCAGACGTTTGACTACATTGCGGAGCACGGCAACTTTGGCTGGGTGCAGCGGGAAGCAGGTGCGCCGGCGGCGGGCAGGGCATGGGAGGGAGGTAGGGACGGAGGCTGGGAGGGGGGAGAGGCTGCGCCAGGGCGCGTGGGCTGGCCCGCGCTGCCCGACTTCGCAGCCCTTACGCCACGCTGCTCCGCGCTCCCCGCGCCCCGGCGACCACCTTACCGCCCCGCCGCCCCGCCCTCGCAGCGCGCGTGGTGGGTGCCGGCATGATGTGGGTGCTCAGCGGGCGGCTGAAGAAGAAGTATGGGGTCCAGGGGGACGAGCGCGACAACCTCTACCGCGCAGCCAACGAGTGGGTGGACGCAGGTGCGCGCCGCCTTCCCCTCTAGCGAAGGCAGGAGCCCTGGTGCAGGCGGCGGCGGCGCCCGGCGCGGCGGGAGCGAGCGCGCGTGCGGCCCCACGTGCCGCCTTCCCCCTGCCCCTCCCTCGCCGCAGTTGGCCCAAACCGCAAGTTCCTGGGTGGCGACGCGCCCGACCTGGCCGACCTCGCGACATTCGGCGTGATCCGCTCGGTGGTGGGCACCCCCACCTTCAACGACCTAATGCAGCACTCCCGCATAGGACCCTGGTACGAGCGCATGTTCAACGCCGTGGGCGAGGCGGCGCGGCGGCCCTGACGCGCGGCGCCCTGAGGCGCCGCGGGCGGGAGCAGCTGCGCGCAAGCGCGCGGGCGGCGACAAGCGCGCAGGCGGCGGCAAGCGCGCGGACGGCGGCAGCGGCTGGCTGCCGGCGTGGCGCTGCGGCGAGGGTGGCAGCGCCCTCCGGGTGCGCCCGGCGGCTGATGCCGTGGTCGGGCGCATAACACCCAGGGGGCGGTCGAGGGAGGTGGGGTTGGGTGCTGGGACGGGAGCGTGCCTGCGCGGCGCATGCATCCTAACAGAGCCGAGGCGGCTGCTGCTGCCTCGCCTCGCCCCGCGATTTCATTTCATTTCTGTTTACTCGTTGCAACCTCAGTGCTCATGCAAATGACGGCAAGAGGCCATGCCAGGATTCTAGCCAGGTCTTTCGCGCCCTCTGGCGCCTGCGGCGCTGATGCTGAGGCGGGCTGCCCCGCCCTTAGAGGCGGTCGTCTTATCATTGCGTCTTGGCAAGCTCAAGCACGTTTCAAGTGCTTGCACCCGGGTCACTGAAATGGCATGAAATGGCGGCTGAGGATCTGAGATGAGGAGCAAAGAGTTGGCGCTTGCCTCGCATTCGCGGAAGAGCCCGACAGCCCCACGGGTTCGCATCGGCAGCGCCCGGCAGACGACGGCCACGTGCGCTTGCTGCTCAGGCCGCCACCACCTGCGCCGCTGCCGCGTCGCTGTAGTCGCAGTTGTGGGGCATGTCGGTGAGGAGCTTGGCAAAGTCGGTGGTGGGCGCGCCGGCGCCGGGTGGCTTGGAGCCAAGGTCGACCTGCGCCGGGGGTGGGGGGCAACGCAGGCACTCAAGTGGGTGAGCGAGTGAGCGAGCGAGTGAGTGCGTGTGGGTGGGCGTGGGTGGGCCAGCAGCGGGTGTGGGCTGCGGGCGGGGCAAGCGCGCAGGCAGCCCACGGCGCGTGCCGGCGCCGCCTCTGCCGCGCCGCTAGCGCCCTGCCCGTCCGTTGGTGGTGGCATCTGGCAGCCTGCCAGATGCCCAGCGCGGATTTGGAGGCGCGCACCGACCGGTTGTCGGCCTGCGGCAGCGTGAGAGCGGCGACAGCAAATGCGGCGACATCGGCGCGGGGGATGTAGCGGTACTGGCTCCCCTCCTTGACGAGGCTGTCATCCACGTCCAGAACCAGCTCCCGCTTGCCGCTCTGCGACCCAGGGGGGGTGAGAGCCGGACGCACAGGCAGCGCAGCGGGACGGGACGGTGGGGGCCGGCGGCGCGGCGCAGGGCCGCGCGCAGGGCGGGGGCATCCCGAGGGGCCGTGCCCGGGGGCGCTGGGCAGAGCGTGATGGGGCGGCTGCGGCGCGCATTGCGCGCCCCAGCCTGCAGCGCACATGCGTGCCTCACCTCCTCATCCTTGAGCCCGCCTGCGTGGATGATGGTGTAATTGAGCCTGCGGCGACGGTTGGGGGTAGATCCGATGGTGGTGGCGCAGCAGGGGGGGGCATGTCGCAACACAGCGCAAGGCGCGGCAACTGCTGCGCAGTGTCTCCGCCGCCGCGCCTCTCTGCCGTCCTCCCCAGCCCACCGCCAAAGGCATCGCCATTCTGAACCTGAAACGTGGAGCCAGGACCCACCCTGAATCGATGAGGTACCTCTCTGCCTTGCGCTTCCAGACCAGGATGTTGCCATTGCCAATCGTGTTGAGGATCTGGATGGGGAGCGGTTCATAGGCGCCGGGCAGGGGGCACAGTCGGGAGGCAGAGGTGGGTGTGGGAGGCGGAGAGGAGATAAGCAGTGCAAACTACAGCCTGCGAATTACGTGGCTTCGGTCCGTGCCGCCCATGCTGCCGATCAGCACCACTTTCTTGAGGCCTGGGGGTGGCGAGGCACGGGTGTTGGCAAGGCAAGAACATATGAGACACGCCCGCCAGACGGGGGCGTGCGAGTGCGGCAGGGCCGGCTCGGGCGGCGCCACGCAGCAGCAGCACTGGTGCGCCTCGCGGTGCTCACCCGCCGCCTTAGCCGCGTCGATCTGCTCTTTCTGGCTCAGCCTTCGCCAAGCATGTCGTCCCCCTCAGCGCGCATGCCGGTCGCTTGCACGGGCGTGCGCACGTGCGCCACAGGCATGCCGCAACCTGCCCCCGCCCCGCTCGCCCCACTTGCCAGTCGATCTGCTCGGGCATCTGGCCATCCTTGAAGGTGAACTCTGGGCGCACGCCCTGCTTGCCCGTCAGCTTGGCCAGCAGCACCGGGATCAGCGACAGCGGCTGGATCTTGGGGACAGCGCTGGTGGCGATGACCTGTGCGTGAATGTGTGTGGGAGTGCGCGTGGGATGGGGCGATAGCCTGTCGCGAGGGCGGCGCAGCGCTAGGGCGCAGACTTGTGCGCAGGCAGCCAGCGCCGCGCGTCGGCCCGCGTGTGGTGCCCAGTCGCAGCGCAGGCCAGTGCAGAGCTCCGGTGGCAGCAACACGCAGCGAAGCCATGGCGACAGCACCCACGTGGCAGGCGCCGCCGGCGCAGGGGCGCCCCCCGCACGGACCCACCAGCGCATCGGCGCCCGCCATCGCACGTGCCAGCACCGCCTCGCCCTCGTGCAGCAGGTCGCCCACCACCAGCTGCGCGTCGCTCACCCCCGCGCCCCGCAGCGCCTCCGCCGACTTGTCGCTGCGCACGACGCCGTGCGGCGCAAACTGCGCAGGCTGCGCCAGGAGCTGCTTGAAGATGAGCGAGCCGGTGCGGCCGCCGGCGCCGGTCACCACTACCTGTGGCGGGGGCGCAGGCGAGCGGGCGGGAGAGGAGGGCCGTCGTCAGGAGGCGAGCAGAGGGAAGCGCAGTCGCCGGTGGCCTCCCTCACGTGCCACGCAGCGACAAGATGGACTGCCCTCGGCGCCCAGGCATCCGGCTGCACGCCTGGGCTGCTGGCAAGAATGGCAGCAGGTACACGCCGGCACGCTGGGAAGGGCGGGCGGTGCCGGCGGTGTGCAGGGCGGTGCCGACAGGCGGCAGTCCCAGCAGCCTTGCCTTCAAGGGGCCCTCGCCGGCGCACACCACCACTGCTCCCCGATGAGCTTTCGTGGCCCGCGCAGCTACTGGGGCCGCGGAGGTCGGCCGGAGGCCCATCATCGTTCGAAGTGCGCGCTGTTTGAGAGGTCGCAGGGTGGGTAGCAAGCGAGCAGAGGCTGTGACAGTTGGTGGGCGGGGCGACGCCGAGTCGCGGTCGGGCAGACGGCCCAGGGCCGAGGTTATTTTCTTTGTCTGGCACGTGGAAGATCAGAGCATGCCTCATTCTGCGTCCAGTTGAGGGGTCGGTCTGCACAGGACAGTACCTGCCATCTGCAACGTCAGAGAACTGATGAGCCGCTCCACTCATTACTGCTGGCAAACGGCGGCGGCGGCAGACGTGGGGCGCCGAGCCATGCGGCATGTGTGATGGTTCTGCCACCATGGCATGACGCTGTGTGCAGAGGCCCAAGATGAAGGAAAGGCCCCAGTTGAAGGGCAGATCGATCTGGGCGCCGGGCGGGCGGGCGGGCGGGTGGGCGGGCGTGATGAAACATTCAGCCCAGCGTCGCGCGATACCGTGTTGTGCAACGCTTTTGCATGGAATGCCAGGAACCGCAGGGGGGAAAGATCTTGGAATGTGGCTGGCCAGCATGAAGGTGTGTGAAGGGCCCGTGATTTGACCGTGCGTTGCCCTTCCTCCATCAGTGTTACCCTCAGTTGGGTTGCATTTTCGATGTCAATAGCCAGTTGCAGGCTCTGCTAAGTAGGGCGTGCCCCCGCGCGGCGCCATCTCCATGGCCAAGTGGCTTAATCGCTTCAAGTCGGCAAAGGACCTGCGATCCATCGAATCGGAGTCTGGCAGCCCCTCCTCAGCGAAAACACGGGGAAAGGGGCAGCTGCAGAGCGACGAGAGGTGATGCTGCCGGCACGGTCCGGCGTCTCGTTTCGTGGCCAGTGGGTGCCACCGCACGTCCTCACCTGCTGACCCACGCCCAACATCGACCCCCTGCAGGCCTGAGGCGTTCGTGATCAAGGCGGTGGCCACCTCGCCGGGCCAGCAGGCCCTGGGGCCGCTGTCCGGCCACCCGCTGCTGGGCCCCCCCCCCTCCTATGAGGCAACCTCGTCCTTCACCACCCCGCCGGGCGTCGGCCCGGCGGCGCCTGCCCCGGAGCACCCCGACGGCAGCCCCCTGTCGCCGCCGCGCCCCATCGGCCCCGCCGGCGCCCCCGGCGCCCCGCACCCCCGTGTCGTGCGCATCGCAGCGCGGACGGGCGGGGTGTGGCAGTCGACGGGCGCGGCGGAGCTTGAGCTGCCCGTCTACCGCTCCCTCTCCCAGTTCCGCCAGCGGATGGAGCTCTACCGGGGGGCGGTGTCCACGGTGCACAAGGCGACGTGCGTGGCCACCGACACCGAGGTCATCCTCAAGCAGTACTTCAAGCACCACATGTCGGAGTGGGACCTGCGCAAGATGCGGCGCGAGGTGGGTGCAGGGGGGTGGGGTGGAGCTAGCGCGGGATGTGCGGGCGAGGGCAGGCTGGCGGGTGCGCGAGCGGGCGGGCGGGGAGGGAGGGCGCCCAGCTGGCGGGGTGCGCTGGGAAGACGCGCGCGGCCCGCGGGGCGCCCGCGCTGGCGCCGCCGCCGCCGCCGCCGCCGCCGCCGCCCGCCCTGCTCCCCTCGTCCACCCTCCTCCCCTGATTTGTGCAGATCAAGTTGCTGTACGAGCTGCAGCACGAGTGTGGCGTGGCAAGGATCCTGGGTGACTTTGCAGACGCGGCGCACCACTACATCGTGCAGGCAAGCGGGCACACGCAAGCATGCGGTGTGCTGCAATGCAAGCCTCCGGCGCCGCATGGCGATGTGCGTGGCTGCACATGTGTGCTTGTGCGCAGGCGGGCAGGCGGGCAGGCGGGCATGGTGCTGCAGGCAGTGCGGGCTGCTGCCCTGGGCGGCCAGCCCCAACCGCCGCCCCTCCACCCAACACACACATGCGCAGGAGTTTTACGTGGGCCGGGATCTCTATCATCGCATGATTGAGTCTTCGGTGCTGGAGGAGCCATGGGCATGCACCAAGGTGCGCTGCGCCGGCGCGCGTGCCAGCGTGCCCCTTGCCATGCACCTGCGCGTGGGGAGGTGCCCACCCCGCCGTGTGGCCCACGTGTGGGCCGCCGCCGACATGCGCCGCCCACCCCCCGCCGCCGCAGATCGTCGCGCCGCTGCTGCGCACGCTAGACCGCTTGCACAGCGAGCACGCCGTGGTGCACCGCGACATCAAGCCAGAGAACCTTTTCCTCTCCAGGCAGGGCAGGCTGGGCTGGGGGTGGGGAGGATGAGGAGGCTGCCAGAGGGTGAGGCTGCCCGGTGGCGACAGGCAGCGCTGCCAGCATGCTGCCGCCGCCCTGCCACACTCACCGCCTCACCCCGCCCCTCCCGCCACCTCCAAACTGTTCGAGCTCTGCAGCGACGATGAGCTGAAGCTGGGGGACTTTGGGCTGGCCATCCGGCTGAGCGAGGAGCTGCCTTTCCTGCGGGCGGGCACGCTGGACTTCATGGCTCCAGAGGCGCGCGCGTGGGGGGGCTGCTGGGGCTGCTGGGGCTGCTGGGGCTGCTGTGTCTGGGCCTGCTGTGACTGGGCCTGCTGTGGCTGGACCTGCTGTGGCTGGTTCGGCTGGGCCGGACGCGCGGCCTGCGCTCGCACCTGCGGGCCTGCTCGAATCTCTCCCAGCACATTGCGCTTGGTGTTCCTTGTGACGGCCTCGCGACTTGCGTGCGCCGCCTTCCACCCTCCGCCCCGCCGCAGGTGCTGGCCAACCGCGTGGTGGAGATGGACGAGGGGCCCGAGGTCACGCACGAGCACCTGCGCGAGATGTACCTGTCGGCCTATGGCGAAAAGGTGGTGCTCAGAGCGAGGGACCCCTCGGGCGCGCCCGTTGACGCCGGCGCACGCAGCACCCAGCCCCCTCCCCGCTCGCGCCCCCGCCCGCCTCGAGCCGTGTGGCACCGACCTGCCTCCGCCCTGCCCCACCCCACGCCGCGCCGCGCCGCCGCGCAGGCCGACGTGTGGGCGGTGGGTGTGCTGGCCTATGAGATGCTCATGAGCGAAACGCCCTTCTACCACGAGAGCGAGACGGAGACGGTCAAGCTGATAATGGAGGTGGGTGCAGAGTGCTGTGTGTGGCAGTGGGGGTGGGGGTGCAGAGCGTGTGCCGGCGAGTGGGAGTGTGGAAGCTAGGGGCGTGTGGTGCGCCGCGTCGACGCCGGCATGCCGCGCCCCTACGCCCCAGCCCCCCGCCGCCCCAGCCCCCGGCGCCCCAATCGCCCCAACCCACGCCCCCCGCCCCCCGGCGCAGAGCAGCTACATCCGCTTCCCGCGGCGCCTGGCGACCTCCAACTGGGCCGCCTTTGTGCGGGCGGCGCTGACCAAGGACCCCGAGGCGCGGCCCAGCGCCGCCGCGCTGCTGCGCCACCCCTGGATACAGCAGCATGTGCGCAAGGCGCCGATGACCCGCCACCAGTCGATGCCGCTCAAGCTGGCGGTGGGGCGCCCCAGCTTCGCGCGCGCGGCGCAGGCGTTCAACAGCAGGGCGAGCTACAAAGCCAAGGGCATCGGCGGGCACCGCATCCCCGCCTCGCCCTCGGCGCCCCTGCTCTTCGCGGCCAGCCCCGCCGCGCCCGCCGCCATGTCGCTGGACGGCAGCCGCTCCTCCGGCTCGGCCGGCAGCAGCGACGGCATGGCGCCTAGCAGCGTCGCGTCACGCGCAGAGTCGGAGGGCACCGTCTCCTACCGCGCCGCGACCCCGGGCGGCGACGCGGCAAGGGCCGCCGCGGCAGTGGCGGCCCTGGCGCAGCGCTACACGGCCATGTCAGTGGACTGCGTCACGCCAGCGCGAGGCAGCAACTCCCCCACCAGCCAGGAACAGGCGGCGCCGCCGGCTGCCCCTCCCCCGCCGCCGCCGATTGCCCCGGTGGTGCCGTGGGGCGGCGGGTCGCCGCCCGCGCTGGCGCCACCGCCGGCGCGGTGGTTCCCACCTCGACCAGCGGCCGCGCCGCCGCTGCGCTCGGCCAGCCTGCCGCCGCTGCGGCCGGCGCCGGGGACGCTGCCGCGCGGCAGCGTGACTGCCGAGGAGCTGGAGCCGGCGCTTGCGCTGCTGGCCGCCCACGTGGGCCAGGGCGGCGGCCGCAGCCGCAAGGCGCTGAGCCTGCCGCCCATGACCAGCCTGCTGCGCGGGCCCCAGCGGCTGGCGCTGGCGGCCTGCGAGCCACCGCCTGACCTGGGCGAGGCGCACACTGCGTTTGGGCGGGGAGGCCCGGTGCCCCGGCCGCCCACGGCGCGGCAGCGCAAACCCAGCAGGTGGGGGCACAGCGCGGGGAGGGGCACAGCGCGCACCGCTGCGTTGGGGAACACAGCAGTGGCCGGCTTGCTCAGCGCCTCACACCCCCGCCGGTTCCCTCCGCAGGCTGGGCATGTCGTCGGCCATGGGCCTGGCGCAAGCCGCCCAGGTGGCAATGGCGCAGGAGGTGGCGGCGGCTGCAACGAGCTCGCCCGCCACGCCCACCGGCCAGCAGCAGCAGCAGCAGGGCGTCCAGTGGGCACCGCTGGGCTCGCGCCTTGAACCAGACTTTGAACCGGGGCAGCAGGGCCGCCACAGCGGGCCCGCGTCCTCCAAGGCCACCCACGGCACCGCTGCGCGCACCAAGGCGTACATGAGCCGGCAGGGCGGCGGCTTTGCCCCGAAGGACGGGAGTGGCGAGGGGCCCGGGCTCCGCCGCCACCAGCGCGGGCGCAGCCTCAGCATGGGCGCGCCGCTGCCGCCGGGCAGCCAGCCGCTGCTTCGAGGCAGCAGCGGCCTGGAGCTGTGACTGCTCAGGCAGAGCAAGTCAGATGTGGGCCAGAGACAGTGCTTAATGCGCAAGAGAGCCGAGAAGCACCAGACCCCCATGCGCGGCACTCCAAACGCGTACTGGTCAGCCCAACATGCATACTGGTACCAGCCCATTTCCTCACACCATCACACTATCCACATTTTTGCATTGCCCAGATGCTGCGCATATGCTTTCCATGTACACGCCTTCTCATGTCAGTCGCACACAGGTCGCTATGTCCAGTCCCCGCCAGCGCGTCACCCTGCCAGCCCCTGCAGCCGCCCAAGCGCCGGCGCTCGCGCCGGCCCCGGGTGCCTAGCGCCTGCGCCGCCGCCTGGCCGGCCGCTCCTCGTCCTCGCTGCTCTCCTCCTCCTCCTCCTCCTCCTCCTCCTGCTGCTGCTCCGCGGCCACCGCGTGCTGCGCAGGCGCCGCTGCTGCTGCCGGCTGCGGGCGGCCCTTGCCCCGGATGTCTGGCAGGTCATCGCCGTCGCTCTGAGAGGGGGAGAGGCAAGGAGGGGCGGGCAAGCAGGGACGCTATTGAGCGGGGCAAGCGAAGTCTCGGCAGGAGCCGCGACTTGGAGCTTGCGCCGCCAAGCTGCGGGGGGGGGGGGGGGGGGAACCCCAGCAGCGCGGGGGCCGCCTGTTGGTGCCCCGGGGGGCCGGGCCCCCCTTCCCCCCCCCCCCCCCCCCCCCCCCCCCCCCCCCCCCCACCCCCCCCCCCCCCTCCCCCCCCCCCCCCCCGGCC
>PCFQ01000002.1:530342-549948 GCA_003063905.1 Chlorella sp. A99
GGGGGGGGGGGGGGGGGGGGGGGGGGGGGGGGGGGGCGAGGCAGCGGGCGCAGGTCGGGGGCGGCGGGGCGCGGGACGCACGCCGCGCGCGCGGGCCGCGGCCGCGGCCTGTGCCCCGTCCTTCCGCCCACCCCCACCCCTCTGTCTCGCTTACACCTGCAGAAGCGGGCGGGGGCCCGCCCCCGTCCCGCCCCCTAAGCGTCCCGCCCCCTAAGCACTACAGCTGAGCTCCCTTGCCCCGCCCCTGCGCTCACGCCCCTTGCCGCACACGTCGCGCCGCCCTGCTGGCAACTGCCGATGACCGCATGTTCGGCTGCCCTGTTGTTGCCTGCTGTATTCTGATCTTCCGCTCTCACGTGCAGAAAGTCGAGGGCCTCGGGCGCGCCCGCCAGCGCGTGCCTGGCGCCCTCCAGCGCCAGGAAGGTCGAGGCGGGGCCGCTGGCGTTGAACCCCATGTACAGCTGGCTGATCTTCTGGGCCAGAAGGATGAGCGGCGCCAGTCGCGCCTGCGGCGGGGGACGGCGGCAGGCGGCGTGGGGGGGCGGCGGCGGGCAGAGCACCCGGGGCGAGGCGCGCGAGCAGGGGGGCAGGGGAAAGCCCCCGTGCGTGGGCGGGGGAGGGCGGGCAGCCGCGCGCCGAGGGGCGGAGGGCGGCGCGCGCGGTGAGCGCCGGCCGTGCCGCGCTCTGGCATGTCTCTGGTCGGAAGCTCAAACAGGGCAGGCCATGCCGCGCCGCGCACCTGCTCCGCGTCCTGCACCGCCTGCAGCCGCTCCTGGTCGTCCTCATAGTCTGCATCGGGTGGAAAGGTGGAGGTTGGAGGTGGGCGGTTGCAAGGCGCGCGAGGGAACGCCGGGAGGCCGGGGCCGCAGCGCCCAGCGCGCATGGAGCACTCGGCGCGCGTGCCGCAACGGCTCGCACGCAACTGCTGCGCTCTGCGCTGGGCGCTCGTCCCTCCCTCCCTGCCCGGTCCACGCTGGGCCCCCATCCTGCCATCCCACCGCCGCCCACCGCTCGTGCCCCCCCACCCCCCACCCCCCACCCCCACCCATCCCCCCACCGTCAAACTCCTCTAGCCCCGGCGGCGGCGGGCAGCGCGCGTGGGCGAGCTTGAGCGCGTCGAGATAGATGGCTGGCAGCGCCTCGGCGTCCACCTTCTTCAGCTTGCGGCACAGCTCCCGGATCGCCTCGGCCACGCTCTCGCCCTGGCGGACCAGAGGGGTGGTGCGTGGGGGGCCCGCGGCCGGGAGGTGGGGGCGGAAGTTGGGAATGGCTGCCGAGCCAGCAGCTCCAGGGCTCCCTGAACACTGATCGGGCCCGGCCGCCGCGCCCGCGCTGCCGCGCGCAGCGCCGCGCCCCGCTGCACCTGGCTGCCCCCCGCCGCACCTGGTCGCCCCAGTGGGAGATGAGGTGCGCGGCGACGCGGCGCGCCTGCGGCACCGCCTGCGCGTGCGCCAGCTGCGCCGCGCCGGCGGCGACCTCCAGCTTGGCCGCCTCCAAGGCAGCGGCGGCCGCCGGTTCCGCGGCCTCCTCGCCCTCCTGCGGAGAGGCGGCGCCGATCGCCAGCGTGCGAATGGAGGAAAGGCAGGCGCGTGAGGGCAGCGCGCCCAACGCCGGCCCTGCAACGATCGGCAGCAGCCAAGCCGCGCCCCAGTCCTCGACCCTCACCTCTGCCGGCTCCCGCTCCAGCACCCGCTCCACGAGCGCCCACCACCCCTCCACGTCCTCGTCCGAGGGCCGCACCGCCGCGGCGCCCATGGGCCCGCGGGCGCCGAACACCAGGTAGAGATCGGCCAACACCTTGGCCGCAGTCTGGCGCAACAGCGGCGCATCTGCGGGAGAACGAGGGAGGGGAGCAAGGGATGGGCGCGAGCAGAGGGCCGCAGGGGAGGGAGGGGATGCGGGCCATGGGCGCCGGGAGGGGCGCGCGCAGCAGGGGCGGGCTGGCGTTTGAGCGCCGGCAGGACGGGCGGAGGCGGGAGGGCAAGGCGCAGCGGCGCGGCCAGCGGGACGCCCCTCGCCGGGCCCCCATCGCCAAGCAGCCGAGCATGGCTGGTGGGGTCTTTCCAGCCGACCACTCGCGCGCCTGTGATGCCAGCGAGGCTGTGCAGCTGAGAGACAAAGAGGGAGGCCTTCTGGGAGAGGTCGGCGGCCTCCGCGGGCGCGGGGCTGGCCCCCAGGCCGTCCAGGCGCCACGTCAGCAGCAGCGCCGTGGACAGCAGCGCGTCGCGCACGGCGCCGGGCGGGAGCAGCTGCTGGCCAGAGGCCAGGCCCTGCGGCACCCGGGGGAGGGGGCAGGGGCGGGGCGTGGATGGCGTGCGAACGCGAAGCGACCGGCCAGGCCGCGCCCCTACCACTCTCAACGTCAGCTGCATCTCTCATTGCTTGTCCCCCCCCCCCNCGCCCCCCCCCCCCCCCCCTCCCCACCTCCACCAGCCGATTGAGCGCATCGTAAACACCATCGGCGCCGGCGGCGCCGCCGTCGTGCAGCAGCAGCGCCTGGAGGCGCAGCAGGGCCGCGCGCGCGTCAAACAGCAGGCTATCCTCGTCCTCGGGATCCGCCTCGTACGCGGCCAGCGCGGCGTCCAGCTCGCGCGGCGGCGCGGCCGCCAGCGCCGCGGCCGCCGCCACCAGCTTTTCGCCCACGTCCTCGCTGGCCTGCGTGGGCGGGGAGGGTGTAGGAGGGAGCCTGGGGGTCGGGGCGCCGCGCCTCGCTGCGACTCCGTGCCCCGTGCTACAGCCACATGGGCCCTGCCACGCTGCATCCCCTCCTCCCATGCGCCCCCTTTCTCGCCTGCGTCACCACCAGCTGGGCGGCGTCGCGGATGGCGTCGGGGCCCTCGCGCGCGCAGTAGGCCAGTGCGCGCACCGCCTCGGCGGCCACACTGCACAGGCAAGCGAGGTGGGGTGTGCAGGCGGGCGGGCGAGCTCAGCGCTCTGGCACACCCACCGTGCCGCGCCATGCCATGGGCCAGCAGCGTCAGTTGGATGCACCCCGCTCCAAAACCCACCACACCGGCGTCCTCGTGCCAGTCGTCGTGCTCCTGCTGGCGCCCGCGCAACAAACCCCCGCCCACAACCCACCCCCCAGCCCACCGCGCGTCTGCCAGCTTGAGCAGCGTGTCCTTGGCGGCCTTGGCCAGCTGGGAGAAGGCACGCTCCTCGCGCTTGAGCGCATACACCTCCAGCTGCATGCAGTCGATGCAGGCCACCAGCGCGGCCGCCTGCGGCGGCAGGCGGGGCGGCGCAGGGCGGCGGGTGGGGCGCGGCCAGCGTGGAGAGGGCGGCGGGCAAGTGGGCGGGCGGCCGCAGATGTCAGAATGTGGATTGCAGGCGGGCGGACTGGGGCCAGCGAGCCGTGCGAGAGAGGCGGACATGAGGAGAGGGGGCTCGGGATGGCCACCCACCTGCTCAGGCTGCGTCTGGGCCTTGCGCAGGAGGCCCGGCAGCTCCTTGAGCAGGACCAGCGTCGCCTCCTGCCGCGCCTGCGCCGCTGCCGCCGCCCGCTCGCGGCCTGCGGCGCCCGTGCGCCGCTCCGGCGCCGCGCCCACTAGCTGGCCCCCTGTGGGGGCGGGAGGAGGAACAAGCAGAACGCTGAGCGAGGCGGGCAAGCAACCGGCCAGGCAGCGGAGCGAGCCAAGCTCCCAGCCAGACGATCCGATCCTCTCTGCCCCTCTCCTCCATCCCACCTGTGGCCTTGACCAGCGCGGCGTGCAGGGTGCGCGCGAGGTCCGCGGCGCCCGCCTCGCCCAGCAGCTCGCGCGCCCGGTCCTGCTGCAGCCAGCCCACCATCAGCTTCCAGTCGCCCAGCACAGGCACGCGGTCGAAGAGCGCGTCCACCACTTGCGCCACCACGTCGCGCGCCAGCGGCTCCGCCTCGCGCCCCTTGTCCTCCGCCTCGTCTACGCCCGGCGCCGCCCCCGCCGCGGCCTCCAGCCCGCGCCGCCCCGCCGCCTCCTCTGCCAGTGCGCGCTCGATGGCCAGCAGCCCCGCCAGCTGCACCTCGGCCGCCGAGTGGCCGGCGGCGCTGCCGCCGGCCGCACTGGCCGTGGCCTTGCGGGCGTGGCGCTTGCGCACGCTGGCGGCCTTGCCGCCGCTGCCGCTGGGCGGCGCGGGGTCGGCGCCGCGCGCCAGCAGCGCGGCGCCCTGGCCCTCCAGCAACGAGGCCACGAGCTCCGAGGCCGCGTGGCGGATGGCGTGGGACTCGTCGCCCAGCAGGCGGTACACCTCCCTCACATTCTCAGCCGGCAGCTCCTCCAGCTGCACGAGCAGCGTGATGAGCTGGACCTGCAGCAGCGCGGGAGGAGGGGGAGGGTTGCAAAGGAGAGCGGGGTGGAGGATGGAGGGGTTGCACAGCAGAGCGTGGGAGAGCAGCCAGGGCTGCTCGCGGGGCTGGACGCATTGGCTGTTCCGGCCTGCGCCCGCACATCCCGCCGCGCCCTGCCCGCCTGTGTCAGGCGCATGCGCAGCGCCACCCCGCAGGCCGCATGCGTTGGCTGCAACCACCCACTGCAAATTCGACATTCATTCAAATGTTTGTGAGGCTCACCCCC
Source organism: Chlorella sp. A99 (assembly GCA_003063905.1). Lineage (NCBI taxonomy): Eukaryota > Viridiplantae > Chlorophyta > Trebouxiophyceae > Chlorellales > Chlorellaceae > Chlorella > Chlorella sp. A99. The sequence continues at coordinate 534,893 of PCFQ01000002.1, forward strand.
CGGACCGCCACGCCTTCGTCCCTGTCGTACAGCAGCTCTGTGAAGCGCTGGAGGAAGCGCTCTGTGAAGTCGTGCAGCGAGCCCACGTTGTCGCGCTGGCTGTACAGCGCCAGCAGCGCGCCCACCGCCGCGCGCCGCACACCCGCGTCCTGCGGGGGGCGGGGGCGGGGCGGCGCTCACGCCCGAGCAGGCGGGCGGACGGGGCGCGTGGTCCCCTGCGCTCCACCCACACAAGCAACGCCCATGCGCTCCAAAGCAGCAAGACGCAGCAGGCGACGGCGACAAATGCGCGTGCCCACCTTGTCGGACAGGGCCCAGGCGAGGTACTTCAGGTACTGGTCAGTCAGAAAGACAGAGGGCATGAGGCGCGTCCAGGCGCCGATGCCCTCGATGCAACACGCGCGGATCTCCTCGCAGCAGTCCCTGGAGAGTTGAATAAAGGTGGGACGGAGGGTATTAATGAGTTGATGTTGGCGGGGCGCAGGAGAGAGGGGAAGCAGGGGGGCTGCTGGAGTGCGCAGGCGGCGCAGGGCGCGACGTGCACCGCCGCCCCATTCGCTAATGCGAGGGCACAGCGCTGCGGCGTGCACATGCCATGCAAACTGGCAGCGCTGTCACTGTCCACGCGGGTTGCTGCCGTCCAGCGGCCGAGAACCACGGACTAGCCTGAAGCGGTGGGAGAAGACGCCCTGGAACAGCGCATCGATGTAGCTCTGGAGCTCTTGCGCCGCCGAGTGACTGCGCTCCACGGTGCGCCGAAAGGCGGCGGCGCGCTCGGCCGCGCCGCCGCCGCGCCGCTTCTCCTCGGCCGCCAGCTGCGGCGCGGGGGCGGGGGGCGGGGGAGGTGCTGAGCAGGAGGGGATGGGGCATCAGGGAGCATGCAGCTTTGCTGCTGCTTCCATGCCCCGATGGACGCGGAAGGCAGCCAGCGTGCACCTGCGACCGCCCCGCCACCCTCCCACCCTTCCCCCACCGGCCCCGCCGCGCGCCCCCGGGCCCACGCGCTCGGCGCGGGCCGCGCACCTGGCGCTGCGCGGTGTTGCGCGCCTCGGTCAGCGCCTGGATCACAAGAATCAGGGAGCTGACCAGCTGGGCCGCAGTCAGCGTGGCGACTCGGCGGAAATCGCGGACCTGCGAGCAAGGGGAGGCAGGCGCCGTGGGTTGGGGGGGAGGGGAGCGCACCCGCTCGGCGCGCTCCTTCCTCTGCACCTCTCCCTGGCCAACCCATGCTCGCTCCCACCCACCGCGCCTCTCCCTGTGCCCTGGCACCCTCCCTGGCACGCCTTCTCATCTCTCCCACCCACCCCGCCCGCGTGCACCCACCACCGAGGTGTTCAGCGCGATGACCATGTTGACCAAGCGGTCGAGCAGGAACTGGTCGCCCAGCAGCCCGGCGGCGTGCGCGTCGCGCATGGCCTGGCGGGCGCGGGGAGGCCGCCGACGAACGCAGCAAGCGTGGGGACGGGCGCGCCATCGCTCGCATGTGCAGGAAGGGCCGACGCATGCACGCGCCACCAAAAACACTGTCCCCACCTCCCCACCTCCCCGCACCTTGTCCCACAGCTCCAGGTAGTTGCCCCGGAAGCCCTTCTGGCCCTTGGCTTTGAAGGGGTCCTCCAGCCCCTCCTGCGGGCGACGGGCGCCGGACAAGGGCGGCGGGCGCAGGGCGCGGCGCGGACGCGGCGGTCGCGCGCGGGCCAGGCGGGTCGTGCGGACCGCGCGCGCCCGCTCGGCGTCCTCCCCCGGCGGTTCTCTTCTTGTGCTTCCGGCCGCACCACTCCGAGGGCTCCCACCCCAAGCACCACTCCGAGGGTCCTCTGGCCCAGGAGCCCCCCACACCACACATCCCACGCCTCGCCTGCATCGCTTTCTTGTCCAGCTCCTCCTTCAGCGCATCCACCTCGCCCTCCTCCACCTCCGCCGCCGTCACGCCGTCAGCCAGCCCGCAGGCCTGCGCACACGCCACACCATGCAACGCGTCAGCTGCAGAGCAGCCGGTGCAGGGCTCCCCAAGAGCGCTGCCTGCCCCTCTGCCAGGCCATGGGGGCATGGCAGCCGCCGCCGGGCCCGTGCGCCACCCCCACACATCCTGTGCGCCACGGCGCCCCGCGCGCCTGCAGCAGCAGCGTGAGCAGCTCTGCGGTGGCGGCCGCCCTGTCTGCCTTGTATCTGTCCACCCAGTCTTTGGCCGCCACCGCGATGGAGGCTCCATGCTTCTTCACAATGTCTGGGGTGGGAGCAGGGGTCAGCGTTTGTGGGAAACCCGCTGCGAGTGTGGGCACGCAAGCCGCACGTGCTGTCAGTGGCCATGCCGCAGCCGCAGGCAGCGTTCCCGCTCTGGTGGCGCGCCAACCGCCCCCAACCACCTGCCCCGCAGCGTGGCGCAGCGCACCCAGCAGCGTGGTCCCCTCCTCGCTCTGCAGCTCCGCCGCTGGCCGCTTGCGGGGCCGCGGCGCTCGCGAGGGAGTGGCTTTCTTGCGGGCCGGCACTAGCCGGACCTGCGGGAGGGCGGGGAGGATGGGCGCCGCAGCGCTCGCAGCGAGCAGACGCCAGGCGGGTGGGTGCGGGGGTGCGGTGGGGTGGCGCCTGCTGCCCACCTCCAGCTCGTAATCCGACTCTTCAAACGACTCGCCGCCCAGCCTGCGGGAAGCCGGGAGGGCGCCGATCAGGCAGACGCGCAAGAACCGAGTGGACAGTGCGCTTACCCCTCCCGATCGTCGGGCTCCGCATACTGTACCGCGCGGCGCTCCCTGACTTGCACCATGACTGGCAGGCCCACAGGGGCCAATCTAAGCTGCTGTGGCACTCGCAAACGGCGGCACTCGCAAGCTATCGATCACTAGGGAGGCGTAATGTGATCAGGCAACCTGAGAGCCGAGGAGCGAAACTTTCGAATTGGCTCAGTTTGAGAGGGGCGTCCAGGACGCTATTGCAGTCTCTTCATTGCCATAAGACATTGGCGAGGCGATCCAGCAAAGTCGCAGTGGCGACAGGGCATGGTGGTCCAACGCATGCACACTCTGCACTGGGGCACCGACAGGCCCATGCAAGTGGCGCGGGGAGTGCGCAGGTTAGCCTGTGATGCGCTGGGGTCGTCTGGCTGTGGTGCTCCTCCAGGAGGCAGGAGGCGGTGGGAGGCGGGAGGCGGGAGGCGCCCGACTCCAGTTGCGCCCACCACGTCCATGGCCATCACCCTGCAGATGCCCACATGCTCGATGGCTTCATCGACGCGGCACGACGCAGTCGGCAGTCGCAGCGGCGGCGATGGGCACGTGGATGTCGCCAGCTGCGTGGGGCACTGACGAGCAGCCGCCCCTGCCGGCACCAGCGCCGCCCACTGCCGCCTACGTGCACCTGCCGTTCTGCCACCGCAAGTGCAAATACTGCGACTTTCCTGTGATTGCGGTCGGCATGAACGCAGAGACTGACCATGTGTGTCCCAGCTGATGCCGCTCGCGCACTTGCGGCTGCTGCGTGCGGCATGCCATGCCCAGGCAGCGTGCTGCGCTGCAGCGTGTGAAGGCTCGAGCCCGGCGCGGTTGGTGCGCTGCCTCCCTCGCAGGTGCGGCACAACATGCGGGGGTATGTGGATCTGGTGCTGGAGGAGCTGCGCGCCACGGCGCGGCTGAACGAGGAGGGCCCGCTGCAGACAGTGTTCTTCGGCGGAGGTGCGGTCTGTAGCTGCAGCTGGTATCTGATTCCTGCGTGGGGAGGGAGGGCGGGTGACCAGGGTGGCCAGGGAGGGTGGCGTCGGCGCGGAGGAGCTGCGAGACCCCCGAAGGCCACGGCCTCGGCACGCCTGGCAGCCTGTGACGCCGCGCCCAGCTGTGGCGACTGCAGGCACGCCCTCGCTGCTGTCGCTGCCGCTCCTGGAGGAGCTCCTGCGAGAGATTGATCGCAGGTCTGCTGGAAAGGCTGCTGCCGCGCTCCGCGCTGGGCCGCTGTGCTCCCCGCTGCGCTGCTCGCGCAAGCTTGGGGGCTGCCGAGCATGCGGTCCCACCATGCTCCCGATCACAAAACTCCCATGCGCGCTCGCCCCTCCTGCAGGTTTGGCATTCAGCCGGGGGCAGAGATCTCCATCGAAGCGGACCCCGGCACCTTTGATGCCAACCGCCTGCGCAGGTGGGCAAGGGGCAGGAGCTGTGCTTGGCCGGTGCCTGACGCGGCCGTCGGAGGCGGACGCCTTGCTGGCGGGGCTCCCGCTTGCTGCCTGCGTTGCGAGCGCTTGGCTGCACCTCCGCTGGCCCCTCCCGTATGCGCCCCTGCAGCTACCTGGGGCTCGGGGTCACGCGGGTCAGCGTGGGCGTCCAGGCTTTCCAAGATCAGCTGCTCCAGCTCTGCGGCCGCGCGCACGACGTGGCGGGTGGGTGTGGGTGTGGGTGGTGGTGGTGGACTGGGGCCCCAGCGCCGGCCACGCCGCGCGCTGCTACGGCCGCATTGCCTGTCTAGGCAAGCTGCCACTGCTCAGACCCCCGGATGTCGTTGCAATGTATCCATGCGCGCGCTTGGGTTGCACTCACCACAGACGTGTACCGAGCCATCGAGGCAATATATGCAGCAGATGTGCCCACCTGGAGCCTGGACCTCATGTCCGGCCTGCCAGAGCTGACCGAGGACGCGTGGCGGGCGTCGTTGGAGCGCACGCTGGACGCGGCGCCGCACCACGTGTCGGTGTATGACCTGCAGGCGCGCGAGGAGGAGTGATGTTTGGTGTGGTTAGAGAACGCAGCAATTGTTGTGTTGTGTGCAATCGAATGTGGGTGCTACATGCGCGGTGTGGGGGCGCTGGGCGTGGCAACCCCGCGCATGCGGGCTGCCCCGTGCTCCCTGGCACACCACTGTGCCAGCCTTCTGCTTGCCCGCCCTGCCCTGCCTCCTCGATGTTTCCCAGGTGGAGGACCACACCCCCTTTGCCCGGCTGTACACCCCCGGCCAGGCGCCGCTGCCGGAGGAGGACGCGGCGGCGCGCATGTATGGCACCGCTAGCACCAGCCTCAGGTCGGCAGGCGTGCATGGGCGCTGGCTCCGCGCGCTCGCAGCCTCGCTCCCTGTGGGGCGCTGCGGCGCGACGGGCCCAGTGCGCGTTGAGCCGCTGGCGCCGGCGGCCCGTCACATCGGCCTGCGCCGCTGCGTTGCCCACCAGGCTTTGAGATCGTTGCTGCTTGGCTGTGCAGGGGGGCTGGGTACGAGCACTACGAGGTCAGCAACTACGCGCGGCCGGGGCACAGGTGGGTGAGGTTCACGAGGGTGAGAGACATGTGGGCGGCGCTCTGTCCAGCCTCTCTGTCAGAGCACATGGAGGCTCTCATGCCATGCCAGTGCCCTGGCCTGCCTCTCTGTCATAACACATGGCGGCCCTCGAGCCATGCCAGCGCTCTGGTCTGCCTCTGTGGCGTAGCACATGGCGGCCCCCGAGCCATGTCGCGCCCCCTCCTACCCCCCCCCCCTGTCCGCAGGTGCAAGCACAACATGGTCTACTGGGAGGGCGGGAGCTACTATGGTTTTGGCCTGGGCGCGGCCTCCTACCTGGAGGGTCGCCGCTTCTCGCGGCCCAAGCGGCTGGGCGACTACCGCACGTGGGTGGCGCAGCTGGGCGCCGGCGCGGCCGCGGCGCGCGCAGCCCAGGTCCCCGGCACCGACCTGCCGGCCGAGAGCGCCAACGACTGGCTGTTGGACACGGTCATGCTGCGCCTGCGGCTGGCCGACGGCCTGGACCTGGACTGGCTGGCGGGCTGGCACCCGCAGGGCCAGGAGGCGGCCGCCATTGTGCTCTCCGCTCTGGAGCGGCACATTGAGGCTGGCTTGGTGCAGCGCGACCGCACTGGCAGTAGCGCCGGCCCTGCGGGGGCAGGCGCGCCGACAGAGGCGGCGCGGCCGGCCGGCGCCTCTCCAGAAGGAGCAGGGCGGCCAGCGGCGGCGGGGGAGCGGGGGGGCGGGGGCGGTGGTGTACATGCGCTGGGCAGAGTGCGCCTGGCGGACCCCGATGGCTTCATAGTCTCGAATGAGATAATCAGCGACGTGTTTGCCGCCCTTGACATCACGTCTTCGCAGGGGCAAGACGACTAGCTGGCAGCATGCATTTGCTGTCGGCCAGTCGCTGCGAACTCTCCTCTGGTTGCCTCCCGTGTCCGTGTGCGCACATGTGGGTGTACATAATGCCCGCCAACCACAGAGTAGTCAGAATGCAGAGGGCATGATAGATAATGGATAATGGAATGATGTGAATGGCAACAATGTGCGCTGAGGCTTGGGACGATGGACGCCGGCACCTGGGGCAGTGGCCTGCTGGCGCTATACGCGCGGAGCGCCCGGGCGGCTCAGCGCCGGCCGCGCCACGCGGAAATGAACCCCCAGAAGAAATCTCGGTCCTGGGCGGGGGCAGACACGATGGTGCTGGCGGCCAGCAGCACCTGCGCAGAGCAAAAGGGCGGGGTGGAGTTGGACTGAGTCGGACGAGCAGCTCAACGAGGGCGGGCCACTGGCTCGCTGAGAGCACAGAGCGGGAGGCGCACAACACATGGGCGGCAGCAGCGGTGGTCAACCACACATAGGAAGCGTAGCCACGCGGAGCACACTGCACCGCGCACCTCGTCCAGGCAGCGCAGCCCGGCGTGCAGCCACGCCAGGTACTGCATGTCCTCCGGGGAGTAGGGTCCCGCCGCGGCCAGTGCCCCCGGCTGCGTCTGCAGGAAAGCGCGGTGCAGGGCGACGCGCCGCTCGCGCGTCGCGGCCAGCGCCGCCTCCACCCGGCTGCGCAGTGCCGCGACGGCGCGCGGGCTGCGCCCTGCCTCCAAGTTCTCTGCGATTTGCAGGAAGCAGCAGGCGGTTTTTGGGAGATCCATGCGCGTGGGTGGCGCACTGACAGGTGGAGAGTACGGCGCAAGCTGCCCGGCTACAAGCTCATCAAAGTCAGCGCTGCACCCAAGTGCAGTGGTCGTGCAGCTGCCACGGCACGCGCCGCCGCCCCGCGCCCACCTGCGCAGGCCGCCACCAGCTCGTCGTACTGGCCAAACAGCCCCAGCACCTCGCCTTGCAGCTCGCCCACCAGGCGCGCAAACACCGGGCCCGGGGCCGGCGGCGCGGAGCCGGCGCCGGCGGCGCGCCAGGTGCTGGCCTCTGCCAGCACGTTGGCGGCGCTGATCAGCCGCCCTGCCAGGTCTTTCAACCTGCCCTGCATCAGCTCCACCACCGGCGGCGTGGGCAGCAGAAGCCAGGTGATGGGCAGCTGCGGCGGGAGGGTGGGCGCGCAGCCGAGAGAACCAGCGAGTATTAGGCTGGGGAGTGCGAGGCAAGGGAAGGAGGGATTGAAGTGGCAGCAGACAGATGGTCGTGAGCTGCTGTGGCCAGGGGCAACACCAGGGGCGCCGCACTGCCGGCCCGCCTGAGCCCCAGGCAGCCCTGCGCACTTGTTTCCTATCCACGGTGTTGAGTTCCAGCTCCTTGGCCACCTCGGCCACGGGGCGGAGCAGCCGCTCCTCCACCGCGCCTGCCCAGTCGGCGGCCGCGGGCGCGCGCCGCTCTCGCGCAGCGGCCAGCACCTCCTCCGCCATGCTGCGAGGAGGGCGGAGCGGGGTGGGGGCCAGGCAGGCGTTCGGCACGGCAGTCAACGGCATGCATGAGAATGGGCGGGGAATTTGCAAGCATCCCAGGGTGGCACATCGTACCGCTCAGGATGACTCTCGCGAGTGCATGCCTCGGCATTGCGCCCACACGCATGCCACACAACCAAAGCACCGCACCTGCGGAGCAGGCCCTGGGCGGCGCGCAGCGCCTCTGCCTGCTTGAATAGCATGCCCTCGCTGGCATACTCTGGCCAGAGGACCAATGAGCCGAGCACCGCAGCCACTGTCCCGAGCGCCGTGGGCACCACCTGCAGACGCGCGGCGGAAGCACAGGTTGGGCTGCCCCCTGTGACTGCTGCGGTGCAGCGCTCTGCCGGAGGTGGGCCCTACCAAGCTTCCTTGCGCGCCCGGGGCCACTTTCCGACACCGCAGGCTGCCCCTCACCTTGGCAGCAAATGTCTGCAGGGTGCCAGGTGCGTCGCAGCAGCCGATGTACTGGCAGAGCATGATCGCCGCATAGGTGAAGAGGGATAGAAAGAGGGAGTACCTGCGAGGCGCCGTTCCAGGAGGCCGCCGGGCAGGCGCAAGTCACACGGCAGCGCGCAACACCCTGTCGGGCGCGGCGCACAGTGGCGGCCATCGCCTGCGTGTTCTGCAGGCCGCCGCGGCGCTGCGCGCTCGCCTGAGCTCGCGAATCGGCGCAAGCAGGCCGTGCGCCGCCGCGCCCGCGCACAGCATGCCCGCAATCCAATACGGGTTCTGCGCCAGGTGGCCGTTGAGCATCGCTGCATAGCCGAGGGCGCCGCCCACCACCGTCATCGTGGTTCGCAGGATCGCGCGCATGGCAGACGACTCCACCTGTGGGGAAGGGGCAGGCAGCAACACACGTGGAGCACCAACATGCGCGCATGCCTCACGGCGCCAAGCTGCAAGACCGGACCAGCCTAGGCCAGGACGGCATGCAGAACGGTGTGTGTGTGTGTGTGTCAGTGGACCCCACCTGGCGCTGCACGCAGATCGCGGTTGTCAGATAGAAATACACTGGCTGCCAATTGAAGAAGAATTTGACTTGCTGGTATGTGTCGATGATGGCGTTGGAGCCGTCGGGCGCGCCCTGCGCGGCCCGGGCGGCGGCAACGCGGCGGCGGCGGCGCGCTCTGTGGGGCGGCGCCGGCTGCGCTGGCACCCTTAGTGGGCGGCTGGGCCACGCCGCCGCTTTCCAAGCTTAGCTCACCTTCCACATTATCAGCACAATGCCCACGATTGACATTGACATGATGAGCCAGAACTTGAAAGAGTAGCGATTCTGCCGGTCGCGGAAGGCTGCACAGGGCAACGGCAGTTGCATCGTTATTGCAATGAGGGTGAGCGGTCAGGCTGCGAGAGTATCCAACCAGGAGGCTGCGGGGGTGGGGCCAGGCGCGCAGCAGCATGCAGAAAGCACGGCGCGTGGCCCTGGGCGTCGGGCACCGCCGCCCCCACCCCCCGCCCACCCACCTTTGGCGCACTCCGCCCGCGAGGTAAGCAGTGCCGGGAGGCGGCGGCAGCCATCCACCACCGCCTTGACCATCACCACCCACACCAGCAGCCCGCTGCCAAAGGCGAAGAGCGTGAGCAGGTTGAGCGCATATGGGTTGGCCTTGACGCGGGCGAGCAGCGACGGCTCGCGAGCGGCGCCACCGGCCGGCGGCGGCGAGCGCTCGACGCCGCCGTCGGCGGGCGATGCGCCAGCGGCGCCCCCCTCGCCGAGCTTGTGGTCGCTGGCCGCTGCCGCGTCTGCCAGCTTGGGCGAGGGGGGCGCCTCCTCGTCCTCGGACGTGGCGTGCCCCTTGCCCACAGGTGCGGCGGGCGGGACGCCGAGCGCCGCGGCGGCCCCCGCCTCCATCTCCGCCGCGCGCAGCAGCAGCTGGTCGGCGGCCGCCAGCGCAAACATCAGCGCGCGGCCCTGTAGAGGGAGAGAGCAGCAGGGCCCAACACTAATGTTGGCCGACGATGCAGCAACATGCGGCCGTGCAGCACTGTGGCACCCGGCACGCGCAAGCGCCTGCGTGCAGGCGGCCCACAGTCTGCTGCGTCTTCCCACCTGGACCACATCCAGAGAGAGGGCAAACTCTAGGCCCAGCGACTCGAACGCTGTCTGGTAGTCGCTGGCCATCGTGCGGGCCAGGTCTGCAAGCTCTGCGCGCGCCGCCGCCCAGGCGGCCAGCTCCAGCGGTCGCCAGCGCAGGCCGGGGCCTGCACGCAGGTGCCGCGGCGGTCGAGAGGCCTCCAGGGCATGCAGATGCACGCAGCCCGGCAGATGCACACAGCCCGGCCGCCTGCCCGGACGCCATCGACTCACCTGCGCACGGCCCACCCAGGGGCATGCACCCCAGCGCGTCGGACGCGCGCCCGCACGCCGTGGCCGCGAGCGCGAGCGCGTGCCCCAGGCCGCGCGCGACGGCGGCGCCGTGCACCTCGTCTCCCGCCAGCAGCGGCGCGCCGCCCTCGGCGGCGGCATCCAGCACCGTAGCAGCAGCAGACACCAGCAGGATTTGGTGCTCCAGCACTTCGTACTTGGCCATGTTTGCGCCAGGCTGGGAGCAGAGCAGCGGCCAGGGCGGCTCGATCTTGGCTGTCTTCATGGCAGTCTCCAGCGTCGACCACGCCTTGTCCGCCGCGGCCGCCGGCAGCGGGGGGCGCGGTGGCACCACCTTTCCGTCCGCCGGCACGCGCCCCTCGCCCGTCGGCGCGCCCTCCTCGCCCGTGCGCGCGGCCGCGTTCAGCAGCTCATCCAAGCGCAACCGGTAGTGCTCCACGGCGGCAGCCAGTGAGCCGTCGCCCCGAGCGGCCGCCGCACCGGCGAGGCGAGGGGCCGGGCTCGCGGCGGCGGGAGCGTGCTGCGCCAGCAGTGTGCTGCCCAGCCTGCAGGGGGCGGCGCGGGGGTGGCCAGGACGGCGGACTGAGTGCTGGCCCCAGGCTCACGTGAGCAGCAGGCCCGGCCTCGGCCTGCCTCACAGACTGCGAAATGCCAAGGCTGCTCAAGGGAGCCCGTTCCACAACTCACCTCGAGATGCGGGCGCCAGTGTCTCGAAGGATGGCGGCCATGCAGCGCCGCACCTCGTCATGTGCCGACTTGACATACACCAGGCACCCGGCGATGACCATCGCGCCCGCCGTCACCAGCGCGACTTTGACGTAGCCAGTCACGATCTGCAGGTGTGTGTGGGGGGTGGGGGGTGGGGGGGGGGGGGGGANGGGGGGAGGGGGGGGGGGGAGGGAGAGCCGTCGGCGCGTGCGCGCGCATCGCCGCCCCCGCAGGCGCGCCTCGCCCGCCGGCGTGCAGGCGTCTGGCAGGTGCTGAGGCAGGCCCCGCTCCCACCGTCGTCCAGAACGTTTCGAGGTCCATCGCCGGCAGCCTGCGAGCAGAGGGGGCGGGGGAGCGGCGGCGCACGCCTCGCCTCGGCCGCGCGCCTCGCCCGCCTAGGCGCCTACCCTATGCTGCTGTAAGCGCTTTGTCCCTGCTGGACCCAGACGCGCTTTCACCGTGTGCTCACAGCCCCACAACCCTCTGTTCGTCCCTCCTCCCCTCCCCTCTGCTCTTCGCAGCCCTCTCAGCCACCGAAACCACCCTGTCCCCACCCCACCCCCACCCCACCCGCTCCCACCGCCTCCCTCTACTCACATGGTGGCAAAAATGGGCTGGCCTCCCATGAAGAGCGTGGCAATCGCAATGAGGATCCCGACCGACACCTCCTTGTGCGCGCGCGCCATGGAAAGCGGCACGAGGGTGATCGCCGGGAGCACCATCAGCAGCACCCAGTAGCCGGCACCGATGGGGGGCACCAGCTGGTTGAGCCGCTCGCCCAGGAACGCGATCAAGTCCTCCAGCTGCGGTGGGCCGAATGGCGGGTCAGTGCAGTTGGGCTTTGCAGAGGCGTGGCCAGGGACGCGCACTCCGGGGCACGCCAGCGGTGCCGCACCGAGACGTGGCAGGCGCAGACACAAGCCTGGGCGGGCCGCTGGCCCCCTCGCTCCTGCGCACCAGCTTTGAGATGAGCGGCGGCAGGGGGACGGTGGACAGACGAGCAAACACGTCGTTCAGCCGGTCCACCACTTCAGACACCTGCACGCAGCTCAGCCGGCGGCGCTCTGGGGCACGCAAAATCTGCAAGGGGAGCTGCTGGATGCGCGGGCACCCCAGCTAGAGCTGGGGCGACCGCGGGCGTCAACCGCTCGCAGCCCCGTGCTCCCCGCTGGCTGACCGCCACGCTTTCTGTTGCTCCCATCTCCGGCTGCCACGCATGCCCCGTGGCCCGGCGGCCTGTGCTCTTTCAGCTTCTAGCTCCCCCCTGTTGGCTCGCCTTCTCCAACAGATACTCGTTCTTGGCGACAGTGAAGGTAGTGGGTATGCCGGGGGGTATGTACGCCAGCAGCCCCTCGCCCGCGCCGCGCGCCAGCCAGGCCAGCGACACCTGTGGTGGCGGGGCGGCGCGGGGCGGCGAGGCACGCCTCGGGGAAGTGACGCCGCCGCGCCTCGCCGCGCGCTGCGCCTGCCCCCGCACTCCAGCCTCCCCTGTCCGTGCGGGGTCGCCGCCGCGCGCTCACCAGGGCGCCGCCCAGCAGCGTGCCGCTGAGCACTGTTGCCAAGAAGATGAGTCCAGCCAGCAGCCGCCCGCCGACCGTGCGGTCCAGCGAGAGTACCAGGCTCGACGCGGCGTACATGCAGCCGCACAGGCAGGCCAGCACAAACTGCATGTCGGTGACGACGGTGAAGAGCGCTGGGGGGCAAGGGGGTGTGGGTGGGGCGCGGCGGGCGGGGATTCGCATGTAGGTGAGGGCAAGGCCGGGACGAGCGGGGTTGGGCTGGCGGGCATGCATGGAGGAGGCTCGATGCAGCCAAGTGACAGCGCCAGGCAGCGCTGGCGGCGTCACCCACCGACAAACAGCGCGCCGACCGCGTTCTGCGCCGCCCACTGCAAGCGACACGCGGGCGGGGGGACACATCGGCCGGGCGTGCACCCCAGCAAATCCAACTCGCCCCGCTACAGGGGACCCATCATGGCGCAGCGATCGCATGACAAGGGTGCGCTAGAACTTTTGTGTGGTTACCGCCACTGGTTCCGACATCGCTACAGCCTGTAGCATGGCCAAGGGATTTTTGCACGTGCCAGCTCTGAAAACAGGGGCGCCGGCTGTCATCGACTTGTTTTGGCGGTGACTTGTGGCCGTTGAGTTAGATCATTTCGGAGAGCTCTGAGATCGAGAGGAGCGAATGCACAAAGTGCAAGAGCGCCGAATGAAGTTGCTCGACAGGGGATGCGCCGGCGACAGGGTCGGCGCCTCCAAGCGGCCAGCAGCCAGCAGGGCTGGTCTGGAAGCGGATGGCAGGGCCTGTGCACAAGCGCTGCCTCCCCTCTGCGTCCTATGCGCAGCACCCTAGCGCTCGAGTTGCAAATGGCACCAGTACGCAGCAAATGCGGCCTGTCTACAGCCCTACGGCTGCTTCCTGCTGCTCCTGCTTCAGCCGCTCCTGCTTCAGCTGCTGCTCCTGCTGCTCCTGCCTCAGCCGCTCCTGCTTGAGCTGCTGCTCCTGCTGCTCCTGCCTCAGCCGCTCCTGCTTCAGCTGCTGCTCCTGCTGCTCCTGCCGCCGCCGCTGGGCCACCAGCTCCTCCAGAAGCGTGCGCTTCTGCAGGGACAGCCCCGGCCGCCCGGCCAGCCGCCCCTCGGGCAGCGCCGCCAGCATGGCCAGTCGCCGCTCGTCCCCGGGGGCGTCGGCCATTGCGGCCACCACCGTCGTGCGGAGGCACAGGTAGATTGGCCCAACCGCCGCCTGTGCTGCCTGCTGCTGCTCCTGCTGCTGCTGGGCCCCATCTGCCTGCTGGCGCGCCGCCCCCGCCGCTCTGGCGGAGAGGTCCACCCTCATCAAGCTCAGCCCCGCATGGCGGCTGCCAGACGGCGCGTGGACCGCCGCAAAGCACCCAAACTCCAGGTCCGGCGGCCGCAGCGCGTCGCCAAACAGGGCCTCCAGCTTGGCTGCCCGGCCCAGCAGCGCCTGCAGCTGCTGGGACCACTGCGTCGCCGGCCACGGCGGCGCCAGCTCCTCACGCCCGCCCGAGGCCGCCGTCGCTAGGCCGTTGGTGCTGCTGCCCCGGCGGCCGCCATTGGCCGCGGCCGCCGACGGCGGCTTGGCCGCGGGGCCGGCGCAGCCGGGCGCGGCGGCCTTGATGCTGCCAGGCCTGGCCCCTGGCGCGGCCGCGGCCACCACGCAGCTCAGGCCCTGGGCCAGCCGCTGCAGGCTCGCGCCCACGTTGGCCGCGGCGTGCAGCCCTGTTATGAACGCTCCGTGCATCGTGGCCGGGTACTTGCGGCTCGTGGCCTCGCCGGCAAAAAACACCTGAGCGCGCGCGCGGGAGGAGGAAAGCGTCACAGAGCGCAGCGAGCGAGGGGAGGGGGGCCGCATCAGAGAGCTCTCTGAGAGCTCACAACAAGCGCCACCCCAGCGCCGGGAGGAGAGAAGGGAGACAGTCACGACTTTCGTTTTCAGATCGCCGACCTGCCCCAACACTCCGCTCCCCCGCGCCGCCGCCTCACCCTGCCGCCCAGGCTCTCGGCCAGCTGGTCGTAGGTGTCGCCCCCGCCCGCGCAGGTGGGCGTCATCGACGAGTAGGAGCCGCCGCACAGCTCGTCGCTGCCCCAGCGCGTGCAGGCCACCGCCAGCGGCGCGGGCACTTCCACGCCCTGCGCGGGCGTGGGCGCGGGCACGCATGGGCCTCAGAGAGTGCCAGCAGCAGCCCTGGGCAACATCGCAGGCCCCCCATGCAAATACCCGCGGCAGCGAGCGCGTGACTCCGGCCCATTCCAGCCACCTGAGGCTCGTAGATAGAGCGCAGCACGCGCATCACGCGCTGCGTCACCTCCCCCACCGACTGCGTCTCGACCTCCACCGCCGCCTGACCTGCGGGCGCGCGGGCGCTTGCAGGCGCTCATCCCTTGCGTGCCCCCAAAACCCCTCTCAGCCGACACACAGGAAGAGCACATGTTCGGCGCAGGAGGGCATCGCACCCTGTGCCGTCGCGCCCAGTGCCAGCGCCGTTCCCTCCTCACCACCCCACCCTCCCCCACCCACGCACCCGCACACAGCGCGATGAGCAGCGCGCCGCCCGAGATGTGGGCGCAAGAGTAGAAGAGGAATGCCTCCCCGCGGTCGGCAGCGCCCTCCGCCACGCGGCCAAACATGTCGTAGCCACTGCCCCAAAACGCGGCCGGGAAGAGCAGCAGGATCTGCAGGCGCGGGTGGGACGGGGGCCCGGTGTGAGGGCCTGGGGGCAGCGGCCCCACGGACGATCGGGGCCAGAAGGACGAGGAGAGCAGGCCGCGCGAAGCCGGCGGCACGCGGGACAGCAGGCGCACTGCAAGCGGCCCGATGCGCGCGCCCACGCATCGCGATGGCCCCCGCCATCTCCCAGTGTGCCACCCGAGCGTGCCCCCCCCCTCCCCCCCCCCCCCCCCCCC
>PCFQ01000002.1:551264-590399 GCA_003063905.1 Chlorella sp. A99
CACCCACCCACCCAACCGCCGCGCACCCGTCCTCCATGAACAGCGGCGTGTCGTCACGCGTCAGCGCCAGCGGCAGCCCCATCTGCGCGGCCAGCACGGCCACCGGGTTGCCGTCGATCCCGGTGACGATGCTGCCCCCTAGGTCCCCCACCACCGTCACGCCGCCGCCGCTCAGGCGCTCGCTCCACACGCGGCCGCCCGGCCGGCGCCGCGCCTCGACCACCGCGACGCGGTGGCCGGCGGCACGCAGCTGGCGCGCGGCCGCGAGCCCCGAACAGCCCGCGCCGACGACCACGACGGCCCCGTGCGCGTCGGGCGCGGCTGCCATGCGGGCGGCCATGGCGGGAGCCACCCCAAAGTTGATGAAGCCCATCGTGTCTAGGAAGCGCCAGGCCGCGAGTGCATAGCCGCGCTCGTGCGGCGGCCCGCCGCCCAGCGCGGTGCCCTCAGGGAGGTGCGCCGAGACGTCGGCGCGCCACTGGGCCAGCACGCGGTTGCGCACGCGCGCGTACGCGGCGCCGGCGGCGCCGGGGGGCAGCAAGGCCGCCTCCTCGGGCGAGGGGCCGTAGGGATCGAGGCCCACCTCTGCCGCCGTGGCTGCCTCTGGGCTCATGCCCGGGGTCACGCGCCAGCTGCCGCCAAAGCCGGCGGGCTCGTCGCCACCCTCACCCTCGCTGCAGGGGCGGGGGCACACGCGCCGGTTCGAGTGCCCCGCGCGCACTCGCGCACCCGGCGAGCTCGCAGCGCGGCAGGGGCGGCACAAACAAACGCAGCAGCAAGAGCGCAGCGGAGCCAGGCGTGAAGGCGGCGCCATCCTCCCACCTGCCGCTGCCATCCTCGCCGCTGCCGCCGTCGCTGCTGCTAGAGATCTCTGCAGCTGCCGCCAGGCCCACTGTCTGCGACACGAGGTTGGCCTTGAGGCGCTTGTGGGCACGGCCTGGCTCGCCAGATGCCGCAGCAGCGGCGGCAGCAGCGGCGGCCACCGCCGCGGCGCCGGGGCCGCCCAGCGCCTCTGCCTGCTGCGACTTGGGGCGCGCTGTCAGCGCCGGCGCCAGCGCCACGGCTGCCGCTGCCCCTCCTGTGTTGGTGGTGCGCTGCGCACTCCCCGTGGCCTCGGGGGCAGGCTGCGGCCGCTGCGGCACGGGCGCCGAGGTCGGCCTGACGCGCGCGGCCGCACGGCTGCCGGGCTGCTTGGGCCGGGGCCTCCGAGCCTTTTTGGATGCAGGCACATCCGCGTTCAGCATCTCGGCCTGCAGCTCCCACAGCAGCTTCTCATCTGCGCCCAGGAGGGGAGGTGGCGAGCGCGGCCTCGGCCCCCCCTGTTGGACAGCGCAGCGGGCCGGAAAGCTATTGTGGCAAGGCGTGCAGCGCAGGCAGGCGCACCTGTAATGAAGAGCCCTGCACGCGCCCTCCGCGCCCGTGTACGCTGGGCCTGCTCCGCCGCTCCAGCACCAGTCGCCGCCGCTGCTAGTTCCGGTGCCGCTGCGGCGACGGATGCACCGGCTGCCGGCGCAGTCCCTGCTGCCACGGGCCCTGCCGTTTCAGCAGCTGTGGCAGGCGGCAGCTTCCGCTCGTCCATCTGGCGTGGGCCCCTGCTCGATGGTGTACACCCCGCGTGTGGGGAGGGCTGTGCCGCTGCGGCGACGGCTGCACCGGCGCCACCTCAGGGCTCGGATGCCTGAAAATCCATGATTCTCGGCCACTCTCCGCTTGGCAGCACTTCCACGGGTCCCTCTGATGCCCGCAAAGCACCGCAGGCTCCAAAACTCGAGTTTGGCTGGACGAGCGCTGATGCCTCCAGGTGGATGCTGGAGCTGGATGGATGCTAGCGTAGCTGTATATGCGGCGATGAGAAGAGGAGAGGCTACGGTGGCGCGACTCAAGCTTTCCTGGCCAAATCGACTGTTCCACACGTTTCACTCCACTCCACGCACATTGCTGAAGTCGGAAATTCGTCAAAACACGCTCCAAAGTGGCAGATGCATTTTAGGGTGCAGGTGAGCAGCCGCCCCCCCGATGAGCCCTCAGGGCGCACCTGGGAGGTCCACGCAGTAGCGTGGGAGTGGCGGCGCGCCCAGGGCGGGTGGGGGGCGACGGGTGGCGGGGGCGGCGGGAGCGGGCGGCCGCCAGGCGGGGATGCCTCCCGACGCCTCCTGCCTTTCCCTTGCAGTTCTGAGCACCTAGCTCCAGCCCTCCACAAATTGCCAGCGAGAGCATCAGGCAGCGGCCCGTGCCAGGCAGAGGAGCGGACGCTGGACAAGTAGCGCTGAGCAGGCATGCACAGCTGAGCAGCTTAGGAGCAGAGCGGCAATGAAGGTCAAGGCGATAAACCGCAACGAGGCGGCCTGCACCCGCGAGCGTGCCGAGGACGTCGTCAAGGTGCGCTGAGGGCCTGGCGTGAAAGGGCGGCAGGGCGAGGCAAGGAGACGCGTGCTGCGGCGCCCCGCCGCGCCGCTCTGCGCTGCGGCCTGTTCACCCCGGGCGCTCGCTGCCCCACGCTGCCCCTCCCTTCCTCCCCCCGGGCAGGTGCATCGCAACCTGGACCCGACGCTGCACCCGTTTGAGAAGGCCAAGGAGTACACGCGCGCGCTGAATGCTGCCAAGCTCGACCGCCTGTTTGCGCGCCCCTTCCTGGCGGCGCTGGAGCACGAGGACGGCGTGACCTGCCTAGCCCGAAACCCGCGCCGCCTCAACTGCCTGCTCTCGGGCGCGGCCGACGGCGAGGTGCGGCTGTGGGACGTGCCCGCGCGGCGCTGTCTGCGGCGCCTGGTGGGCCACACGGGGGCGGTGCGCGGCATCGGGCTCACGCCCGACGGCGAGGGCTGCGTCACCGCCGCCA
Source organism: Chlorella sp. A99 (assembly GCA_003063905.1). NCBI lineage: Eukaryota > Viridiplantae > Chlorophyta > Trebouxiophyceae > Chlorellales > Chlorellaceae > Chlorella > Chlorella sp. A99. The sequence continues at coordinate 554,104 of PCFQ01000002.1, forward strand.
CCGACTGCACCGTCAAGCTGTGGAAGGTGCCGTTTGCGCCCTTCGCGGGCGGGCCGGTGGCGGAGGACGCGGCGCCGGTGCTCGAGTTCTCTGGAAAGCACGCGTTCCGGGGCGTGGACCACCACTGGTCGCGGCAGCAGTTTGTGACTGCGGGCGCAGCCGTCGACCTGTGGGACCACGCCTCGGCCGAGCCGGTGCAGACCTACAGCTGGGGCGCCGACACGATCATGAGCGTGCGGTTCAACCCGGCGGGTGGGTGGGGGACGGGGGATGCGCGGGGCGGGGCTGTGGGCGGGGCGCGTGGGTGCGGCGGGACGGAGGAGAGGGAAGTTGGGAGGGGATGGGCTTCACGGGCGCAGCGGGCGCACGGGCGTTGGGGCGCGCTGGCTGCGGCGCCGCAGGCAGACCCCTGGCCGGCTCCCCGCCAGCCCCTGGCCGCGCGCCGTCCCGCTCCCCGCGCTGCGCCCCACCGCGCCTGGCTCCCTTCACTCCTCCCCCCCTCCCCGCGCGCCCCGCGAGCAGAGCCCGACCTGTTTGCGACCACGGGCAGCGACCGCGGCATCGCTCTGTACGACCTGCGCGCCAACACGCCCGTCCGCAAGCTGATCATGCAGACCAAGACCAACGCGATCGCTTGGAACCCGATGGAGGCATTCAACTTCACGGGTGGGGCGCAGGCCCATGAGCGGGCACGTGTATTACGCGTGGGGCGGTAGCCGTGGGGGGCGCGGGGGGACGAGCAAGCAAGGCGGGCGCGGGCGCCTGCGCCCAAGCCGCCCTCTCAAGGCAGTCCCTCAAGCAACCACGCCCCCCTCCGCCCCTCCCAGCCGCGAACGAGGACTGCTGCCTCTACACCTATGACATGCGCCGCCTGGACGCCGCGTCCTGCGTGCACCAGGACTTTGTGTCGGCTGTCATGGACGTCGACTACTCGCCCACCGGCCGCGAGTTTGTGGCGGGCAGCTACGACCGCTCGGTGCGGCGGTGTGGGGTGGGGTGGGGTGGGTGCGGGGTGGTGGGTGGGGAGGGTTGGGAGGAGTGGGCTGCTGGCGCGCTCGCATGGCACAGCAGAAGGCGTGTCTGGCGCGAGCCCCTCCCGTGCTGGGCGAGCTGGCGTGGCCGGCATGCGTTTCCGCCTCCGCGCGCTCCCAAACCTGCGGACCGAACCTCTGGGCCCGCGGCGCGCCCGCCCCGCGCGCAGGTGCGCATCTTCAGCCACACGGGCGGCCACAGCCGCGAGGTGTACCACACCAAGCGCATGCAGCGCGTGTTTGCGGTGCGTTTCAGCGGCGACGGCAGCTACGTCTTCTCAGGTGGGCGGGGCAAGAGAGGGCTGGGCGGGGCTCCTGACGGCATTTGCCGTGTCTGCTGGCCGTCGCACGCGATGGGCCGCCTGCTGATGGCATCCCTTCTTGCCTTCCCCTCCTCCCCCTCCCCCTCCTCCTCCCATCCCTCGTTTCTTTGGCAGGCTCGGACGACATGAACGTGCGCGTGTGGAAGGCGGACGCGAGCCAGCAGCTGGGCACGCTGCTGCCGCGGGAGCGGCACAAGCAGGCCTACCAAAAGGCGCTGGTGGAGAAGCACAAGCACCTGCCGGAGGTGGGCAGGCAGGGCGGGGGAGCGCGCGGGGATGAGTCTGTCAGCTGTGTGGATGGAGGTGGGGAAGGGGAGTGTGAGCGGGGCAGAGGGCAACAGCACGGGCGGCTAGTGGCACATCCCCTCCTGCTGCTCACCACGTGCTGCCAACCTGCCTCCTGCCTCCCCGCCTCCCCCCAGGTCAAGCGCATCGTCCGCCACCGCCACCTCCCTGCACCCATCTACAAGGCGGGCAAGCTGCGGCGCACGATGCAGGACGCGGAGCGGCGGCGCACGCAAAACCGCATCGCGCACAGCGCGCCTGGCAGCGTCAAGGTGAGGGAAGGGCTGCCGCTGCTGTCGATGACTGCTGCCAGCTTGTGCTGCCTGGCGCTGCGTGCGCTCACCGCCTGCGGACATGGCCTCTCTGCAGGTCAAGCCTGCGCGGCGAAAGAAGGTGGTGGAGGAGCAGCAGTAGGCTGCGGCCTCCGATGCTGCTCGCGGACGGCAACTTCCGATCCTCACTGCGCCTCTGCTTCTCCCTGCGCTCGTGCTCCTTGCTCCATCTGCTTTGCTAGATTTCTGTCTGCTCCCTCTGTGCACGTCTCCTTCCTGCAATGCGGAACGACGCCAGGCGCCAGGCGGCGGGCGTGGGGACGGTGGGGGGCCTGGCAGCGCTGCCGCCGCCGGCGGCGGGCGGCAGTGATCGCCACTTCGAGCTCCTGAACGCATTCTTGGTGTGTTTATGTAGAGCTTGAGCCTCATTGCCATCACCACAGACAAAGGCCGCCTCTCTGAAGTCGGCTCTGCAGCGAGCACGCTGTCTTCTTGAAGTCTCTAGCTCAGGAGTTGAAAAGCGCGGGCGCCAGCGTAGAGAGGGCCAACTTGCCAGCCAGGCGAGAAGCCAGCGGCGCCAATCGCAGCGTCCAGATGCGCTCCAGCAGTGCAGTGGACGTGCCGACGCTGCCCGCTGTTTGCTGCAGTGCAGTGCAGCTGGGCGCCCGCCTCCCGCCGCCCGCACGCCTCCCGCCGCCTCCCGCCGCCCGCACGACCTCCTCCCGCCGCCTGCCCGAGCCCCTTCCTGCCCGTCTCCGATTGCCGCAGCATTGGCGGCAGGCAGGCATGGACAACCCGGAGGCATGGGCGGACGCCAGCAGCAGCGCCGGCACCCACGCAGCACGGGGCCTGTCGTCAGACGAGGAGCCGCCGGGGCTGTCCTCTGATGAGGACGGCGTCCCGCTGCCGGCACCGCACCTGCCCGTGGACGTGCTGCGCATGGTGCTGCTGCGGCTGCTGGAGCTGGAGCAGCCCGACGGGGAGGTGCCCGACCAGCACATGGTGCTCAGCGTGTACGCACCCTTCTCTGCCGTCAACCGCTCCTTCCTGGAGGCCGCGCGCACGACGCCGCTGCGCCTCAGCGTGGCGGGCTCCCGCGCGCTGCCGCGCGCCGTGCGCGTCTGGCTGTGCCGCAACACCATTCGCGAGCTCTACCTGCACACGGGTGGGTGTGGGGGTGCGGGCGCGGGTGATTTGGGAACGATCAACAGCGTGGAGTTGGGCGCGAACGCGGCCACGCTCGCCCGCCGCGCTATCGCAGACTTCCCCAGCGAAAGGTGCATCTGCAACCCGGGCTTCCTGGAGCGGTCGGCGCCGGTGCTGCAGCGGCTGTGGGGCGTGCAGGCGAGGCGCGCGCGACGCCGCGCCGCGCTGCCCCATCGCTCTGCTTGGCCGGGTGTGGAGCCGTGGTGGCGCCGACGTTGAGCGCTGACCTGGGCTCAGCATCAATCAATCCCCTCCGCACCCCAACCACCCCCCGCCCTTTGCCTCCGATGCCAGGTGCCCTTTCACCGCTACCGGCAGCTGCCCCTGCGGCACTTTACTGCGCTGCGCGCGCTCGAGCTGAACGCCGACATGTGTGCGCTGAACGACAACAGGCCTCAGGGCTTTGACGCGCGCCAGCTGGCAGCGCTCACCCAGCTCACGCAGCTCAGGCGAGGCCTCGACCGCCCGCCCTCCGCGCGCGGGCCAGTCCGCCGCTGCTGCCGGCGGCGCCTCCTGCTCTTCCGCCCCCCGCAACCAACGCCTGCTGCTCTGCCTGCCTTGTGTGCCCGCCTGCAGCCTGCAGCAGTTTGAGACGGTCGACAACCTGGGGCGGCTACCCGCGGGGCTGCAGGTACTGCTTGTGTCTAGTCTAGCCTGCTCGTACAGCCTGGCTCCGAGCCGCGTGTGCCCAAGCAGGCGCGACTGCCGCCGAGCCGGAGAAAGGGACGTGCGTGCAGGTGCTCTCGCTCCTGGTGTTTCGCATGGACCGCGTGGAGCTGCCCCGCCACCTGCGCTCGTTGCGGGAGGTCACGCTGTCGGCGCGAGAACTGAGCGTCAACCTCTGGGCGCTGTGCACACAGGCAAACAGTGGCGGGTGGCGATCCTGTGTGACGAGGGCACGCGCGCGAAGAGGGCGCGGCACGAGGCACGCTCTGGCACCGTCTCTCCCGGTGCCCGCGCTCACCAGGAGCTCTGTACTGTCCCTTGCATGCACCTCGTCTTTTGCGCTGCAGGTCACTGAGAAGCTCACTCTCGAAGCGCCCACCATTGGCGTGTTGGTGTCGGAGCGGGCAGCGGCGGCCGCCGCCACGTTCTGGCCAGAGGCAGACGTGCCCGTGCCCCCGCTGCTGCAAGCGGCGGCCCCGGAGGCGCCGGCGGCGCCAGAGCCGGCGGGGCAGCTTGTCGCAGTGGACTTGGCGCCAGAGCAGGCGGCGGCGCAGGCGGACGCGCTGCAGCTCGCGATGCGAGTGTCCGCGCCGCAGGTCGTGGCTACGGCGATGCGCGCCGGGCGAGTGCAGTGGGTGGAGCTGTTCTCGCAACGCCTGGATGCGCTCACAGACCCGGGAGGTGTCGAGTTCCACTCTTGCGACATGATAGAGCTGGCACAGGTGGGTGGGAGGCGCGAGATGCCGGGCGGGGCGGGGAGAAGCGCGGTGAGGGAGGGAGAGCGCGCGCGTGGGGCGGCGGTGGGTGGGCTGCCCTGTGGCACCGCGGCACGTGGGGCACGTGGTGGCAAGCGCTGCTCCTGCGCCTGGCCTCTCCTGCAGGACCTCCAACTGAATTGCCTCCAGGAGTTTGGCTGCTTCTTTGACCCCGAGAACGTCGGTGCGCGAGGGAGCAGCCACGTATGCACGCGAGGCTGGCGCCCACACCTATCCCTCGCGTGCCACAGCCCCGTCGACGCCATTCCCTGTCCCTCTGCCCCCCCTGCACAGAGGACGATGAGGAGCTGGACTTGTGGGAGGGCCTGCATGTCGAGCTGGTGCGGCACGAGCCCGGCAAGCCGCAGGTGAGGCGCGGCGCTGCATGGCTGCGCTGAGAGCGCGGGCGGTGGGCGGCCGCAGCGCCCACAGGAACGCCCAAAGGCGCCACAGCTCCGCCTCCCGACTGCCTTTGCTGCCTTCTCCTCGCTGCAGGCGATTGGCATCACCTATGACCTGCACGAGGTGCAGGAGCAGTACTTGCTCTCTCCAGGCACACAGGCGAGCGGGGGTCACGGCGCGACCCCTGACGCGGGCTGCGCTGGCGTGCGGCCGCCTCCTGCCAGCGGGCAGGCGGCTGCTTTGCTGCACGGATCTGAGGAGCCCCTTGCTCCCTCTTCACAGGTGTATAGGCTGGCTATGGAGGTGGTGCCCCCGCACATTGTGGCGCTCGTCGTAGGCAGCGACGCTTTCTTCCAGGCCAGCGGGGCTACGCTGCGTCAGCTGCAGGTGCGGTGCCGCGATGCCGCGTCGCGGCATGCCACCGGCTCCCCTGGGCTCGCACCCGGCCATTGGAAGGGTGGGGGGCAGCGCCGACTGTCGTCCATGCTCCGCGGGGTGGCGCTGTGAAGGCGGACGTGTCCCCGCCGCCGCAGGGCCCAGATATCACTTCCGCACTGCAGCTGCCGCGATTTGAGCAGCTGGAGGAGCTGGATGCGTTCCTGCCCAACAGCGTGGACCTGCTCGAGTGAGCTGACAGCGGTTGCATGGGGGGCGGTGGTTTGGGAAACGGCGGTTTGACTGACGGTCTGCGAGGGAGGGGGAGTTGGTGCGTGCTCGTGGAGTGGCGGCGGACCGGGCGCGCGGTCTCACACTGCCTGCCGCAGGGTGAGAGGGGCGCTGCATCGCCGGCGAGCGCGTGAGCGGGGGCCTTGCTGACCAGCGCTCGCGAGGCGCCGCCTGCCCTGTGCGCCCCGCAGGCACATGCCGCGCAGCCTGCTGCGCCTGTTCCTCTGCGCTGTCGCGACGGAGCCCGAGCTTGGACCCGAGGGCGAGCCGGTGGACGGGCCGGTCCGCTGGCCGCGCTTCTCGGCCGCCGGCCTGGCCGCGCGCTGCCCGGGCCTGCAGAACCTAAGCCTGAGCCACTTCTCCGAGGCGAGGCGCCGCGCCGGCGGGCCCTCCCTCCCTGCGCCCCGCCGTGCGTCGTGGCACGGTGCCCGGCCGCTCGCGCACCTCTCCTTCGCACTCACGGCGAGGGGCGCTCGCCGCCTGCACCCTGCCCCCTGGTGCGCCCGCGCTCCCATCCCGTGTTGTCAGCCCATTTGTTGTTTGGTTTTCAATGTTGCGTCGCAGGCCGACCTCGCGGACCTTCCCCCCAGCGTCACCTCCATCCTGCTGGAGAACTTGCAGCCGGGGCCACCGGAGCCACCGCGCGGCCTGCGCCCCGTGCGCTTCGCGCTGCCGCCGCTGGCGCCCGGCGGCCAGCGCCTGCTAAAGCTGCAGTTCATGCCCTCGCTCGACATGGGGGAGGGGATGAAGCGCCTGGTGCGCGGCGGCGCGCGCCCCTGTTGCGCGCGCTGTGCACGACCCATGTATGCCTCACTGCGGGCCCACGTCGGCGCCGTCGTATGTAGCGTGCCCTGCTCACCGCGCAGCTCCCCTGCCTCTTGCGCCCGCCCTCCCAACTCCTGCCCCAGGTGGTGGACCTGGAGCAGTTGCTGGCCAACACGGAGGCCGGGGTCTACACCTCGTCGCCTCTGCTCCCCAGCGATGAGGAGCTGGACCCGGGCGTGGCAACGCCGGGCCCCGTCACGCTCACTGTGCGCGCTGCGCAGCACAGCCTGGCAGGCGTGATGGCCGCGGTCACCGCCTCGCCGCTGCAGTACATCTGCTTCTCGGCGCGCAAGGTGGGCCTGGCGCTTTCCATGCATGGCCAGCGCGCGCGCCCGGCCTGGCTCCCAGGGGAGGCACGCGCTTGCTCCAGGGGTGCTGGCAGGCGGATGCATGCACAGGGATGCAGCGGGCGCCTGCGTGGTGGGGACTTGTGCTGCGCGGTACAGTGAGCGGCCATCGTCTGGAGGGACGGCGAGCCGCCGGGGGCACGGGAAGAGCGCCCCCTTGTTGCCCGCACTCCCACCTCCGCCCCCGCCCCCCGCGGTACAACAGGTGGTGTTCCTCGGCGCCGGCGGCGCGGTCGCGTCGAGCCGGCAGCTGCAGCGCTTCATCCGGGAGCAGTGCGGCCACGCCTGGCGTCTGTCCCCCCTAGACGTGCCCGAGGGCTACGAGCACCACCTTGATGATGAGCAGGAGGAGGATCAGGCGAGCGTGCCGCGTGGGACGTGGCCGGCCGAGAGGGGCGCAAATTGAGGCGGGCGTGGGGCGAGGACAGAGGGCGGGGCAATGTGCGGCCCCTGGCAGCCGGCCCTGCAGGCCCACTCCCACGCCGCTGCGTCCGCGTGCAGGCCGGGGAGGCTGGCGGCGAGGAGCACTTCGAGAGCTTTGCGCTGCGGCGGGTGGGCTCCCCGCTGCCCCTGGGCTTGCGTGCAGACATGGTGCTGCAGTCGCGCATGCACATGTAGAGGGGGACCGGCGAGGTGCGGTCACAAGCATCGAGAGCGGAGCAGGACAAGGGCGGGGTGGAGGGGGGGCGAAGCTGAATGCGGTGCGCGCGGCCGCCACGGCCCTGGGCTCACTGTTTTGGATGAGATTCAGTAACAGGATGACCAGCGCCTGTTAGGCCACGTGGGCTGCTGACAGGGGCGGGAGGGGAACAAGGAAATGAGCTTGAGCGTAGAGGCAGGGGCCGTGCTCTTGGGGTGGTGGTGGCGGGAGTCGAGGGCGGGGGCGGGAGCGGGCGGCCAGCGCGCAACGGCTGTTGTCCTGCTCCCTGCGCCTGCTCCCTGCTGCCACTGCTCCCTTGCCTCCCTCAATCACCTCCAGCCGAGGCATGCGGTTCCACCACTCGTGGGGGCAGCACGCCCGTCATCTGCGCAGGGGAGTGGCGGCGGGAGCGGCAGGCGAGCGGGCGGAGGCGCTGACAGGTGGGCTGGTGGCGCTGGCACCACACAGAGGCGTCAATGCTGGCATCTGGACGGGCCTGCGACGGCGGCAGCAGGTGCCTCGGCGCGCTACCTTGTCGGCGCCAGGCACGGCAGTTCCAGCCTCAGAGCGGCCACCGCTGGGGGACGAGGAGAGGGGCAAGCGGCAGATCTGAAATGTGCTATGAAAAAATATCTGGTGACAAAGTGTGACATGTGCGTCTTTGCTCATGGTCTGTCAGCAAGACAACACAGCACCGCGTGGCCGCATGCGCACCACCACAGCATGAGATGTGCAGGATCCCGCCTGTCGCCCGCGTGCCAGCGGCCCGACCTGCCCGCTGGGGGCGGGAGTGGCTTGCCAGGGAGGCGCACCAACTCACGGTCTATCACTCTCTCTTCACTCTGTGCTCCATGCATTGCGCTATCATGGTAGCGGCATGAGCAGGGAGGGCGGTTCAGGCTTATTCGATGGACGAGTTTGAGGGCTTCCGGGCCGCCTCACTGCAGTCCCAGCCCGTAGCAGTTGTCGCAAACGGCGCAGATCACGCCGGTGCTGTACCGCGCGCAAAGCCTTTGCCCCTCGGCCTGTTTGTCGAGGCCGACGAGGAGGAGGCCGAGTGGGGAGACTTCAGCGGCGCGAAGCAGCAAAACGGCGGCCTTGGGGAAGGCGGGAGTCCCACTGACCGCTCGCCTGCGGACGCGGCTGACGGCGCGTTCCGCAAGGGTGAGCCCGTCTGGTACCTGTGCCGCGATGGCAGCTGGGCGGCCACCAAGGTGCGCTCCTGCTGCGGCCACCATACTACAAGGCTGTTGTGTTTTTGAATGCTTAGCAGCGGGCGGTGCAGCGCACCCGAAAGGCTGCTGCCCCCACGGCCGCGCAGGTGGTGTCTGTAGACCAGACGCTGCAGCCACCCAGCTATGGCGTGGAGGTGCCGCAGGGCAACCTTAGAGAGACGGAGGGGCACCGCCTGCGCCCGCGGCGGCCGGGCCAGCCCGCGCCCCCGTCCGCGCTGCCGTCTGCCGGCTCGCTCCCATCAGCGGCAGCCCCTGGCCCTTGGCTCGCAGCAGCAGCAGCGCCAGCACCGGGGTCGAGGGCGCCGCACGCTGCGGCAGTGCTGCCAGCAGCGCCCGCGGTCCAGGCGGCCCAAGCTGGTTTGCGCGCAGCAGTCGGAGTGCACAGCGCGCCGCCTCCCCCACCGCCGGTGCTTGCGCTGGCACCAGCAGCAGCAACAGCAGCAGCAGCAGCAGCCCCTCCAGTAGAGGATGAGTTTGGGGAGTTTGAATCAGCGCCGGCGCCGCCCGCAGCGCTGCCTGTGCCAGCGGCCGCTGCTCCGCCGCTCCCGCCCCCTGCCGCCGCACCGGAGGCAGCGCCCGCGCCGGCGTCGCCAGAGGTCCTGAAGTTTCGCTCCTTTCTGCACTACGCCGTGCCACGGGCACTGGAGCAGCTGGAGAGCGGGAGCAGCCAGCAGCAGGCGGCGGCGGCCGCGCCGCCGCAGCCGCCCTCATCACAGCTGCCCTCGCCAGTGCAGCGGCCGGCTGCGACCGGGGCGGCAGCCGATGTCGCGGCAGCCGTGCCGCCGGCAGCCGCGCCTGCACCCTTGGTGCTTGTGATGGTGGAGGCGGTGCCAGTGCGGGCGGCCGCCGCTGCAGGGGCGGCACAGCCAGCGCCCGCCAGTCCGGTGGTGCCGCGCGGGTCGCGCTCCGCCCCGCTGCCCTTGTCATTGTTCGGAGAAGAGGAGGAGAAGGAGGGCGCGCAGCCGGAGCTGATCTGGACGCCACTGGGCGCGGCGGCAGCGGCGCCAGCCCCTGGGCAGCCGCCAGAGCAGCTGCAGCAGCAGCAGGCGTCGGCTTCCCTTCAGCCAGTAGGGGCGCCAGCGGCAGCTGGCGATGCGTGGGGGGATGAAGATTTTGCTGACTTTGTGGAAGCAGAGTGCCCTCCTCTCTCGTCTCCGGGGGCAGCAGCAGAGGTCTCGCCAGCCAGCAGCAGCTTTTCGGCGGTACCACCAGCAGCGGCCGCGACCGAGCCAGCTGGCGGGCAGGGCAGCCCTGCAGGCGGCGGCATGCCTGCCGGCAGCACGCCCACCACGCCAGCCAGCGTGGGCGTGGAGGACACTGCCGCAGAGCTGCACGGCCAGCAGCAGCAGCAGAAGATGGCGCAAGAGCAGCTCGAGCCTGTGCAGCAGGAGGCGGACACTGCAGGGCACGCGTCCAACCCATTCGGTGTGGACCCAGCCAGTGCTGCCAGCGAGGCAGCAGCAGCAGCAGGGGCAGCAGCGTCGCACGAGGAGGAGGAGTGTGGGGTTTTTGAGCAGCCTCTTCCCTCGCCGGCAACCGCCTCGCAGCCTTCACCGTTGTCGGCACCCGCCAGCCCAGGAGCGCGGCCACCCCAGCAGCCTGTGCTTGCGCTGCTGCGCCCCAGCGCTGCGAGCGTGGGCGGCAGCGGCGGCAGCGAAGGCAGCGGCGGCAGCAGCGCAGGCAGTCTGACGCCTCGCCGCGTGGGGCCTGCCGCGGCACACGCCGGAGGGCGGGGCGCCGCCACCGTGCCGCCTCCTGGGGCTGACGGCAGCGCGCGCGCGATCACTGAGTATGCCGACTCGTGGCAGCTGCTGCTGGAGGTGGGCTGCTGCTTCTGCTGCTTGGCACTGAACCCTGGCTGCGTGCTGGTGTCTCTCGCACTGTGCAGTCCGCGCGCCGCCGCCTGCGCCATCGCCCGCGCCTGCGCTCCCGCACCAGCGGCTGAGCCGCCGCCCCTCCCCTGCCGCGCGCGCAGGGCGCAGCCGGTCTGCTGCAGCAAGGCGCCGACCTGTGGGCAGAGGCGTGCGCCGCCGGCTGCCACGAGCAGCTGCTACGTCACCCTGCGGCAGCGTCCCACCTTGCTGCTCTGGCCCGCGTCTACTTTGCCGCGTGTTTGCTGCGGCTGGCTGCGGAGCAGCTGGGCCTGCTGGGCCTGGTGGCCGACCTGCAGGCAGCGTCCGCACGCTGCGAGGCGGCCTGGGCTTCGCTGCCGCCCGCCGCGGTGGGGTTCAGCGACGGGCCGAGAAGCGGAGTGGGCGCGGAGCTTGCACCGGGTGGGGCAGGGGCGGGCGGCGAGCCTGGCAGCTATGGTGCCGATGATGGCACGGAGCTGCGGCAGGAGCGGGGTGAAAGCAGCGACGGTGGCAGGAGCGCCGATGGGGACGACGCAGAGTCGGCGGCCCAGCAGCAGCCCCAGCAGCAACCGCCAGCGTTTAGAGATGCGGTCCTGCGGGCCAGCGCTGCGCATGCGGCGGCGGCGGCCAGCGGTGGCGGGAGCGACGCGGCCCCAGTGCACCTAGACGGCGAGGCCCTGCTGCAGCTGCTGGCTGCGGCGCCGACGCGGTTGCAGGCGATGAACCCAGATGCCTTCCCCCGGATGCTCGCCTGGTCTGAGGGGCTGTGCGGCCTGAGCCTGCTTCCCCTCGGTGCGTTCGACGCCCTGGCTGTCGAGGAGTGCCCCGGCGGCAGGCCGGCGCTGCGCCCGCTGGTGCGGCTGGCGCGGTGGGTGGGCCCGGTGCGGCTCGAGCTTGAGTGACCCTCTACTCACGTTGTCGAACTAGTGTAGAATGATGAATGCAATCAAGCAACGCCACTGGCCAAGGCAGACTTGGGTAGCGGGCCCCCCTTGACACAAGTGGTCAGCAGCGCGAGCGATGATGCACTGTCAGCTGCTGACACTTTTGCCTTTGCATCCGTGATGCTTCCGCAAAATATTGGGTTACCGGTGCACTGACTACAAACATAACGGAGACGAAAAGAAGAGGAATATGCTCAACAGAAATAGAAGTGTTGGACAGAAGGACGGCAACTGTGCCACCTGCAGCATGCATTGCAGGCGCGCTGTATCATTGCGGCGGCGGCCGTTGGCGATGTTAAGTGCTGCAGGAAGGGAGAGGGGTTCAACGTTTGGGATGACTCAGTACTTGATTGATTCTGCCGCTCAGGCGCTTGGGTAAGTGCTCCACACGTGGGCGAAGCTGTCGGCGCGCTCCGCCAGCGGGCGCGGCTGGCACGGCGCGCCGGCCACCGACGGCAGCCTGCCGTGCTGCGCCGCGGGCGCGCGGCGTCGCCCTGACGCAGGAGCCGCCGGCAGACAGGGCCCCGGACCACATGTCAGCAACTGCGTGCGCAGGGCAGCGGCCCAACGTCAATCGACCGGCAGCAGGCCTGCTCCTGGCGCCTGGTGTAGCGCCCCCGCTCCCCAGCTCCGCCGTTCGCTGTCCATCCCCGGCCGCAGTGCTGGGCAGCTGCCCACGGGCGCAGCAGCATCGGCGGCGGCGCGGGCGCTCACTCGCGTGGGCGGGCGTGCCAAAGGAGCAGGCGTAGCCCGCTCCGATAAAGAAAGCGCCGCCGATGAAGTTGCCGATCGCCAGGATCAGATTTTTGATGGCGAAGGTGCCTGGCGCATCACCAAGGGGTGCATGGCAGGGAGGTCGGGCTATGAGCGGGAGGGAGGGAGCGAGGGCGCGCGCTGCCGCCACAGCTGGCCAGTACGTGCAGAGCCCTCGGCTGCGGCCCGGCTGGCACGCAGGCGCGTGATCTTGCGGCGCGCAACAACAGCGGCGGTCGGCAGCACGCAGGCGCGCGATCCGCCACGAGGCTCACCCTCACCTCGCGCGCCGCCTCGCCCTCGCGCGCCGCCTCGCCCTCGCGCGCCGCCTCGCCCTCGTGCGCCGCCTCGCCCTCGCGCGCTGCCGCGGTTCCTCGCTCAAGCTGCGGCAAAAGAGGGCGCTCAAGGCGCAGCAGGCGCAGGTGCGCACGTGCTGTTTGGGTTCGGGGCCGCACGCATGCGCCGCCGGCGCCAGTCGAGGTTGCCAGCGGAGCCACCGCCGCCTGTTGTGGCCGCGCCAATCGGGTTCGCTTCATGCCGCGCGTTTGGCCGGCCTGTCGGCGCAACGCTGATGCGCTGCCGCCGGGAGCCTCGAGGCTCCCTCGCCCTCTCCCGGTTGCTCCTGGATAGGCGCCGCGCATGCCGAAGCGCCCCTGCCTCTCGTTCCCTTCGATGCGGGTGCACGGCAAGGCGGTGCGCCCCTGCGCCGCGTGTGGGGAGGCGAAGGCAGCGGCCGAGTTCAAGACAGCCGCCAGCAAATGGTGCCTCGCTTGTCAAGCCCGTGGCCGCGACGGGCAACGCAAGCTGCGGCAAATGAGGGCGCTCAAGGCGCAGCAGACACAGATGCGCACGTGCTGTTTGGGTGCGGGGCCGCACGCGTGCACGCTGGCACGTGTGCAATCCTGCCAATCCCACTGCGTGTGCGCCCCCTCGCTGGGTCCCCGTCAGCCCTCGCAGGCGGCAGGCCCGGCTCCCAAGAAGCAAAAGACAGGGACCAAGCGGCTGGTGCCCGCCGCAACCGGGGGCGGGCCTGCGGCCTCACCGCCGGGCGGGAGGGAGGCCAGCGGGGGGATGGAGATGCCCGCCGGGCTGGCTGCGGTGGGGCCACCGGCCTGAGTGCTCCACGTGGCAATTGCAGCAAGCGACGATACAAGCGGGTGGCCGGCACAGAGCGCAACGCCTGCCAGGCCGACGGCTGCCTCGTGCACCTCGCCAGGGCAGGGCTGTCCAAGTACCATCAGAAGCTCCGCATCTGGTGAGTCTGGCATGGCTGCGGGGAGCCAATCCTCCTCGCGAGCCTGTGGTTGGCCAGCCTCCCGCCCGGCCCGTGTGTCCTGGCCGCTGCGCCGGCCACGTTGCCCCCCCCACCCACCCACCCACCCACCCACCCTCAGCCCGGGCCACAAGGTGGCCAAGTCGTTCAAGCGTGGCGGCAAGGAGTCGCGCTTCTGCAGCGGCTGCAACCAAGTGCACGAGCTTAACGCGTTTGCTGGCGACAACAGGACGTGCCTCAGCTGCCAGGCCAGGAACCGCGTGTACAAGCTCAAGCCTCTCCCTCGCGCACCACCGCGGTTCCTGGCCTGGCAGCTGAGGCACGTCCTGTTGTCGCCAGCGAACGCGTTGAGCTTGTGCACTTGGTTGCAGCTGCTGCAGACGCGCGACTCCTTGCCGCCACGCTTGGCCACCTTGTGGCCCGGGCTGTGTGTGTGCGTGGGTGGGCGAGGGCACGCTAGGCGCCGGGCTGGCCACCCGCGCCAGGCGCGCCGGGCCCGACACCAAAGCCAGCGGCGCAAGGCTGGGCGGCGCAAGGCTGGGCGGCGCCGGGCTGGGCGGGCGCGTGCTGGGCACCGAGGTCGGCCGCCACGGCGCCGCGCTGCCCCCCGCCTGCCCGCGCGTCGTCCCGGCCCTGCGCGCGGCCCTGCGTGGCAGCACGGGCGGAAGCAGGCGATCGGCGCCCGCGGCAGGAGCTGGGAGGCGCGCGCCGCGCCGGCGCTGCCCCAGCCCTGGAAGATCACCTGCGCTTGGCCTCGCTGAGCCACGAGCCATGCACTCAGCCAGGCACCGAGGCGTGCCTGTGGCTGTGCTCCCTGGCACCCGTCCCGCACCTGGCTCGCAACGTCCACCTTGAGCGCGCTGGTGTCGCCCACCAGCGCGTGGACGAAGCCTGCGCGCCAGGGGAGGAGGACAGGGGCGGCTGGTGTCAAGGCGCATGGCCCATGGCGGGTGCGCCCGCTGCGGCGCCCGGTGGGGCGAGAGCATCGAAGCCAGCCCTCTCCGCAGCCAGCTCGGGGCCCGTGTGCGCAAACTTGACAAAGTGGTGCTGCGCGTGGTGCAGGTTGGTGAGCGTCGCAGCGACGGCGGGGTGAGGCGCAGGGTGGCAATCCGCTGGTGCAGGGGCGGCACCGGCCCTCCGGCGGCGAGAAAGGGGGCGCCAGGGGCCGGAGCCGCGGCAGCCGCCGCCATTCTGTAGGGGGGCGGACGCAGGAGGACGTAGGGTTGGGGTTGGGGGTAGGAGGAGGGATGTGGGATAGCGGTCTGCGCGGTGCTGCCTTTCCTTCCAGGTGCTCAGGTGCCTGTTGCCCCCACCTGATCGAGCGAGGTCTCTGGGAATCGATCAGTGCCCCTGCGAAAGAAGGGGGGTGGGCGTGGGAAGTTTATTAACACCTTCTCTTGCGGGCGGCAGTACTTCGGACGACACCGGCGAGCGGCACGTGCGGGCGCCGGGCGGCAGCCCTCGCGGGCGGCTCCCTAGCGGCGGCCCTGCGGCTCACCACGCTTGCCGGGGGGGGGGGGGGGCGTGGCTGCCGCCCACGAAGTCCTGTGATTCTCGGACTCTGCACCAAAGAGAGCAGTACGTTGCCCAACGAAAATCAGGGCCACACCGTGCAGTGTGCAGACGTGCCACAGCGTCGGCGGGTCGGGCGAGGAGGGGGTGGTGTGGGTGTGGGCGCGCCTGTGACAGCGGCCGAGGGTGGCGTTCGGAAAACCGCAGCTTGTCTCCTCCCGGGGTCTCCTCCCGGGGAAGGAGGCGGGAGGCGGTTAGGTGTGGGATGCAATGGCACTGCTGCCAACCGCCAACCGCCACGTGCTTCCCCTTATCCGCCACGCCGCCGCACGCAGGAGCGGGAAGCGGCAGCGCTGCGCGACAGCGGCGGCCATGGCGGTGAGCTCTGAATGCTTGACATTTGCGTGTGTGTGTGTGTGTGTGGTGGTGGTGGTGGGGTGGGGGGGGGGGGGGGGGGGGGGCGTCGGGGCGGGGGGGGGGGGTGGGTGAGTGCGCGNTGGGGGGGAGGGGGGGGGGGCAAGGGCAGCGCCGGCCCCTGCGGCTGCTTGACCGTGCTCCGTGTCCGCACAGGAGGCACGGGATGCTCAGGCCAAGGAGCTGCTGCGCATTCAGCCGGATCTTGACCTGTGGCAGCGACAACGCCACGCAGAGGGGCTGCAGCCGCGCCCCCTCAACTGGCTCCCGCACCCTGCGGGCAGGATGGGCAGCCTTGGAGCACACGCTGGCGGTGGGCTCGTGGTCCCTCCTACGGGCCGAGCAGCACGCGGCGGCCTTGTGCCGCAGCAGGCGGCATGGTGGACGAGGTAGTGCGGCAGCACAGGCAGCAGCAGCCGGTGCCCGAATGGCATCCGGCCAACTATCCGCGCTGCCCCCTGCCTCAGCAGCACCAGCGGCGCTTGCGGCCCCCGTTGTGGCCCTCGCGGCTGTGCAGCAGCAGTGCCGCGACAGGCCCGCGCTCGACAGGCACGTGGTGCTGACCAATGGCCCTTCGGCGGGCAGACCGAGGTGTGTGTCCTCGTGGTAGCAACGAGTGCGGTGGGCCCTGACTGTGGTGATGCCGGCAGCAGGCCGGTGGAGGCGAAAGTGATCGGGGCAGAGGGGCGGCTAACCTGGGCCTACTCCATGCGGCTGCGAGACCCCGACCCCAAGCGACGCCCAGCACCGCCAGCTTGGGAAAGGCGTAGTCGTTCTTTTGCGCTGCAGCGTCGCTGTGGAGAGAGTAGTTTTCGGCAGGCAAGGCGATGGCCGACACGGCGCCCGGCCGAGGTGCAGACGCCACAAAGTGCGGTGTGAAGGAGCAGGGCTTGCTGCCATCGGCGGGCGCGGGCGCGAGCGTGCCGTGGCCGTGCAGCACGGTGGCGACCCAGCCGTGCGGCGCGGGCGGCAGACCGCCGTTGGCATAGCCGTCGGCGGCGGGCGGCAGCTTGGCGCTGGCCCGGCTTGCCATAGCGTCCAGGTCGCCGGCCTCTGCCATTGTGGGCCGCGCAGCAGCTAGGGCTGGTGGAGACCAGAAGACTGCAAGAGGTGATGCTGATCACCAAATGCTGATGAGCAGGAAGACAACAGGACGCGGGTGGGAAGGCTCAGAGCTTCACCCATCCGTCCCCGCCGCCCGCCCCGCACAGCAAGCGGCTGTGCCCCACTTTCATCTCGCGTCTGCTGTCCGATCCAGCAACTCGCGCAAGCCTGCTGCACGTGCCCCGAGCCCCCATCGGCTCAGAATTGAAAGCTGTCAACCAGGCGCCTCACATTCGCCTTCCTCCAGTCCTGTTCATTGCCGAGTGCTTGCAATTCGCATGACGCCATCGTGCTAAGCCTGCGAAAGGCTCGCCAGCTTTGTGGAGCAGCTCGCTCAAATCGATCAAAACGCTGCTCAAGAAATGACTGCTGGATCGCAGTGTGCAGACATGCAACGGGCCATGGCCTGGTTCGCGCTGGGCGCGCTGATGGCCTTCACGCTCACGCTGGCAGCCAACATTACAGCGCAGGGTGAGCGTAGGGCGTTGGCGCGCGGAGCCAGGACAGAGGCGGCTCACTGTGGGCGGGGCGGGTGGGACGGGCGGGAGCTGCTCAACCGCCGCCACGTGGGCGCCAGGGCTTGTGCCGCTCGAGCGCACCCCTACACCGAGCTGCACTGCTGCTGGCTGCCATCTGGGTGCGCACTGTGCAGGCCGGTCGCTGCTGCCATGGCTGGAGGGCAGGCAGGGGCCAGTGACGCTGCGGGCTACTGTGCGTGTGACGCAAGCGAACAGCGGGCAGCAGGTGGGCACGAGCAGTGAGGGCCTCGTTGGGAGAGCGGCGCGCGGGAGCCCGTTGCCAGCAGCCTTGTGAGCTGGGATCTCGCTGACTGCCGTGCAGGCGCTCCAGCCGCTGCAGCAGCAGCCGTCGCAGCAGGCGTCCCAGCAGTGGCGCATCGGCAGCGCGCTGCCCTGGGCGCAGCTGCTGAGCGAGGAGGAGGTGCAGCGAGCGCAGGGCTACTACGGCAGCGGGCGGCGCATGCGCGCCGTGGCGGCCAAGCTGCTGGCTGGGCGGCCCATCAAGGCCTACACGCTGGGAGGCAGCGTGACGCGCGGCCTGGGCGCCTCTGCGCCCAACGCCTCCTACCCCGCCCGCTTCTTTCAGTTCGTCAACTCCTCCTTCCCCCACAGGTCGGGGCCGCCCGTCGCCCTGGGACGCGGCTGTTTGCGGGGCTTGGCTCCGGGCGTGCTCGTGCCGCGGCCCGTGCGCTGTGCCGCCGCCTGCGCGCGCGCCCTGGCCCCCATGGGCCCCCCTGCAACCTCTGCCGCCGCAGCGACCATGTGTTCAGCAACAAGGGCATCGGGGGCACGAGCAGCGGCATCTTCGCGGCCTGTGCGGAGCAGATGGTGGCGCCAGACGCCGACCTCGTGTTTGTTGAGTTCACATGTGAGCGGCCGGCACACCCTGTCCATGCCCGAATGCATGGCAGCAGCGCGGCGCGGCGCCCCTGCGCGCGTGCACGGCGACTGCCGGCTCCTGTTGTCGGCCGCCGCCCCGGCGCCCTGCTCCCGCGCGCGCCCCCGCACACACTGGCCTGTCATGCTGCATGCAACGCAGACAACGACCACGAGAACCCGTATGATTCGCCTGTGCGCCGCGGCTTCGAGCAGCTGCTGCGCAAGCTGTTGGCGCTCCCGGGCCAGCCCGCCGTGGTGATGGTGCACTACTACAGGCGCGTGCTGCGGGGGTGGTGGCGCTGTGGCACTGTGACGCACGGCTGGCCGGGTGCTCGGGAGTTGCAGCACGCAGCAGGGCTGAAGCAGCTGGAGCTCTGGGGAGCAGCGGCATGCAGCAGGGAGCGGCAGCTGCCTGTTGCACTGCAGCGGGAGGGTGCGTCTGTGCCGCCCCTCGACGGCGGCGGCAGACCTGGCCTCCCTCCCGCCCTGCCGCTGCGCAGCTGGTGGTTCACATATGGCGATGGGCTGGACCGGGGGCTTTACTACTATCCCGGCGCCGACCAGATGTCTGTGTTTGCAGACGTGCGCTTGGGGGCGGGAGGGTGGCTTGCACGATGACCAGAGCATCGCTGCGGGCGCTCACGCTGTCTGTGCTTGGCATTGAACGCCTCTCCCGTGTTGCCTATGCACCTGCGCAGTATTACGACTTCCCTGTCGTCAACATGCGCGCGGCGGTGTGGCGGCTTATGCAGGCGGGCGCGCCTGGCTTCAAGGCGCGTCCCCGGGGGCCCCGTGCCGCTGCCTGCATTGGGCCCGTGACGGGCGGACGGGCGCTGCTGGATGAGAGCCGCCGCGCTGCGCCTGCGCCGAGTGCAGGCCGACCGCGTGCTGGGCAAGGACATCAAGTCGCCACTGGGGGCGCCCATCCCACAGGCGAGCCCGGGGACCGAGCAGGACTACTTTTACGCAGACAGGTGCGGCGCGTGGGGTGCAGGAGGCCGGATGCAGTGGCCCCCAGGGGCAGGGAGGTGGCCCGGGACAGGGCGGCGGTTGCCAGCGCGCGCAGGCACACGGCGGCCCTGCACGCAGTGGACCACCTGCCTGCCGCCCTGCAGGATGCACCCCTCGGACCGGGGCCACAAAATGGTGGCGGAGGCGATGGCGGGCGCGCTGCTGCGCGCGCTGGGCGAGACAGCAGCGGGCGTGGAGCCTGGCGTGCGGCAAGGCGACCCCACGGTGGACGGGCTGCCCCCGCCCATGATCCCAAACAACCCGGACCTCCCTACCACGCTGTGTGCGATGCAGGTGAGGTCGCTGGGTTGGGGTGGAGAATGGGGCGGCTGGGGGGTGGTTGGCGGCCGCCGCCGCACGCTGCTGGCACGGGTGGAGGGCGCAGCTGTATGGAGGGCGCCGCTGCTGGCACGGGTGGAGGGCGCTGCTGTAGTCGGCGGCGCCGCGGGTGCCCGCTTGCCCAAGGCCTGCGCAACCATGTGGCGCCGCGCCATCATCGCATTCACTGCAGGAGGACTTCAAACCGATCGTGAAGATGGCCCAGGGCTTTGAGTGGCGGCCGGAGCGGCCCAATGCCACGTCGTTCGTGGAGCAGAAGTGGGGGTGGACGGGCCTGCACGCGGGGGACTGGGCCGAGCTGGAGGTTGACACGCGGGCCGATGCGAGCGGCAGTGGCAAGGGCGCCGGCGGCGACGCCAGCATCTGGCTCACCTACCTCCGCAGCTACCAGGTGGGCGCTGCCCCCTTCTCTGTGCCAGTTGCACTGTCGTGCGAATCCGCTGGTGCTCAATCAGGCCTGGCTGGCTGGCTTGACAGGGCGCCGTGCGGCGGCTGGCAGCCAACGCACGGCGGCCCTCACTTGCCCCGCTGTTTGCCTGCCTGCCTTGTGCCCCATAGAACATGGGCCGCGCCCGCGTGGAGTGCCTGTTTGGTTGCACGTGCAAGGCGACGCACATCGACGCCAGCTGGGCCCGGCGGGAGTCGCTGCAGCAGATACACAGCTTCAAGGTGGGGTGGCAGTCTGCCTTCGGTGCCACGCGTTGCCTCTCTTCCGACTCCTCGCCTGCCTGTCCGCGTGGAGCCCTCTGACCTCCAGCTGCCGGCTGCCTCAGCTTGCCGAACCGCCGCTGTCCCTTGCGTGCGCATAGGTGTCGCAGCACCCGCAGTGCCGGATACGTGCCACCATCCTGTCTGGCGAGACCGGCAGCAAGGCGAGCCAACTTGCGCCGCTGCGCTGCACGTGTCCAGCAGGCGCACGCAGCCGTCTGCGCAGACGTCACACGCTCTCCAACTTGTCCCGGTTGCCGCTGTTGTGCAGATGAGCCTCCAAGCACTCATGGTCACCCAGTTCCCCATCCGGCTGCACGTGTGAGTTTCCTTGCTGTTTGGCCTGCCCCCCCTGCCCGAGCCTGGGCGCTGCACGGGGCGCCCCCCTCCTGCGCCTCCCCGACCCCGGTCTTGTGCCCTTTCCCGCTGCAGGTATGCCAAGCAGGTGGAGGACCTCGCGGCCCACAGGGTGGACGAGGAGGCGGGGGAGGATGGCGGCCGGCGATGACGCCGGCACCCGCAGAGCCTGGCGTTGGCCTCTCAGCTATTCCGCTGCTTTCTCCCTCGCTGCCATCTCCTCTATGCTGTTGCTCATGCATCCATGGCCAGTAGGGGCACAGGGGCGTGGGCAATCGGGCAACGTGGGGTGGTAGCGCAGATGGTGGGCGGCAGGCAGTCGATAGGCAGCGGTGCAGTGCTGCTGCATCCAACCCAGGGCACATGCACTGGTGCTGACTGTGCACAGGAAACGACGCAGGGGGTTGCAGTGTTGCTGCAGCATTGATGGTTTGTTACTTGATTGCGCGGGGTGCGGTGCATGGAGTTTTGGTGATGGTGGGAAGACAGCGATACGGCCCCCGGGGCGGTGTTTGGCGGTTCCGAAGAAGAAAGTGTGGCCAACCGACAGACGCCCGCACCTGCTTTCGCGTGCGCAGTTGGCCAAGATGCTGAGGTGCTGACAGTGCCACACATGCGCCTGCGAGATTGCATGCCTGCGCTGCTCCAGCTCGGCCTGCCATGCTGTCCTGGCTACACCGCCTGCGTGAACGTCACGCACCGCCGCCCGCCCACAACCACATGTCACCGATCGCCTCCTGCTAATCCTGCATTTGTAATTCACTCACCATGCGACTTCCAGGGGTCTTCCTGCTGGTGCTGGTGGTTGCGATTGAGGCCAGACAGGTCTGACAGCCCGCTCGCTTTAAGCAGGCGTCCGCCCGTGCTGTCAGCAGCGCCTGGCGCCAGGCTGATCGGCGCCGATTGAGCGAGGGCGCGCTGGAATGCTCGGCCGCTGCCCGCCCCGGCCGCTAGGCCGGTGGGCCCGCCGCCGGTGCATCAACGCGCCCTCCCTGATGCCGCATCCACGCGCTTGTGGCATCCCCCCTGGTGCCGCAGCTGCACGCGGCCGCCGGTGGTCCAGACACCCTAATCGCGTTTTTTGAGTCGTGGAGTGCTGAGAGTCTGGCAGGCTGGACCCCCGACAAGGGTGCCACGCAGCACCCTCTGGCACTTCTGCCCTGCTACGTCACCGTCGTACCCCTCGCCTTCATCCAGCCGAGTAGGTGGCTGCTGCATGGCCGGTGCATGACGTTGGCCGCGATGGGCGCCAGGCCTCCCAACCGCCTCCGTCCCAACTGCCTCGCCACAGACCTCTCCTACACGCCCGGCCAGGCGACCTGGGATGGCACGGGCCTCGACTTTGCGGCACCGCCGGCAGTCATCAAGGAGGCGGCCGCCGCGCTGCGGCGGCGCTGCCCCGGGACAAGGGTGCTGGCCGGGGTGGGCGGCGCCTCGTTCGACGAGAGCTACTGGGCCAAGCTGCAGCCGCATGCCGTGGCGGCGCTCGTCCATGACCTTGGCCTGGATGGAGCGGACGTCGACCTAGAGCCCAGCTGCCCCGCGTGCACGCTCGGCATGGACGGCAAGGTGGGTGCACTGGCAGCATCGTTGCATTTAGCACCAGCAGGCTGGGCCGCGCCGTGCCACTCTGGGCGCGCAGGAGGGCGTGCGCGAGGCCTGGCTGAGGTGCGTGTGGGGCCGGCTGCGCCGGCACGTCTGCCGCCCCTGCTGCTGCAGATTGCGTGTGCCACAGACACGCTGTACCAGAGCTCCGTGACGCAGCTGCGGGCCGCGCTGCCGCGCCCGCTGCTGCTCACTCTGTCTGCCTATGGCGAGGGCGCATGGGGCGAAGGTGTGGAAGTGATGGCGGGGTGGGCTTGCTGCGCTAAAAGGGTGGGCTTGCTGCGCTGGTTTGTCTGTTCTGCTGTGGGCTTGGCACAAACGTGCAAGCCTGTGCGGTTGGTCGAGGGGGTCGGCGTCCGCCGGTCCATCAACGATCGCCCCCCGCCTGGCCTCGCAGGCGCATACGCGTCACCGAGCAGCGGCGAGCCGGCCGGCGCTCCGGTCTGCCGCCCGCCGCCCGCCGAGCCGAGCGACGTGCCTGAGCCGACGCCGCTGTGCCCCGACGACCAGGCCAGCACTCTCGGAGTGGAGGTGCAGCTCCTGCGCTCGCCCGCCGCACAAGCCCTTGACATCGTGTCCATCATGGGATACAATGCTGGTTCTGCATTCAATGCGGCAGACAGCTTGAAGGCCTTTGTTTTGTTGTACAAGGGTGCGCACCACCTGCCCGGCCTCTGCCGTGGGGCGCGGGATGAGTGCTTCTGGCGGGGCGCGCCCTGCTGGCGCATGCACGGCATCGTTGATGATGTCCCTGCTTCTCCTCTCTCCTCAACGCGCGCAGGGCCGCTTGCATTCGGGTTCATGCCTCCGCCTGAGAGCTGGGGCTGCGGGCGCGCGACTGTCAGCCTGCTGCAATCGCTGGTCAACACGCAGCGGCAGCTGGGCCTGCCGCCTGGCAGCGGCGTGATGCTGTGGTCGCTGCAAGCTGCCTCGGACACTGCCGGGCCCAGCGCACAGGAGCTCGTGCAGGCCGGCTGCAGGGCGCTGCAGCTGGGGGGCGCCGACGGTGCCGGCTGCTCGCAGCCGCTGCCTTATGCGCTCCCCACCTATGCACGCTAAGGCTAAGGCGCCTGCCGTACCCGTGTTCTGTTGACTGCTGCTTTGCTTCTGGCTTGCATGGCATTTAATTTGTTGCCTCTTCAGCGCAGCGCCAGCCCAGGCCCTCGCGGTCCTCGCCGGCGTCGTCCGCTGGAGGGGTGCACCCATCCCAGCCTCGCCTAAAGTAGTTGGCTGCCTGCCATTACACCTCCCATTTTGCTACGTTTCAGCCGTGCGACTCTGGGCCCGGTAACTGCAGCACGCATCCCCCGGATCAGCCTTCAGCCGGGCGCCGGCGAGGCGGCCGCCCGGCTCGCGCGCCTCGTGGTGGGGCCGCCGCTGCCGCCGGCTGCCGCCCTGTGGGAGCTGGTGCGCCGCGGGCTGGAGATGGACCCCTGCTTTCCACCGCCGCGGCCACCGCCCACACCCTTCCCCTTGATCTCCAGGATACGCTTGTGCTTGGGGCCAGACTTGCCGCCCCGGGATGCGCTGGCGTACACGCGTTGGGAGCCGGCCGCGCGTTGCGACCCGCGGCGGACGCGCGCTGGCAGCTCGCTGGGGGGCGCTCCCGCCTTGGCCGTCGCTGGCGTCGGCCGTCGCCGGCTGGTGGCGCCCAAGCTGGGTGCAGAGGGCGGCGCTGGACCGGCCGCCGAGGGCTGCCCCGCCGAGGGCTGCCCTGCCAGGCCGGGCGCGGTTGTAGCGAAAGAGGCGGGGGCTGCAGCGACTGCGGTGCTGATGGGTGCAGAGTCGCTGGGTTCGGCGGCGTATGTGCTGGGTGTGGTTGAGGCACTGCCACGCGAGGAAAACAGCGCCATGGCTCTGCCGGTGGGTGCAGGGCCAGCTGGCACAGATGCAAAGCGGCCAGTCGGTGGGTGCCCCGTCCTCAGCGCAGCCGTGCTGGGTGCAGCGGCGGTCTCCAGTCCGCGCAGCTGGCCGTCGAAGAACAGGTGCTGCAGAGACGGCGCAGGCTCAGGCGCCGGCACGAGCGCTGGGGGAAAGAGCAGCAGCAGTGACTGCGCAGCGGTGGGTGGTGGCTCGCTGGCCGCTGCGCTCTGCTGGAGCCCCTTGAGCAGCCGCTCAAGCAGGCCCTGGTCCGACTCTGCCTCGGCATCTGACGAGAAGAGGCTGCGCTTCAGGTGCGAGGCGTTGAGCGTCGGGCGCGCCGAGGAGGGCAGCGGCAGCCCGAGCAGTGAGTATGGGAGTGCGGGCGTGCGCTCGTCAAACAGCGCGGCCGTCGGGCGCCGCCTGGGCGTGCTCCCGCCCAGCAGCAGGAGTGCCTCCAGCCCCAGCTCGGCCACCTCGGCGGTGGTCGGCGGGGCCGCCGAAGGGGCTGCTGGCGGGGCATGGAGCTGCTGACCAGCGGCCGCGCCGTGGTTGTGGTGGCGTGTGGGCGGCGCTGCGTTCTCGTCTCCGCCTGCCGCCTGCGCCTGAGATTTGCGCTTGGACGGCTCGTGGGGCGACTGCTTGACCGCGCGCCCGGTTCTGTTGGCATTGCGCAGTCGCATTGAATCGTCGCGCGCCGGCACGATGAGGCCCGATGGGCTTCTATGGTAGCAGGGCAAACCGGCGAGAGAGAGAGCGAAAGAGAGAGAGAATTGTGACGCTGGGTGGTGGGTGGTGACCCGCTCGCCCTGGAAAGAGCAGTCCCAAGTCTGGCCTCTTGCGCTCAGCAACTGCATGCACAGTATCGTGCAGCTAGTTGCAGTTGTGTTAGGCAACTTAGCGACCAGTTCCCTGCTGCACAGTTGCTTTGTTGAGTGTCACCTCCTCCCTGCTGCCCATTTGCGTGCTAGCAGCGCTGCGCTGGTTTGAATGATGCTTGTGGGTGCACGGCGAAGGCTCGTACACGGTTGAAACATGACAATGAGAGCGGTGCTCTTCCTTTGCGCGCTGCTTGTGGTCGGCGCGGCTGGGACACGAGTGCGGAGCGCGGACCCTCTGCCAGATGGCTGTCGCAACCCGCAGGTGAGCCACCATGACGGCGGCGGGTGGGCGGCAGTTGCTTGCGGGCGCGCTGCTGCCTCTGCCTCCAGCAACAGTCAGCAGTGCATCCTGATTGCTCAAAGGCAGCGACAGGTGCTCGCCACCTGTCGCCTGCCGCCTGCCCCTGCCAAACTGCATCGGCCGGCGCGCCAGCGAAAACAGTTGCCAAATCCCCAGGCCTCCTGCCCGTCGCAGGCAGCGCCCAGCCTCGGCGTCTTCTTCGGCGCGTCGCCCCTCAACCTGCGGCCCATCGAGCTGTACGGGCTGGAGGGCCGCGCGGCCTGGCCAGTGGCCAACCCCGTCGCGCTGCCGCCCGCCGGCCCCGTCTCGTCGCCCTCGCTGTTTGCCACGATGCATGGCGCGCTCTTCCTGTTTTACGCCCAGGCCGACTGTGCCGCGGGTGGGCACACGTCCATTGCGGCAGCGCAGAGCAAGGACGGCGGCGCGAGTTGGCGGCCGCTGGGCGTGGTGCTGAGCGAGCCAGAGTTCAGCCTGGGCACGCCCTTTGTGTTCCAGGACAACCGCACCGGCGAGGTGTGCTGGGGACATGGGGCAGGCCCGGCGGGCGGGCAGCGAGGAGGGGCGGCGGCGCGCCAGGCGGCCGGCGAGCGGCGCAAGCTGCGCGCGGCGGCCCTTGCCTCCTCCGCAATCCTTCCCTGCCCCCACTCCCTCCCTCCCTGATCCCTTCGCTCCCCTCTTCCTCGCGTTTCCACAACCAGGTTTACATGATTCCAGATACCTCGGCCTCGGGCCAGCCCGGGGTCCAGGCCTACCGCGCGACGCGCTTCCCGCTGGCCTGGGAGCAGGCGGGCACGCTGGTGCGCGGCGCCGCGCTCGCCGGCGCGTCGGTCCTGGCCACCGGCAAGCCACGCTCGCGGCGGAGCCCGCCCGTCTGGACGCTGGTCGGCACCCTGGTTGACGGGCAGGGCCTGGCGGGTGAGGCGGGGCGCCTCGCGGTCTATCGCTCCACCGACGGGCCCCTGGGCCCGTACGAGCCGCACCCCGCCAGCCCCGTCGCGCTGGAGGGGGCCACATCCGTGGGCCGCGTCTTCCTGCGGAACAAGCGGGTCTACCGCATCGGGCGCAGCTGCCCGCCGCCGGCGGCGCGCGGCCGGCGACGGGCGCGCGGCGGCGGCGTCGCCGCGGCCGGCTGTGGCCTGCCCACGGCCTTCCAGCTCTTCATCTCTGAGGAGGCGGTCGAGCAGGACACGGTGGAGCTGAGCTTTGGCCGGCGGCTCTGGCGGCAGGACGCCGCCTGGGACTCTGCGGGCTACAGCCACCTGGACGTGCTGGAGCTGGCCCCAGACAGCTGGGTGGCGGTCGCCGCGGCCGCGCGGCGGCCGCACGCGCCGCCCGCCATCGCCGCGCAGGTCGCCGGCGCAGCGCGCGCGCTGCAAGCGGCCGCCTGGGCCGCGGGCGCGGCGCTCGCGCTGGCGCTGGCGGCGCGCGTGCCGGCGGGGCGGCGCGCGCTGGCGCGTGTGCAGTCGGCGGCCGGCCAGGCGGTGGCCGGCTGGCCGCTGCCACTGTCGCCGCGCAAGGGGCCGGTGAGGCAGACGATATATGTCGATGCCACCGGCAGCGGCAGCCGCCGCAGCGCTGCGTTTGCGTTGCAGCGGACCAAGTGCACCGACAGCAATTGGCCGGCGGCAGCAGCGGCGGCAGCGCCGCCGCCGCCGCCGCAGGGGTGGCCGCGCCGCGGGCGGCCGCTGCCCTGGCGCACGCTGGCGGCGGGCACGGTGGCGCTGCTCACGCTGAGCGGCGCGGGCGCCACGCGCTTCCTGCACGCCCTGCTGCAGCCGTTTTGGCAGCCGGCGCTGCCGATCGCAGTGGGCGGCCAGTTCAGCAAATTCACACTGATGGTGATGAGCTATGACCAGCGGGTGGGGGCGCTGCGCCACTACATCCGCCACTACTCGCAGTGCCCCTCAGTGGGTGAGAGGGCAGGGGGAGGGAGGGCAGCCCGCGGCACGCGGCCGGTGGGCCAGAGGCTGCAGGCAGCACGGGGCGGGACCTGCCAGCACCCGCTGCTCTTCGCCTCGAGCCCACCACCTCCCTGCCCGATCCGCATCGTTGCCGCCGCTGCCCCTCACTTGCGCGTCGGCGCCGTCCCCTGCGCCTCCCGCTCCTCACGCCCCCTCCTCGCTCTGCCCTCCCGCCGCAGGCGAGGTGCTGGTGGTGTGGAACCGGGGGCCGCCGCCCGACCCCGAGTCCTTTGACGCGCGTGTGCCCGTGCGCGTGCGCGTCGAGCCGACCAACTCGATGAACAACCGCTTCCGCCCAGACCCGGGGCTGCACTTCCGCGGCGTGCTCTCCTTGGACGATGACATCATGGTGAGCTGCTGGCCTGCATTCACAGCGCGGGGCCTGCAGCCGACCGCTCGGTTGGGCACTTGGCTGTGTGCGCACCTTGGTTGACCACTTGGCTGCCTGCGAGCCTCCCAGCCGCACGGCCTGGCTGCCTGCGAGCGCCGGCAGGCGCCCTCAGCCGCGCCGCCCACCCCCGCGCGCAGGTGCCGTGCGTCACGGTGGAGTCCGCGTTTGCAGAGTGGCGGCGCGATCCGGCGCGGATGGTGGGCTTCTACCCGCGGCTGCTGGTGCCGGAGGCGCCGCCCCCAGCGCCCAGCGGCGGGGCCGGCGGCGACGCGGCGGCGGGTGGCGCGCCTGCCCGGGGACAAGGCGCTTCCCAGGGCGAAGCTCCGCCCGTCTACCGCTGGGAGGAGCACAGCCTCGAAAAGGTGGGTGCAGATGGAGCGTAGAAAGAAAGAAAGCGTAGGCCACGTGGCAGGGCTGCGGGGCATGCGTGGCGGCCGCCGCGCTGCGGCTGGTGCCAGCGCCGCCGCGTGCCCTCTAGCAGAGCTCCCCCCGCGCTTGAACCGCCGTCGCGCCGCCGCCTCAGAGGGAGTACAACGCGGTGCTGGCGGGCGCCGCGTTTGTGGACTCGCGGACCGCCTTCCCCCTGTACTGGGCCCCCGCCGCCGAGCCGGCGCGCCGCCTGGTGGATGAGGTTTTCAACTGCGACGATCTCCTCCTCAGCTTCGTGCTGGCGAACGCCACACGCGCCGAGGCGCGCCGCGGCGGCGCCGGCATAGCACCGGCCGCCGTGCGGCGGCAGGCCGCGCACTGGCTGCACCCGCTGCGCCGCGTCGACATCTCGCGCCTCGCCAGCAGCGTGGGCATCAGCCACAGCCGCGACAAGGTGCGACGGCGCGTGGCGGGGCGCGCAAGGGACGGGTCCGCCTGCTCGTGCTGCGTGCACTGGACCGCTGGATATGCAAGTTTGCAGCGCACGCCGGCCGTGTGAGCCGGAGCCAAATGTCTCCAATACCACCTCCCTCTCCCCCTCCTCCCTTCAGTTCAAGAAGACAGCTGACCGGTGCCTCGCAGAGTTCACGACGCTGTTTGGGGGCGATTCGCCACTGCAGCGCCACCGCATGGAGTGGCGCAAGGGCGCGCGCGCCCCCGTCTGCGGGGGCGCCATTGGAGACTGCTTATACTGGTCGTAACCGCAGCCTCCGCCGAACTGTCAGCACCGCAGCCTCCGCCAAACTGTCAGCAGCCGGGCAGCAGCGGCAGCACGGCATTCTCGATTTCAGCACAGCCGATTAGCCTCAATTCCAAACAGCTCCCATCTGTAGTCTAGCCACTCGTCAACCCGCTTGCTTGTGGGCGGCGCAGGTCGCAGGCA
Organism: Chlorella sp. A99; assembly: GCA_003063905.1. Taxonomy (NCBI): domain Eukaryota; kingdom Viridiplantae; phylum Chlorophyta; class Trebouxiophyceae; order Chlorellales; family Chlorellaceae; genus Chlorella; species Chlorella sp. A99. Next base: position 582,733 of record PCFQ01000002.1, read on the forward strand.
GCAGCTCTAATTGGAGCGTGCAGGCCTACTGGCATGCATGCATGTCCGTGATATCCCCTTCCTGCCTGCGCTGCCGCTTCCCTTTTGCTGCTTGCGCTGGCGTGCTAATATTTGTCTTCTTAGGAGAGTGCCAATCGTTAACACAGCGCCATTGCCGTCACACGCAGTGCAGGAAGCAGAAATGGGACAGGCGGGTTCATGACATGAGTGCGCGCCCGCTGCGCGCTGTGGCGGCGGGCCCGGCGTCTCAGCCCAGCGCCTCAGCGGGAGTGGCAATTCAATCTGGTTCTTGGTCCAGGTTGATTCAGCCGTCGATCTCATTCAGGTCGATGTACAGCGCCTCCTGGGACACGCCGCAGTCGTTGGGGCTCCGCGCGACGCTGCACGTTGGGACGTTGCGGTGGGGGACGGGTCACAGGCACGCCGCGGGGCAGGCTGCGGCGCGGGCGGCGCACGCCTGCCCCGCCTCACCGCATGTAACCCTCCTCCCCCCAGTAGGGGCTCCACGTGTTCTTGACCAGCCAGAAGTCCTGGCCGTCCTCGGTCGTGCCATAGCCGCTGCGCAGGCGAGGGTAGAAGCGCCGGCGGGGCAGGAGTGGGTTCCCCGGCGCAGCTGGAGGCAGGCACGCGCAGCAGGGTGGTCTGTAGCAGGGCGGTCTGTGCAAGCATCTGCACAGGGAGGCAACTCTCACCTGGCAATCACTGCATGGTCCAGCTCCCTTGGCTTGGTCTTGCAGCTGTAGCAGGGCGGGTGGATCAGCGCCGTCGCCAGCGCGACTGCTCCAGCGGCCGGCACTCCGACTTGCCTGCTTCTCCTTCCCTCCCACCCCGCCTTACACACCACACCCCCGCATCCCTTCCTCTTCGTGCACGGCTGCTCACTCCGGGGTGGTGTAGATGCCAGCGGTGTAAAAGCGGAACGAGTCCTGGGACGCGTCGACTGCGGCGGCACAACGACCAAGTGGGGACGGCAAAGTGAGCCGCAGGGCCCGGTGACTTGTTGCCGCGCGCTGCTGCGCGCTGCGCCGTGCCTGTTCGCAGAGCGAAAACGGACACGCAGCATGCTGTGCGTGCTAGCATGCGGCGGGCAGCAGGCAGGCAAGCGCCTCACTCGACACCGTGAGGGGGCCCTTGGTATAGAGTGCTTCCTTGAGATCAGCCTCGCCAGGGGTCACCCACACCAGCTCACCCCTGGGGAGGAGCAGAGATGATGGGGGTGACGGGGGCGGGGGCGCACCGTGGCAGGGCCGGCGATCCCACGCGCAGGCCCGGGCTCTCTCCGCATGCGCTGCGTGTGCAGCCTTCGTCGCCGCACTCACTTGAAGCCGATCTTCTTCGCATCGCGGCGGCAGAAGCCGTTGATGCCGGTGTAGGGGTAGTCGTCCTGCAGCGGCGGAATGCGGCAGCGCAGGAGGAGGGGCGCATGAGCAGGCGCGCAGGAAGCGCTGCCGCTCGCCGTGGTCCAGGGCAGCCCAGGGCCGGAGCAAGGGTGTGGGTGCTCTGCACAATTGTCACCTGCGAGGGCATGCCTCCCTTGGCGAAGATGTAGTCGAAAGCGTCGCTCTGCTCGCCGCCTGTACGCCAGTGGGCGATAAGGGTGAAACCACTGCTCCAACCTCAGCGCTGCAGGGCAGCAGGGCTGGCGCGGACGCCGCCAGCTTCCGTCTCACCAAAGCAGCCTTTCATGCTGTTGTTGGCGTCCCAGCCGCAGTCCACCAGGCTCTGCTCGCTGAATAGCTTCTGCATGCCAGTCTCACGATAGTAGGCAGCCTCGATTGCGCCCGCGGTGCTGAACGCCTGCGTGCCGTGCACGCACGCGCACGCGGGTTCAGGCGCGAGCAGGGAGCTCTCAGCAGGCAGGCAAGGACGGTCACCGGGTTTTGAACAGACTGAAGTGAGAGGGCGCAGATGCTGGACAGGGACAGCCACGAGCGGGGCACGTGCCACGGCCCGCGAGACAGCATGCGGTGGACTTGGAGGTGGTGGACAGAGGCACCCAAGCGGCCCAGCCGCCGCATACTGGCATGCCCATTGCTCTGCTGGGCAGCACCCCTGCGATTCCCCTCACCCAGCAGCTCCCGCACGCGCCCTGATCCTTCACAGGGCTGTCGGCAGGCGTGCCCTTCCAGATCACAGCAGCTGCGATAGGGGAGGGGCAGCAGTGACAGCAGGTGGCGCATGCGGCCTGAAGCGGCAGCCGCGCACTCCCCGGCCGCCCCTCATGCAGCAACAGCGCGCTTTGTGCAGCCCCAGGGTGCGTAGGAGCAGTTTCAGGCAGCGACAGCGGCGGCTGGGCGACAGTGGCAGGGCTGCGACAGCGGCGGGGCTGCGCCTGCTCCACCGCACAGGCTCTGCCACGCTGACCAGGACGGCGGGCCAGCTCGCGGCGCAGCAGCTTGGCGGGGCACCGCAGCACCGCACACCTGGTAGCAGGTGGGAGGGGGTGGAGGCCTTGTGCATCTTGATGCCAGGGCGGTCGGCCAGCGTGGCGCGGCGGCCGCCGGGGCCGCTGGGCCGCACCAAGGCCAGGTACTCCTCCCGGGTCCAGTCGGCAAAGTGGTTGAGCCCGACCCTGGCAGATGGACGAGGGGCAGGCAGAGATGGGCAAAGCCAGTGATGGGCAGTCGTCCGGGTTGGGCCCACTCAGAGCAGCCATTGATCAGAGCCTCCTTGCTGCCATGGCGCCTACAGCCGGACCATCACTGCTCCTGTACACCCCGTGCTGCATGCAGGGCGCGGCTGCGAGAGTCGGCTCTGCATGAGCGAGTCGCCAGCTGCCACGCGCACCTGTGCTTGCCCTGCTCGCTGTTCCAGCCCTCCACAAAGCGCCGGCTCTCGTGGAACGCGGCGGCGCGCGCGGCATAGTGCGCTACGTGGCGGTGGCGCCGGCCGTGGCGATGGCAGAAAACATCATACTCTGCAGGCGGGGGTGGGACGGGTTTGAAAACAGCAGTATCGTGCGCCCCAGCAGCACTTTGCCCACATCGCGCCCCAGCAGCACTGAGAGAGAAAGCACAGAGCCCGTGCATGTCAAGCCCCGGCTTACTCTCGTCGCCGTAGTGCACCGCCGGCGCGTGCAGCGCAAACGCGTGGGCCAGCGTGCCATGGGCCATGGCAGGCGGCGCAGCATGCGTGGCGGGGGCGCCGGGGTAGGCGGCCACGCTATCCTTGCAGGCAATGTCGCTGGGTGGGTCAAACGTCCCCGGCGGCAGGGCGCCGGGCTGCGTTCAGGCGGGGGGGGGTCGACAGAAAGACACCAATTCAACATCAATGGCATCCATGCATCAGCACTACCACAGGGCAATGCTCGCAGGTGCAGATGCATGCAGCACGCGGACTGCAGCAGTGCGCACGGCGCACGGCGTGAACAGGCGGCGGCGGGTCAGCGCGGAGAGAGGGGAGAGGGCGTCAGCCGAGAGGGGAGCGAGAGTGCAGAAGAGAGAGAGCGTGCTCGCCTTGTAGTCGTAAAAGGTGGAGACGTAGATGTCCCGGTGGCCGCCCGAGTACAGGTTGGTGCCCAACTGCCAGAGCTCCAGCGGCGTGTCGTCGCTGCGCGGCGGGGGAGGGAGCGGGACTGGGGACGACGGTCCTGGGGCGGCGGGGTGCGGAGCCTTGCGAATGCTCGCCCTCAGTCCTCAGCACGCCTGCCGCACAGCGCGCCCACGCCCGTCACCGTCCCCCTGCCCCCCGCCCCAATGCGCGCATGCTCCCAGCGCTGTTCCTCACCTGCTCACGTAGAACTTGTACTTCATCTCCATGCCCTCTCCCCCTGCAGCCGGAGAATGAGTGACGCAAGTCCCTCACTGCCTCACTGTCTGGTGGCGCGCACATGCGCCCCCCACGTGCAGCTGCAGGGCCCACGCCGCGGTGCGGCACAGCGACAGAGCGGCAGCCCACTCACGGGTGATGTCCCACTCGTACAGATGGCCCTTCTGGTCCTTGTTCCTGCAACAGCAAAGCAGTTCGCACCGCGTCGTCCCTGGGGGCAGCAGGCGGCGCCGGCGGCCCGGCGCCGCCCAGAACGTCGGCGCAACCCGTGGCCAGCCACATTCCTCATGCTCTTGTGGCCCTCGCTCACTCAATCCTGGAAAGCCCCTTGTAGACCCAGCGATCCTCCGCCAGGTTGGGCAGCACAAACGGCAGCCGCGCAATCTGCCACGCCGCCAGCGACTTGGGTGCGGCGCCCTCCGCCGCGTCGTCACGCGCGTGCCGGAGGCCCATGCACTTGACGCCACGGCGCGCGCCGCCGTGGCCCTGCAGGCGCCGCGCGGTGGCGACGGCGGCCGCCTGCTCCCCTGCTTCGTCGGCCTGCTCCGCCTCGGCGCCCAAGCCGCCCGCAGCGAGGGAGGGGGCCGCGGGCGCGGTGGCCGCGGCAGAGGCCAGGGTGGGGCCAGTGCCGCTGTGAATCTCCTCTACCCAGCACCTCAATTCATCGCCGGCGGGGAAGACCTGGTACATGTGGTTCTCTGAGAGGAGATGCACACGCAGAGGGTGGAAAGGAGGACAACAAGAAGGAGGGCGCGGCGTGAGTGGGGAGGGCGCGCCGGTGGGCGGCAGCGGGGCTCAGCAACTCAGGTTCGCTGTTGGGGTCGCGGCGCCTCTGCAGACGCTGCGGTCCGCACTGCGGCGGCACACGGGCGCGTCAAGCCCACCGGGGATCAGAGTGAGCGTCGTCTCCACGCCGTTGCGCACCATCTTCTGCCGGCCGACCGCCGTGTCCTGCCAGACCTGGTACACGTAGCTGCGAGGGGGGTGAGTGGAGCGAGCATGGGAGAGGCTGGGTGCCCAGCACGATTGCCAGCATGCCCTGCTGACCTCCCCTGCAGGCGGTCCCACAGGCTGCGCAGCGCCAGGGCGAGCGGCGGCGGCCAGCCTCCGTGCTGTGTGTAGAGGGCCGGCAACAACAGTGCGCTTCTCACGTCAGCCCCTCCTTCTGGTACTCGTCCACGTAGGGAACGGTGAAGTTCCAGGAGATCTGCATGGGCGGACGCGACGGCGAGGAGAGACCACTGGCCCTTGGCGACGTGCGGCGGGCGACGGGGGGGCGGGCGGGCGGGCGGCGGGTGGCCAGCGGCTGTACACCCGCACCTGGTACTCGTCGGGCCAGACAGGGGGCTTGCGTGCCGCCGCCAGGGAGGCGCACAGCGCCAGAACGAGGGCCAGGGAAGCTGCCCTCGCCATGGTGCGATGGCGTGCCCAATGCCGCTCCGGCGATCGCAATTGGGTACAATTCGCTGAACTCAATTGGGGGGGAGCCGCCCGGCTTTGATTTGCAGCATGCCGCGGGGGGTTGTTTCCAGTGCTCCTTTGCTCAGCCTGCTGTCTCGATCGCGCCTGTGCATCTGCCACGCTCTCAATTCATTGCAATTCGGGGCGAGATGCAACTGGGTGCCCATCCACAACAACTGGTTGGAGCTGCTACGAACAGGCAATTGCCATGAGTGCGGCAGCATGCATGATCGACAGCATGCATGTCGCCGCCGCAGCTGGAACTGCTGGCATCGCCGCCGCTCAAAAGCCGCCCCAGTCACAGCCGGAAAAGTCTCCGCCCCCGCTACCCTCAGACACCACCACAGTGTCTGGCGTCAGGGCGTCGGCAAGCAAAAATCCGCCCAGCAGCCCTGCGCCGCCGCCCAGCAGCGCCGCGCCGCCGGGGCCCATCCCAGGCCGCCGCGGCGGCTGCGCATATGCAGGAGGCGGGCCTGCACAGCCAGCAAACGGATGGTAGAGCATTGGTGCAGTAGCAGTGACTACATATGGCCGCCAGTCGGCACTGAGAAGCGGAGGGCGCTGCCAACCTGTAGCCGCGGGGGCCCACTGGGCGTGGGGCGCTGGCGCAGGGAAGCCGTAGGCCTGCTGCTGCTGCGGGTAGCCCTGCGGCGGAGGGCCAGCGCCACCCCAGCTGCCCGGCGTCGGCTGCCCATCGGGCGGGCCCGCCGGCGGAGCCGCGTAATGCAAACCACCGTTGTGCGGGCCGCCTGTCTGGTAGTATGCAGTGGGCGGCTTGACTTTAGGGGCTGAGCAGCAGGCGCCCATGGTGACGTGCTCGGCCGCTCGACGTGCTACCGATGCGTGGCGTGTGGGGCTTAAAGCTGCCAGAGAAATGAGGCCTTGAAGGCTAGCTGTGCAAAGGAAGCAGGCGCCGGCGCTTGGAGGACACTCCGCCCCCTGTCCGGAAACTGGCGGGCTGCACTTGCACTTTCCAGCGCCTCCCAGCCGGCAGGCAGAGCTCTTCATTGAGGACCAGCAGGCTCAGCCCTGTCAGCGGCGATGTCGCAGCGCGTGCAGCAAGAGGGCGGCGCCTGGGCGGTGCTGGTGGACCGCGACGGCCACGGGCGCTACCAAGTCGGCGGGCTGGCGACAGTGGACGAGGCGGTGGCCGCCCACGACGCGCTGGCCGCAGCCGCCGCCGCCGAGGCCGGCCGCCCGGTGCGTGAGGGAGAGATCATCACCTCGCCGGAGCTCGAAGCGGCGTGGATGGGCCTATCCCACCAGCACTGCACCTTTCCGGAGCTCGCAGCGCTGCTGGTGGGGCCGGCCGCGGCAGACGGTGCCCCGCCGGTGCCCATGCGGCAGCGCGCGGGGCAGGCCGCTTCACCCCAGGCGGCCATCGCGCTGTGGGATCTCGCTTTCTTCGCCTCGGCAGTTGCACAGCTGCGCAGTGCAGAGCGGCTGCGTCTCGGGGCGCAGGCAGAGCAGCTGGGCCAGCAGGAGGCTGCACCCGGCGGCAGCTCTGCCGGAGGGTGGGAGGTGCAGGCCGGCGGCGAGGGCAAGGCACCCCCGCAGGTCGCTCAGGGCGGCTGGACGTACGCCGGCCGCGGCGGCTTTGCGCGTCTGCTCACCTCGCCGTCAGACCTCTCGAGCATCTTTGTGCCGGCGGACGTGCTCGGGCTGCTGCTGGGGCTGCCCCAGCCGCTGCCAGCCGAGGTGCGCTTCTCTGCCCTAGACCTGCAAGGCAGCGCGCGGGCGTTTGCGGCCGCCGTGCGCCAGGAAGAGCTCGGCACCTACACCTGGCAGGTGAGGGTGGGGCTGGCAAGCGAGGGCCTGCCATGCAGTGCGCAGCACCTGTGTGGTGATGTGGTGCAGCAGAGGTGCTTGGCGGGGAAGGTTGCTCCCGCACGCTCATTCCCTGTTGCGGTGCCGGGCGCAGGAGGGGTTTGATGCGTGGTGTCAGGCCTCTGGCATGCGGGTGGGCGACATTGCGTGCGCACACGCTCTCACAGACGGCCAGCCGACGAAGCTGGGCATGTCGTGCCTGCGCCAGCAGCCCCCGCAGCCGCAGCTGCGCGCGCGTGCGCCACAGACCACAGAGCAACGCCAGCAGGCACCTGCACTGCCCAGGGCTGGCAGCGCTGGTGCGTCCGAACTGGAGCTGGAGACGGCGTCCTCGCTGCCCTCTGCAGCCCTGCCCGCCCTGCCCACGCCACCTGCCGGCCCATCCGCGCCGCCGGCGCGGACGCAAGCAGCTGGCGACCCAGGCTGGCGCAGTCGCTGGACGAAGCAGGCAGATGGGTCTTATTTGAAGATGGTGAGCCGGAGGCAAGGTGGGGTGTGGCAGCAAACAGGCAAGCAGGGGAGTGGCAGTATGGGGTGGAGCGGTGGAGCACCTGGCGTGCCTTCCGCAAAACCCTGGTCCTGCATGATGCCCCCCCCCCCCCCCCCCCCCC
>PCFQ01000002.1:596331-616813 GCA_003063905.1 Chlorella sp. A99
CGTGTTGCGTTTGCGGGTGGTGATGGCGGTGGGGGAGTGGGTGGGGGGGGGGGGGTCAGCGGGCACACAGTGCGGCGTGGCATCTGCGGTCGAGTGAGGCTGAAAGCACAAGCAGAGCACCGCCTCCCACCTGGATTTTGCTCGTGTCTGCTGCCACGCTGCCGGTGGCAAAATGCACGGTGGGGTCCTCAACCTGTTCAGGGGAGCAGGCGGTGCCGTCAGGACGGACACGTCGGCAGCTCTGGCAGCGTGCCATGGGCGACACGGCTGCTGCTGCCTGGAGCGCGAGCTGCCGAGCGCGGCTCGGTGCAGTGGTACGCAAGGGGGGTACAGGTGCAGAGCAGAGGCGTCCTCGCCTTCTCAAGGGTGACGTCTTCCTGGCCAAAGCCAACGCAGGTGGTGCCGCCGCCAAAGGGCCAGCCCAGTGTGTACCTGCGCTAGGGCAGGTGCAGCTTGCTTGCTGCTTGCTGGGTCAGGGAACAGGGGACAGGGGGACAGGGGCGACGGGGGCAGCTTGCTTGCTTGCTTGCTTCCCAACGCCGGGAAGGCACCCGGCACGTGGCGCGGGGCGGCCCGCACGCGGGTGCCCAGTGCGCTGTGTGCCTCTGGCGGCAGGGTGTTCAGCCGCTCTGCAGGAGCAGCTGTCCGCCACCCACCAGGTCCAGACGGCGGGCTTGCTGAGATCGGTGCTGCAGTGGGGCACAGCAAAGGACGGCCGCTCACAGAAAGTGCGTTCTCACACGGCAGCGCCAGGGAGTGCTTCACCAGCTCTCAACTCCACCCCACGGCTCAGCACCCTGCCACCTCCCCCATCCCCACCTGAGGTCCGAGCGGTTGTTGGTGTGGAAAAATTGCTGGGTTGCGGCATGGGCAGGAGGGGGGATCAGGTGGGCTGGACGGGAGCAACAATGCGCCGCTCCATCGCGCAGCACTCCCCCGCGCTGCAGCCCCGGCCACCTGCCCCAACCTCTCACCTCGTTGCTCAGGTTGCCAGTCGACAGGTCCTCGGTGGCCACGCTGCAGCCTCGATGGCAAGTGCGTGCCAGGATCAGACCGCAATGAAGCAATGGTTGCAGCGGGCGGCCAGGGCAGGGCAGCCCGCACACAATGCTGCCAGCAGTACTGCCGGCCAGAGGGGCGTGACGCACGTGAAGCAGATGGGCCAGCCGATCCGGTCAAAGGCGGCGGCCATGGCGGTGAGCAGCCTGCGGGTAGGCAGGTGCGCCGGGGGGGGGGGGGGTGGGGGGGGTGGGGGTGGGGCTGGTGGGGGGGTAGGGAGNGGGGGGTGGGGGAGGGGGAGGGGGGGGGGGGCGGGGAGAGGGGGAGAGCGTGGGTCCCTAGTGCCACAAGGCCAGTGGAGCAGGCTGGGCACCCACACGCCACAGGCTGGGTGCCCACTCACTGGACCATTGGGGTGCGGTCTGGGCCGTTGAGGCCTGCGCGTGCGGCATGCGGAGGGGGAACGATGGGCGAGGGCGCAGGGGGAGGGGCATGGCTATGCCATGGGGGCGGCAGGGCGGCGCTGCGGCGGGCGCCGCGCGGATCCCAGTTCTGTGTGTGTGCAGGAGGAGGCCCGGGTGGGCAGCTCTCTCACCTCCCCTGATGGCGGACAGGGTGGTGGAGAACGCATCCTCTCCACAGGAGACATAGGCCTGCGCAGAGCAGGCAAGAGGCTTCAACATGGGAACTGCGCTGCTGCAGCCTTGTCGGAGCGGGGCGTGGCCGGCGCTGCCCGGCAGGCCCCAGCACCCAGCCCTCTGCTCACCTGCAGCATGCCTGTCGCTGCGCTGTCCGCGGCTGTCACGCGCGGGCAGGGGGAAACGGGGAATGTGGATGGGGGCAGAGGCCTCGGAAGTGGGAGGGCAGGAGGCAGGCACGTGGCGCGCACCGGTGCCGCCGGCCAGGAAGCCCTTCTTCAGCTCATTGACTGCGGCGGCGGTGTTGTCTGCCAGGGAGGAAGGTGGGCAGAAGGTAGCGTGAGCCCCAGCTCGGGGGCAGAGCTGTTTGTAGTGCTAGTGCCAGGCAGGGCGGCAGGTGGCACTGGGGCCGCCGCGCGCGGCGGCAGGGTGGCAGGGTGGCAGGGCGGCAGGGTCGCCGCGCATGCGGGGCGCGCTCACCGCACACCAGGTTGGCGAGCCTCAGCTCGTCGCCAGTGTCCACTGTGGTGTTGCCGCTCGCTCCTGGGGGACAGGCGGGCGGCCGTTAGGTAGTAGTCGCTCAGAGCTCTGACCTTGCGGGAGATGGAGGCAGGATATGGAGGCGCACACACTGGGGCAGGGGCAGGCGCTGGCGCGGGGGGCACCCCACCGAAGGGCTGAGGCTGCTCGATGGGCTCGTCGTCAACATTGGTCCCCCTGCTGTAGCAGCTGGCGACGTGGGGGTAGCCAAAGGGCTGGCTGTAAGCCGCAAACGACAGGGTGGAGCTGCCCGTGGGCCCGGGCGCGGGCGAGCCCGTGCGGGGCGCGACCGCCCCAAAGGGTGATGACGGCGGCACGCCGCCGGGCACCCTAATCCTTTGGCCGCCGCCGCCGCCTCCTCCGGCGGCGGCAGTGTCCTGCATGGCGGCAAGGGACAGCGCGAGAGGAGGGGGTGAGCAGCGATGGACGTAGTGGCAGCGTCAGAGTCGGCGGCGGGGCGACATCGTCGGGCGACGGGCCATCCCGCGCGAACTGGCACCCCACGCTGCCCTCCACCTCCTGACGACAGTCCGAGTGCTTCTACCTGACCCCACGCGAGTCCCAAGGACGCTGCAATGATCAAGAACGTGGTGCAGCTCGAGAGGGGTGCTTTGTTGCGTGGCCACATGGCCGTGGTGGCGTGGGAGGGCAAAGGTAGTAGTCAGGCTGTGCGCATGAGGTGGCGCGCCGCAGGCGGGTTGTCATACTCCAAGAGCCGACGCGAAGAAAGAAACTTTCACTTGCCCAGTCATTTCATCCAGCATTATATCATGCCAAGGAGTCGTTTCCTGCAGACGGGGCCCTGCGCATTGGCGGATCCGCGGAAAGATCAGTGGCGGCTGGGGCGGCTGGGCGGGTGGGCGGGGGAGCTTCAGGCCGCGCCACGTCTGCAGCAGCCTGGCTATTTGCTCCACTATTCATTCGTAATTGAATTGCCGCCATCGCAAGGTCAGCTACTGAGTGAACGAGGCCACCCCCTGCGGTGTCGCACGCGATCGCTTTTGTCACTTCTCCCGCACGCATGGACTGGATGCGGAAGAAGCTGAACGAGCTGGATGCGCTGCACGGAGTGTTGGGGTGAGACAGAGCCTCTCAGCTCTCGCGCCTTTCCTCGCCATGCAGTGTGCGAGGAACGCGTGGGAGGCGCTGTTTGGTTTACGATGGGATGTCGCGCGGGCGGGCAGTGGGCGGGCGGGCGGGGGCGGGCGGCGGGCCGTGAGCAGAGAGATGTGCAATCTCAGCGGCTCTGCTGCTCTCAGCGGCTCTGCTGCGTTGCACTCTTGCAGGGAGTACCGTGATGTCCGCCGCATCTACTGGTGCGTGATTTGTTCCTTTCGCCCTCAGCTAATCTATTTTTGCATTTGCGCTGCTCATTTCCAAAGCGCCCTGCTCACATTCACGTCCCCTGCTCCCGCCAGGTACGACCACGAGCCGGAGGACGTGGCGGCGCTGACCAAGTGCGCGAGCGACATGCGGCCGTTTGGGTGGTGCTTCATCCCCAGCGGCCTCACTTGGTGGGCGTCCGGCAAGCTCGTCGGTCCCCAGCCCGGGTGAGCCCGCCGCCGAGCGCGCTTCAGAATGCAGCGCTGCGCCGGCCGGCCCTTGCCAGGGTGCGCCCTGTTCCAGCGTGCGACGAGACGACCGCGCTGCCCTCCCCCGCGCCGTCCGCAGGCGCGGCATGGCCGCCCGCGTCGGCATCGCCTTCCTGCGCCTCACCCTCTCGGCGGAGGCCTTCCGCATGGGGTGGATGGTGGGCAGCTACAAGCAGGCGACCAGCTGCGTGGAGCGGCTGGCGGCGCTGCAGGTGAGAGACAGGCCAGTGAGGAGGCGCGGGCAGGGCTGAGGCAGGTGCCGGCGCGGCCGCCGCTTGCTGCGCATGTTCCGACTGCGTTGAGTCGCTCTCACCAATCCCGCGCAGACAGCGCTGGGGGGAGAGATCTGCTCCATCATTCGCTCCCGCGATCCCGGCAGCCCCCTCCTCAAGCTCGAGCGCCCGCCGCCCGAGCTCGACGATCACGGCGGCCGCCCCCGCATCCGCAACGAGGCCAACCGCCTGGCACAGGCGAGGCGGCGCGCGTGGCGAGGGGGCGGGGGGCGGGGGGCGGGGGGGGCGAGGGGGCGGGGGGCGGGGCTACGACGCGGGTGGGGCAGGGGCAGGGGCAGGGCTGCGCCGCGCGGGCTGCGAGGTCTCGGGCAAAGGAAGGAGCGGCGGCTGCCTTTTCGGCTTGCGCGATGCGCTGCCAGGCATAGCGGGCTTGCCCCCGCGCCGACCGCCGACGCTGCCCCGCCTCTGCCCCTCCCCTCCATACCGCGCCATGCGTGATGTGCAGCTGGAGAGACTCAACGAGCAGATGGCGGCGGCGCGGCGCGGCGTCAGCATCCGCAGCAGCGCAGAGCGGGAGGAGGAGCGCATGCTGAACCTTCTGGTGGACAAGAGCAGCGAGGTGACAGAGAGCATCGTGCAGGTGGCGAGGGGCTGGCCACTCCCATTCCCAGAGGGAGGGGTGGGGGCGAGGCAATGGCGGGTCGTGCCGGCCGGATGCTCGGCACGCAGGTCCCGACAGGCGCTGCCGCGCAAAGCCGAGCAGCCTCAGCATGCCCTGCCGGGGAGCGTGGCAGCAGGCTCGCGCGCGCCTGAACGAGCGGACGTGCCCCCATCCACGCAGGCCGGCGGGCCCGTCGCAGTCGCAGTGACGGGAGACCTGGGCGCCTTCCATCCGAGGGACCCCTCTGCGCAGCAGGGCGCGGCGGGCGCGGCGGCGCACGAGGCGCAGCGCGGCTGGCGGCGGCCGGGCGGCTCCAGCGGCGGCTCCAGCGGCCCCATGGGGCTGGTGATCACCGACGAGCACCCAGCAGCGCACACAGGGGCGCTGCATGCTGCGAGCGGCGGCAGTAGCAGCGCTGAGGGCGCGCAGCTGGGGCAGCAGCAGCAAGAGGCAGAGGTGGGGGCCGCGCAGGAGCAGGATGTCTTTGCGATGCTGATGGGGCCTGGGGAGCCGGTGCAGGAGGCCGAGCCCTCGGAACGCGAGCAGCGCCGCGGCAAGCGCAGGCGGCACCGCTGGTGGATGCGAGGGAGCAGCCGCAACGCGCCGGCCGAGGGCGCGTGGTGAGCCTGCCCCGTCACATGCGTTCCTGCTGCCTTTCGATCCGTCCCTGTTATCGCCGGGTCAACATGGGTATGTGCATGTTACGGGGGTGGGCCTCTGCCTTGCCGCGGCGCTAACGCCTGCCACCGGCCTCACACTGCTCCGTCTCGCGCTCGTTGCTGGGCAGCACTTGACACTCCATGTCGCCGCCAAAGCCGTTGGGTGTGCGGCCGATGAGCGGGGAGAGGAGGTCATCGACCTCGGGCCGGGTTGGCGGCGCCTCTGCGCCAGCTTGTTCGATCACCCAGCATGCGAAGACTGCACAGGGGACAGAACGCATGGGGCCGAGCCGAATGGGCTGTGGAACTACTGCACGGCCACCATTTCCCATGAGGGTGCGGGCCCGAGGCCAACGCGCCAGCAGGCCTGCAAAGTGCGGGGCATCGGCGGCTGCGAATCGGCAGCGCGAGACCTACGGCATGCCAACCTGCGCGGCAGATGCTTGCCATCAGTCCCGCCAGGAAGTGCAGGACAGCCACTGCATCAGCGAGAGGCAAGGCGGCAAGTGCGGAGGGAGGCAGGGGAGCGTCGGCGGCAGGATCGGAGGCTGCAAACGGCGTGCAGCAGTTGCAGACCTCGGCCCCTCCACCACTCCCAAGCTCCACGAAGCAGACTGGCGCCCCCTTCCATTGCCTCAGCGCCGCTCACGTGAGACGATGTAGCACACCGGCAGCAGGCCCGCCAGGCCCACAAACGTCGATGGCCCTGAGCCAGTGATTGCACTGACCAGCGCATACAGACAGACATAGCCGACCAGCGCCAGCATCGTCAGCGCAAAGGCGGCAAAGCCGACTGCCAGGGCATTGAGCCAGACTGAAGCGGCCAGAGAGGGGGAAGGCAGGGCGAGGAAGAGGAGGTGACCAACAGGTGCGACGAGGCGACGCCTCTGCGCCGTCACTGCACCCGCCCAGGTGCGAGCGGGGCCGCTACGGACAGCCTCCGCCCACCCAAGCTCCACTCGGTACCCGCAGCCTGCTCACCGGCAAAGAAGAAAGCGACAAAGGTGCGGCCGGACAGCACGGCGGTGGTCCTGCGCGCCGCGTCGCTGTACGCCTCGCCGCCGGCCGCCAGAACCACAGTCGGCAGGTTGGTCATCAGCACCAGGAGGCCCCACAGACAGCGCCCGGGCAGCGTCAGCAGGCAGGCGCTGAGCACGCCCTGCTCGCGAATCGTGTCTCCTGCCCTGCGCGGCGGCAAGGGGCGGCACACCCGCACGTCAGCAAGGGCAGCGCACAGGAGCGGTGGCGCGGCGGCCGGCCTGGCCGCCCGCCTGCACGGCGCAGTTCTCATCCACCCGGCTGCGCCATGCAGCCCGCCAGGCAAAAAAGCCAAGCGCGACTCGCCGCTTGAGGGCCTGCCAGAGGTAGAGGAAGGGTACCGCCGGGGAGGAGGCAAACACGATGGAGCCGGCCGAGGGGCCCGCGCCGTGGCGCAGGCTCAACAGCGCGCGCTCCTTGCTGGCGCGCCAGGCGGCGGCGCCGCCTGGCGCGTCGTATGGGTCTTGGGAGAAGGAGAGGCCGTCCATGGCGCTGCCGGCGGTGCCAGACCGCCAGTACCACTGCGCCACGACGCCGGCCACGACATACTCGCTGAGCTGGCTGACCAGCACCCATGTCCACGCGAGCGTGGCAGCCAGCCAGGAGGCGGCAAACGCAAAGTGGGCGGTCGACTGCTGGAACTGGCAGCAGAGCACCTGCGGGCAGCGAGGGGCAGGGGTGGCAGCTGGCGGGAGCATCATCACAGTCACAGCTGGGACAGGCAGACAGCACGGCTCGGGGCGCACCGCCACGCGAGCCGTTGCCAGCCGCGTGCGGTGCAGGCCGGTGTGCACCTGGTGGCCCTGCGCGCACCTGGTGGCCCTGCGCATCCACGCAGGTAATCCCGCCCCCGCTGCTCTCCACCCGCGCCAGGTTGGGCAGCAGCCGATACCCCGCCCCAAGCTCCAGCACCAGGAGCAAGCCGGGGATGGCCACACACACGGCCGCCACCAGCCCCAGGCCCTGCAGTGATCGCGCGGGAGTGCTTGAGCGCGTGCTGCCACAGAGCAGGGTCGCACGCGGCAGGCCAGAGCCGGAGGCGGGCGGCCTGGGCAGCACGGCCCCCGCAAGCATTGGGTTGGCCATCCCCAACCCGCCGACCCATCAATCAGCCCCCGCACGAGCATGAGCGTGAGCAGCACGGGGTTGGCCACCAGGGTCTGCGCCGCCACGCCCAGCAGCCGGCCCGCCAGGTCCACGCGGCGCCGGCCGAAGAGCGCCAGGCAGAGGAGTGCCGCGGACAGGATGCCATACAGGACTAGGTTGGCGATCAGGCGGCCCTTAGGGTAGAAGGGCGCGGCCCCTTGGGGAGGGCCGTGACCCAGGTTGTAGGCGGTGAGTGCCAGGTTAACGGCAAAGATAACCACGTAGCCCCAGACCCCAATGCGGACGAGGCGCAGCGCGTGCCGCCGGCACGCGCGCAGCAGCAGGAGGCCCAGCCCCACTGCGCCTGCGGCGGCGAGCAGCCACCAGGGCCAGGCAGGGAGGGGCACAGCGCCAGAGTCGCCGCCCGGGGGGTCAGCCTGCGGTGGGGCAGCACAGGCTTCCGGTAGGGCGCCGGCGTGCTGGCGAGGGGCCGGCGACTGGCCGAGTCCCAGCAAGGCTGGCGGCTTGCCCGCCCCGCAATACCCACCAGCAGACGCCGGCCATGGGCATCGGGGAGGGGGCAGTCAGTGGGGCCAAAGGCGCCCGGTCCAGCGGTATGGTATGCCCAGAAGATGGCGAAAGTCTTGTCGGGCGCAATGCTGCGGGGGCAGTAGGCGGAGAGCCAACGGGCGGGGCACGCAAGTTGCTACAACATCTCCTCAGCCTCCACAGACAGTCGAAACGCCCTGCCCTCCCCTATTTACCTGTTGAGGGAGGCCAGGGCGCCCAGGATTAGCGCCACCGCCCACCAGGCGGCGAAGAATGCGAGGGATGGCAGGTTGCGGTACGGGCGGTGATGAGCCTCAAAGCGCGACGCAGGGTAGTCCAGCGGCGAAGCCCAGCCGACATGGCCGTCCCAGGTGGCCGCCAGGCCACGCAGCGCGTCGCGCAGACCCATGCTGTCAGGCACAGCCACGGCTGGCATCAGAGGTGGCGGGCGGTGGGCGAGCGCCACGCCGAGCGGTAAAGTCTTGCGCGGGGGCGAGGCGATTGTGGCACCACAGAGCTTGCAGGGAGCGTGGATGGGCCGCAGCTTCGCTCGCGCTTACGCTCGCGCGCGCGCTGACTTCGTGAGAGAGATCGGCCTACCGCGGCCAAATGCGCAGCACGAGAGATTGGACGAGTTGCTCATGGAAAAAGAGTCCTGAGAGCGATGAACTTTCAGAGAGACGCGTTTTCAGAAAAGCCAGGAACTAAAGCGGCGGCGCCCGCCCCCGCTGGGCGAGCAGAGTGGGGAGTGCGTCTGCAGTCTGCAGTGGCGACCCCATTCTGCTCCTCATTGCGCACTGCATGATAGGTTGCAGACACACTTCTCAGACAGGAGCGCCGCCGCGCGCCACTTGGAGACCACGCACGCCCGCCTCACTCCTTCCGGGACAGGAGCGCCGACGCGCGCCAGCGCACGACGAGGGAGGCGGGCAGCAGCACGAGCGGCAGAAGGACGATGGCCAGGGGCAGCATTGCCAGGGGCAGCGCCAGCATTGCCACCTGGCGGAGCAGCCGCTTCAGGAGGCGGGACGGGCCCGCCCGCCCGCCCGCCTTCTCCCGCCCCGTGAGCTCCTCTAGCACCGCCACCAGCATGTCCAGGTAGTGGTCGCTGGTGTGGGAGGGGGAGATGAGGATGCCCCTGGAGCAGGGAGGGCAGGCATGCAAAGCTGAGGGACGGCGCCGAGCCCACCAGCGCGAGCGCGGGTGGGCGTGGCCGCGCCTGGGTGCGTGCGAGAGCAGCGCGCTGGCGCCGGCGCTGGCGCACGTCACGGCACGCCAGCGCCCCATCACACCACTCACTCCTGGACGACCTGCTCTGCCTCCACGTACACCGCATCAAAGTCCACGCGCTGCCGCCAGCCGCGCCCCGACTTGAGGCGGCGGAAGAGCATGGTGCGGCCGGGGGGGACCATCGGGTAGAACAGCGAGCTCCACTTGCACTTGGAGAGGTAAAACTCCTGAGGGCGGGACCGAGGATGGGGCGGTGCACGCGAGCGGGCGCAGGCGGTCGCGGGATGGAGGGGCGCTTGGGCCCCGCTGCCCTCTTGGAGCGCCTGGCGGCCGCTGCCGCTGCCCCTCCTCTGGCGTTACGAGCCGCCCCGCTGGCTGGCACTCGCGAGCAGCAGCGGCTCACCAGCGCGTAGCCCAGCGCCTCTGATGGGATCTGGTTGATAGGGTAAAACACCTCGTCCGGCGGCCGCGCCCGCAGCGAGGCTGAGCGCAGCTGCAGCAGCACGTGCGTCTTGCTGAGCCGCGTGCGCGCCAGGGCGACCACCATCTGCGGAGGGGGCAGGCCCAAGGCAGAGGAGGAGCTTTGGGGGTGAGCATGTGCATCGCGCGGGTCTACACGGCAGAGGCAAGCCTTCGGGGCGGGCAGGGCGGGGGCGGGGGGAGGGGAGTCTGAAACCCCACACACCTCGTCCAGCAGCCGTTCAAACGTCACAGTGCCAGTCCTGCAAGCCAGAACATGTCCATCAGATAGGGGTGAGCAAGAGCTGAATGCCACGCAGCCCCTGCCCCCGCGGCCATGCCACGTCAGCAAGCTAGTGCAGGAAAGCAGCAGCATGGCGCTCGCCGGCAAATGATGTCCTTGCCCACACAGACAGAGGTGACAAAGGGCCGCATCGCGAGAGACAGGTTCGGCGTGATCATGCCTGTGACAAGTGGCGGCCCGCGGCGTGCTTGTTCACATGCGTGCCTGCTGGCGAGACTGCAGTGACACACCGCTCAAGCACTGCCGCCCGCCCTAGCTCACCTCCCGGAGGGCAGAAGCACCAGGCGCGAGTATCTGCGGGAGCAGGCCGGCTCAGCTCTCAACCGCCAGAGCGGCGCAAGGCTTGTCGGCGAAAGGCCACCCGCACGCGCGGCCTGGCCCACCTGCCCACCAGCCGCGGAGGTGCATGGCTACCAAGGCTGCGCCCGCCGCGCCGAGGGAGTGCCCTGTGACCAGCAGCCTCCAGCCGCGGCAGTCGATGCCCCGCTCCTGCAGCATGCATTGATAGTCCCCGGGGGAGAGGCGCCGCTCCATGGGACCGCCCGCCTCACCGCCGGCGGCACCGGCCGCGGCGCCGCCATGCGCCCACTGCTCGGCTGCGTCGGCCGACCGCCGCACCGGTGGCCGCAGGAGCAGCGGCTGCTCCTGGCTGTCGCCCTCCTCACTCCAGAACGAGAAGCGCCCGGCTCTGCTGGCCGCCCGGCCCGGCGACCGACCCTCTGACGTCAGCGACGGCGGCCGCTGCTGCATCTGCTGCGTCACGCCCGACAGCTCGCTGCCCGCCGCGCTGAGCAAGCTGGCCCGCCGCACCCCGCCCCCCCGCATGCTGCCGCGCCTCACGCTGACCAGGCTGCCCATGCTCGCCCGCCCCGGCCCCGCCCACTGCTGCTGCATCTCGGCCCAGCGGCGGTCACGGTCGTCAGGCGCGTGCTGCTGGCGCGCCACCTGCTGCTCGCTGCCGGGCAGCGGCTCCCCGGTCAGCAGGATGGGCAGAATCTGGTGATCGTTGAGGTCTGAGGCGACGCAGGTGTGGGGGCACAGCCAGGCACGGGTTTAGGGCAGGGCAAGGCAAGGAGAGCGTGGCGGGGCGGAGGGGAGAGACAGAGTGCACAGCCTGCTGCCCTGGCTCGGTGCAAGCAGGCGCAGGTGCGCTCCCAGGGAGATGAGCCTGCACACACTTCAGCAGTCAGCACCTGTCAGCACGGCCTTGGCGGACACAAACATGCCCAGGTGCGCACGCACTGGCTCCGGCACAAGGTTGGGGTGCTCCTGTGGCGGGGTGTGGGTGGGAGCACGCACGTGCTAATAAGCGGCGCGCCCCTGACTGGCGCCTGAGTCGCAGGCACTGCCCGACGCGCACGCCCGACCCAGGTTCGCAGCAGATGCTCTCGGCGTGCCGCCACTCTTGCCTTCTTGATGTAGTCAGGCAGCCAGGATGTGATGTCGGTGGGTCGGTCCTGCAGCCGCAAGCATTGGGGTTGGGCGATTGGTGTGCGTGTGTGTGAGGCGAGCTGGCTGTCCATGCCTGACCGCCGAAGCACCAGCCCCTGCCCCAAACCCTAGGCCCACCATCAGATCGGTCAGTACGTCGTCCATTGAATTTGTGCCGCGGATTGCAAGCACCACCGTGCGGCTCTCCCTGCAGAGGCAGGGGATGCCCTGCTTGGATGCCGCCCGCGCCAATCCGCCAGTGCGCAACTGGCGCCCCCGTCTTACCCAGCACCCCTCTTTAATTTCTCCTTCTTGCCTGTGCAGTGTGATGAAGTATGGCGTGGCCCCCAGTGCGGCTGTGCTTGCCGACAGTGGCACAGGCGGGAGGCGAGCTGTTGGTCAGGCAGCGGTGGCTCCGTCGAGACTGAGTGCTGGCGGCCGGCCGGCAGCACCAGTAGAGAGTGCAAAGTGGCAAGTAGCAGGCTAGACTCACTGTTGGTGACTCACTGTTGGTGTAGTTCATATACACCATGTCCTCGTCGGTCAGGCCTGCGGCAGGGCATGTACCCGTGCCAAGCTGTGACGAGAGGCTAGCCAGGCCCGCCAGGCTGGCTGGGCGCAGCCGGCCAGCCAGCAGGGTGGAGCGGAGCGGCACAGTATGCGCAGCCGGGGGCGGCGATCGCGTGCCTGCGGTGTCGCGCGCATGCACATAATGCGGCACGAGGTCGAGCTTCTCCTGCAGCTTCTGCCGCATCGGTGGCAGCACCCGCGCGGCAGCCCTGCGAGGTGATGAGAAGCGCGTGCTGGGTGGCTGGGCGCTTGCCTGAGGGTAGCATTCGTGCCAGGTGGCAGGACCAGGACGCTGGTCCTTGCTGAGCGCGGTTCACTCCCCTCCTGCCCACCTGCGCTTGAGGAACACCCGGCGCCCCTGCCCATAGGCCGCTGCGGCAAAGCGCGTCGCAAAGCGCGCCTCCTCCAGCACGTCGGCGGACACGTAGTCGGTGCAGCCAGTGTAGATCTCGGCGGCCTGCGCAGAGTGAGGGCAGGCTTCGGGTTGCAGGCGACAGATGGACACAGTGGGCGGAGGCCAGTCCCACGGCGAGCGCGGAGCAGAGCGCAGCGGATGTGCAGCGCATGCTGCCGTGCGGCCTCGCCTCTCGCGCGCTGATCTGCGGCGCCAGGCGCGTGGCCCAAGAGCTGGGCGTGATGCAGGTGCCGGTCCCCTCTGCGTGTGCGGGGGCAGGACACGACAGCGGCGCAGGTGCGGCGCTGCCGGGGCGCGCCTGCACGGACTCCCACCTCTCAGAGACACGCCGCAGCACGCATCACCCAGCGCTGGCATCGACTGCAGCCCCGGCATGCAGCACACTCACCCGAGATGCTATACATCCACTGATAGAAGGGGCTGTGTATGTCTATCTCAATGTGCCCCTCCCCTGGCGCCCCTGCCTGCGGCGGCGGCTCGCTGACCAGCGGCTGCTGCCGCTCGCTGGCCTCCCGGCCGGCGCCGGTGCTGCCATTGGCAACTGGCTCGCCCGCGCCATCGCTGCCGCCAGGCCCCGTCACTGCCGCCTCCACCAGCTCCGGGCCATCCACAGGCTGCGCCTGCTGCTGCTCCCACACCCCCTGCTGCCGCTCTTGCCGCCCTTGGCGCGCCTGCTGCTGCTCGTGCTCCTGCTCCCCTTGCTGCACCTGGCCCTGCAGCCCCCGCCGTTGCTGCTGTTTGGAGCTCACACGCTCGCAAAACTCCTTGACAGGCTTCTCCACCTTTGGAGTCGAGCCGGGGGGAGCGCTGCCCCCGCCGCCGCCGGCGCGCTCGCTGCCCGGCCCATCTGGCCGCGAGCGGTCCGAGTGAGCCTGCTGCAGCCGCTCGTCGGCTAGCTTGACCCCGGCCGCTGTCAGCTTGGATGCGATGATCTCCCTGCGCTGCTCGACCTGCAGAGCGAAACGCAGCTGTGCGCCCCAGCTGGAGGAACAGGCACGGGGTGGCAAAAGGCAGCTGCATGCTGCGCGCAGCCAAAAGTTGCGGAGAGAAGCCGGCGCGCCTGCATGACCTCCGCCAGCAGCATCCCCGCAGCCACGTCGGACTTCTCCAGGTCTGTGCCTCCAAAGAAGCGAGCAAACATCGCCGCGAGCTCCTGGACGGGCGCCTGCCCCTCCGACCTGCAGGGTAGGAGGCAGCTGGGACTCGCGTGGCCGGGCGCGCGACGTGCGCCAGCAGGCGCCGCCGCGAGGCCCGCCATCGCATGCCCTGCCGCGCGCGCGCAGCCCCCACCGGCTGCCAGCCAGCGGCACAGGCAGGCTCCGACTCACTCCTCGGGGGGCTTCGGCGCCTCCAACGTGTCGAGGCAGCACATTGCCCAGGCGATGATCCTCAGGCGGACCAGCCACCGCTTCTGGGGGTCCTCGGTGGCCAGCACGTTGTACGTGAGCAGCAGCGTCACGCTGCGCGGCACGCAGCGCGGGCAGGAGCGCACGGGAGGGGCCGTCGGCGCGCCGAACCCTGATATAGACAAAACAAGGGCAGGGCAGAAGGACTCACAAGACAGCGGCCAGAACGCCGACAATAGTGTAGATCACGATGCGCTTCTCCGTGCGCACGCCCGACGCCCAGCACTTGGCCGGGATGGCCGCCTCGACCGCCCAGATGCAGAAGGCCAGGAAGGCCGTGCCGGCGACCCACTGCTCCAATGGGGGGGGGGGGGGGGGGGGGCAGTGCAAAGCGCGACGCTGGGGGGCGTGCTGCCCCGAGGCAGGTGCGGATGTGGGCGGCGTGATGCGGGCGGCGTGGCGCGTGTTGCCAGCAACACGCGTCGCCTGCCTGCCTCTGCCTCCTCGCTTGCCTTGGCGCTCTGGAAGTACATGATGGGTTGCATGAGCCACCGCTTGCTGGGCGTGAAGGGCGTGCCTGCGAGGCGGCGGGGGCACAGGCATCGCAGGCACACGCGGCACCAGGCGGCGAGGCGGCAGCCCTGCGGGCAACGCGGAGCAACCCAGAGAGGGTGGGCCGCACCGCGGGTGCCAACCCAGATGATGCCGAGGCTTGTGAGGACATTGAGAATCAGGAACGAGAGCAGGCCCCAGACCACCTGGGCGCAGCGCAGCAGGGCGCTTGCCAGCGGGCGCGCGTGAGCGGATGCGGCAGCCGCTCCATGCACCACCCCTCTCAAGCCCTCAAGCAACCTCCACCCTCCTTCTTGTGAGCGCTCACGGCCAACTGCTCGGTGCCACCGTTGGGGCACTGCTGCGGGCGGTTGGCTGTGGCCAGGAAGGAAACATACACTGCGAGCAGTCCGACGGCTGTCAGTAGTAGAACCAGGCCGAGCACTGGGAGGAAGTCTGACGCCAGATTCCACTGGTGCCCGTACAAGCGCATTGAGGGCATGCCTGCAGGGCAGGAGCAGGCTCGCGGAGGAGCATCGGAGTTGCAGCCGGGGCGGCAGGCGGTTGCTGTCGGGCGCTCATGGGCGGGGGTGGAGGGCGGGGCGGGGCGCGGCTCCTACCAGTTCGTGGCAAGCCCAATCGCGCTCAATTCTGGACCCAGAGCATCGAACGCACTAGCAACTCTCGGCCCAAACAGGTTCGCAAGCCTGGTGCTGACCCAGCAGGTGCCCAAGCTGGCAACTCACTGCTTCGTGGCCTCTGAGGGACCGATCCATAGAGCCGAGGATGACGGAAAGGCGAAAGCCGCGATGCACTACAGCTGTAGGCTACAGCGGTAGGCTACAGCCTGTAGCGCACGCCTCCCAGCCCGCCTGGACTAGAACATGTGCAGGTCTTCAGATGAGCTTCACAGCACAGCTCTGCACGTGCCTCTCTTAGCAGCCCATTGGAAGCAACAGGCTGGGGCTGGGCGGTTCGTGGCGGAGCGAGTGGCTAGAGTGGCAGCGGGCGTCGGGCCCACGGGCGGCCGAGCGGGCGGGCGGCAGAGGACATCAAGTTGCTACTTTGGCCTCCCTCTTTACTTGGTACTTCTTGGTGACCACGCCATTCACTCTGGGCAGAGGGACGACCTGCTGATCAGATGCAATGGTGCGGTCTCTCCCAACCTCGCACGCTGCCGTGAACGCTCTGCTGCGCTGTGCGCGTGCGATGGACGCAGGCGATGAGTGGCAGCCCGTGCCCGCCCGCCCGCCGCGACCGCCCGCCCCCGTGCGCAGAGCGACGCTGCGCCGGCCAATGATGAGCCCCAGCTCTACGTGACGGGCTTTTCCACGTTTCCGGGTGTCCCGACAAACCCTACAGAGGTGCAGGGCGATGGAGGAAAAATGTTGCTGCTGCAAGGCGGCAGAGAGAGCCCCGCTTCGGCTGGACATGCACCCTCTCTCGGCTTTTGCCTTCTCCCTGCGCCCTCTTCAGGTGCTCATCAATCGACTACGCCGCCACAAACAGAGCTTGGGCCAGGAGGCAGCCTTTGGCCCGCGCGTCTCGCTGCGCTGCGCCACCGTGCTGCGGGTGGCGGCACGCAGCATGCGGCAGTGGGTTGAGCGGCTGTTTGGAGAGCTGGAGGCCACGGCCGGCACGGGCGGCGGGCAGCCAGCGGCCGGCACAGCGCCCGCGCAGGAGGACGGCCCTGGCCGGCGGGATGCGGCGGTCCCGACACGCCGGCGCGCGGCGTTGGCGCAGGAAGCGGGGGAGCGCGGGGAGCCGCCGCCGCCGGAGCTGCCGCTCCCGCCGCCACAAGGGGGCGGGCCTGTCCTGGTCCTCCACCTGGGCGTGGACGATCGGGGCGAGTGCTTCAAGCTGGAGCGGCGGGCGGTCAACGACGCCACGTTCCGCGTGCCCGACATGGACGGCTTCCGGCCAGTGAGGGACGGGGCGGGGGTGGGGTGGGGTGGGGTGGGGTGGGGTGAGGGGGTTGAGCGCGCGCCGCTCGCGGCAGCCATAATGCTGCTGCTGGCCCTGCACCTGGGCCCTGCAGCGACCCACATTGTTTTCCAACGCCCCGCATATTGCTCCAACATGGTTTGATGAGCCTCGTCAAGCACTGCCCCCTGCGCAGTCGCATGAGCCGGTCGACGGGAAGCTGGAGCTCGGGGCCAAGCTGCGCACCGACCTCGATCTCATCTCCCTGCGCGGTGATCCTAGTTATCTGCTGCCAAGGTTCCCGGAGCGCTGCTGCTGCCGCTGGGTGCTGTGTCGCCGACGCTGCAACGCCGCACCCCCTGCGGTGCCTGCTGCAGACCGGCTGCGTGCGCGGTGTAGCTCTCCGCTGCGCATCAGCCACGACGCCGGGCGCTATGTGTGTAATTGGACGTGAGCGCGGGGGCGGCGCACCGCCGCAAAGGCTCTCCGGGAGAGTGTCGGCTGTTGGGAGGGGCCCGGCCTGACCCTTGCCGTGCCACCGCATGCCCGCTCTCTGCGCTGACCTTTGCACAGCACCTCACTCCCGCCGATTCGCCTGACTCGCGCAGGTACTTCCTCTCTCTAGAGCACGCGCAGGTGGCGCGGGAGGCCGGCCGTGCGGTGCACGTGCTGTTTGTGCACGTGCCGCCGTTCCGAGTCATCCCAGAGGCACAGCAGTTTGCTTTCCTGCTGGAGCTGCTGTCCCAGCTAGCCATGTTGCTTGCCGCGCCGCGGCCGGCAGCCGAGCGCGCTGCGCGCTGCGCAGACGAAGACGCCGACGAGGCAGCCTGGGACACGGCTGCGAAGGAAGAGGCGGCAGCGCCGGAGCCCCCGGCTGCAAAGCGGCCGCGCCGCATGCTGCCCCGCATGTGCGCGCAGCAGTGAGCGCAGTGCGCTGTTGCGTTTGCGCTGCTGCGCTGTAATGTAAAGATGGAAATGCTTTCAGCAAGAGGTGGTAATTTGGCCGCTGCAGGATTGAGGGAGAGAGGAGGCAAGGCAAAAGTGCAAGAGGAATTAAAAACAGTGCTGGCAGGAGGGCACATGCGGGCGCGTCACAGCTCCTCATGCGGCGCAGCCTCGCCCACGTCCGTGACAGCCGGCTGCTGCTGGCCGTCGTCGTCGCCGTCGGCGCCGCAGGCGCCCTCCAGCCCGCAGGCTGGCAGGCCGCCCGTCGTGCGCACGCTGCCCTCCACCATGGGCTCCAAATACGTGCGGAAAGCAGATGTGTCAGCCAGCAGCGCCTCCTCGGTCATGTGCCCGGCCTGCACGAGCAGCGGCAACCGCAGCGCAGGGCCGCACCAGGGGCGAGGATGGCGGCCGGGGGAGCTGCACTGTCGGCCATGCACCGCAGGCGCGCGTGGCGCACGCAGCCCGCGCAGGCGCGCAACTGCCCTCCCCAGAGCACTGCTCGCGCCGCGCGCACCTGCACGCGCCCCACCAGCGCCGTGAACTCTTCGGCCTCCCGATTGAGGTCGGGCCACTCTGCGATGATGCGCCGCGCGCTCTGCGGGAGGAGCGCGGCAACGGGGGCCGTGTGGGCGGTTGTGCAGAGGGAGGGCAGCACGGGCCAGGCGACAAGCGCCAGGCGCCAGGAGCGAGGCCGGCAATGCGGGGAGGGCGCGCGCCCACGTGCCAGCGAGGGCCAACGAGCGACTCCCACGCCAGCTCCGACCTGCCCGCTCGCCCGCCGCTGCAGCGACAAAGCCCCAGCAGCCGCCCTACCCCTTCCCACACCAACAACACCCCAGTCGCTGACCCACTCCGCCGTGGACCCCCTCCTACCTGCAGCTTGGGCTCCTTGGTCAGGGGGTTGTTGCACAGGTCGATCGTCTTGGCCTGCGGCCGCGTCTCGGCGCCGCACCACGTCTCGCACCACAGCCACTCCTGTCGCGGGCGGGGGGCAGCGGTGCGGCGGCGCTTCTGCGTGCGTGCGTGCGGGCGAGCGCGCCGTGGCGCTGCGCGCGCAGACGCGCCACTGCACCGTTGCCGGGGAACCAGCAGTGGGCACCGACCTGGGGCAGGGAGAAGATGGGCACCGTCGACTGCGCATAGTTTGGCAGGTCCTGGTCCAGGTTCGCCAGCGAGTTGGGGTCCTTGGACAGCCCGTCGTACATGACCCGCAGCCGGTCGCCCGCCGCCATTTGCCTGCGCATAGAGGCGGCGGGCATGGCGCGGCGGGGGCCGCCAGCGGGGCCGTCGGCTGCGTCGCCAATGGCTACTGCACCCAACTATAATCGGGGTTGCGCTGGCGGTGCGGCGGCCACATGGTATGGCGCAAGGCCCGCCCATGCTGCCGCTGGGCCTGTGCAGCCACCAACGCACCTGAAGCGCTCCAGATCGATCACATACAG
Organism: Chlorella sp. A99; assembly: GCA_003063905.1. NCBI lineage: Eukaryota > Viridiplantae > Chlorophyta > Trebouxiophyceae > Chlorellales > Chlorellaceae > Chlorella > Chlorella sp. A99. The sequence continues at coordinate 614,947 of PCFQ01000002.1, forward strand.
CGCGGAGATGTGGTACGGCCTGCCCTGCAGGTGCTCCGCCCAGAAGCCCTGCGGCAGGAGTCGACGCGCGAGCGATCGCAGAGTGGCGCATGTGTCTTAACATGCAGAAAGGGGGGCACGTCATTGCAGCCAACTTGAGGCCAGGGCCGGCGGCGCTCTGGCGGTGCACCCGCTCGCGCCCTCCTCAGGTGCTGCATCGCGGCGGCCCTGCCTCCAACCGCTGCCTTCAAACGCCAGGTCCTACCGGCACCAGAGCCCACCTGCTTCCAGAAGCGGAAGCCATCCATGTCGCGGTTGTTGTTGCAGAAGGGCGTGTAGCCGTAGGGCGCGCCCTGCGGGGGGCCGCCGAGGGGCGCGGGTCAAGGCAGGACGGGGCTCCCAAGCGCGCGAGGGTGCGCCAGCACGCGCGCCGCCCAGCGTCGCGCCGCGGCGCAGGGAGGCGCGGCGTCGACAGCTCCCTCGCCCACTCCCACTCCACCCACCTGCAGGTCCATCTCCCAGAGCTCCCGCAGGTCGGCACGCACGACCTGTGGCAGGGGAGGCCCAGGGCCCACGCGGCGCCGGCCGCGGCTCGTCGCGCTCCGCGGGGCGGCGCGCCTCGCTCCTCGCCGCCCGCAGCGGCTTCCCTCCCCGCCCCGCCCGAGCGGGCACCCCTCCGCACCCCTCGCCTCTCCTTCACGCGCCCCGAACCTGTCCTCCTCCCGCCTACCTCCTCGCCCCCCAGCCCCGCCGCGCGCCCGCACCTGGCCCCCCTCCACACGCCCACAGCAGACCGTGGGCATGCGGTGCGGGGGGGCCGGGCAGGGCCGACCCACTCCACGCCTCCCGCTCTCCCTCCCACGCGCCCGCCCGCCGCACCTGGTCCGAGTCACAGAAGATGACCTTCTTGAGTCCCAGGGGGAAGAGCACGTCGAGGAAGAGGATCTTGTAGGCCCAGATGATGCGCTGCTTCTCCGTCTGCTTGTGCAGCCAGGAGGGCCACTTGTAGGTGACAAACCTGCGGGGGCGAGGGGAGCGTGTGGCGGCGGCGAGGGAGGGGGGCGCGTGCGGGCGAGTGGGTCGGGGGGTGGGGTGGGGTGGGGCTGGGGGGCACAGGGGCGGCGCGCAGGGTCGGGCGCAGCCTGCGCGCCCGGCCGGCTCTGCGCGAGCGGCGCTGGCAGGAGCCCGTCGGAACGACCGCCCCGCGCCGCTCACTCCCCCCGTCCCCCCACCCCACCCCACCCCACCCCACCCCACCAGCCACACATCCCACCACCCAAACACACATCTGTGCACTGCTGCGAGTCACTCACTCGTAGTCGAAGCCATACTTCCGGGCCATGTAAGGCACAAACGCCTTCATCTGGGGCGACATGTAATTTTTGATGAACCAGAACTTCATGCGCGCGCGGGTGCGCTTGATGGCTGCACGGACGAGGGGGGGACCGTGTGGGATGGAGGGCGGCAAGATGGGGTGGGTGGGTGGGGGTGGGGGCCGCGCGCGGGCAGCCGCGCGGGCAGCCGCGCTGCCAAAGGCAGCTGTTGCATTGCGCCCCTGCAAGCCAGGCAATCCAAGCCCCCTCCATACCACCCATACCACCATCCATACCATCCATACCATACCATGCTCACCCGAAAGAATCATGATCTTCTGCAGCCGCTCATACATGTGGCCCGAGGCCACCGTGAAGACGTGGATGCGCTCGTCCTCGCCGCTTTCCACCCCCGCAGGCACGTCGGCCCTGCCCGACGCCCACGTGCCCAGCTTGCCCCACACCGAGCCCGCGCCCTCGTCTGCGGGCGTTCGGGGGCGGGAGCGGGGGTGGGCGTGAGGTGGCGCCGGGCGGGGGGGGGGGGGGGGGGGGCGGGGGGGGTGGCGCCCCGGGGG
>PCFQ01000002.1:618692-635761 GCA_003063905.1 Chlorella sp. A99
GTGGGGGTGGGGGGGTGGGGGGGGGGCAGAGTGCGGTTGCGCTAGGAGGGGCCGCTGGGGGGGGCCTGGGGGACGCAGCGCTGCAAGCGGCCCGCCCTTCCCGCAGCGCCAGAGGGGGCGCCCCTGCATTTCCTCTGATCATCCCACCTGCATTTCGGGGTCGAACGCCTGGCGCAGGAACGCCAGGAGCGGCGCCAGGCGCTGCGCCGCCTTGGACAGCGGGTTGAGCACAGCCTGCGGGAGGCACCAGGCGGCGGGCGGGTGAAGGTGGCCGCATGCGTACTGGCAAGCCGGCCCCAGGCCCTGCGCCCGCTGGACGGGCCGCTGTTGGCGCGTGCTGACGTCGCCTGCCCCTTTGTTGTCTGCCGGCGCCTGCCTGTATGAAGAGCGGCGCCTCCGCGGGCTCCCCGGCTCTGGGAACCACCTCGATGCTGTTGACTTGCTCCTGTGGGGCGGCAGCAGCGCTCTCGAGGCCACTCAGTGCCGCGGCAGAGCGCTGCCGGACCGGCGGCGGGGCAGGGCAGCTAGATGGGGAGGCGGGCGCGCCCGCCTCTGCCACCTACCCGCCCACCCACACGCGCCCCCCCCTACGCCCTACCCTACTCGTCGACACCGATACTCCGCCTCACCCTCCACTTCAGCAGCGTGTCTGAGACGTGGCCGGAGCGCGGGTCCGCCTCCTCTGGCGCCAGCGCCGCCAGCACGCTGGAGGCGGCCATGGCCACGTCGGCCGCCGTGTCGGCGTCCACGGCCCCGGCCTCCACCGCCGAGTCCACCAGCTCTGACACCTGGGTGTACTGGTTGCGCTCTGCACAGCGGCCCGGGGCGCGGGTGCAGGCTGATGGGTGAGCAGCGAAGGGAGGGGCGACGCAGGCATGCAGCGCCGCTCCGGTTCGCCTGCCAGCCGACGCGCCACCCAGCGCCGCCCGCCTGCCCACCCACCTGCACACAGCTCCATCAGTGCAAAGTCCTCTGGCGCAATTTCGTCGCTTTCTTCCACCTCCACCACCCGCCCGTTGCTGACCACCGCGGCGGCGCGCGGCCCCAGGCGCAGCCCCGCGCGCACGAAGCGCGCGTGGCGGGCCGCCAGCTCTGCCAGCGTGGGCGCCGCCTCGCCCAGCGCGGGCACCAGCCCGCCGCCCGGTAGCCAGCCCTCCAGCTGCACGGCGGTCGTGCCCGCCAGCTCAGCTGGGGACAGCTGAAGCAGCTTTTCTACCAGCTGCCTGAGGTCGGCGACAGACGCAACCAACTGTCGCAGGTCTTCAGATGCACCGGCGCCGCCGGTGGCCGCGGCCAGCAGCAGCTGCTCCACCGGGGACAGCGCGCCTGCGACAGCGTCATGTCAGCCGGGCAGGCGGGCGCCGTGTCACTGGACAGTGGCAGATGCCGCGGGCGTGCGTTGCGGCAGCACAACCGGCTAGACGAACGGGCCCTGGCGTAGGTGGGCCGCGGCGTGCGAGCCCGTGCATCTGCACACACGCAGGGCCGTGCCCAACGCGACCCACCTGGGTCTGAGGCAGGGTTGAGCACCAGCTCGACGCGGCCCTTGGCGCTGCTGTGCGCCAGCGCGCCCGCCAGCAGCGACAGGCCGAGGTGGGTGGTGGGGTCTGCCACCACAAGGTGGGTCACGGGGGGCGCGCCCGCACCGGCGGCCGGGGCGGCGCCCAGCGGCCGCAGCGCCAGGCCGGCCAGCGCGGGCCGGCCCAGCTCGGGGCCGGCAAGTGCCAGCTGGAGCGCCTCGTACTCCTCGATCTCGCCGGACACGCGCATGTATCGCGGGCCCCTGCAGGCACGCGGGAGGGGTCGTGGCGGCGCGGCGCAGGTGTGCACAGCAGGGACGACGCAGGGGCAACATGCAGGGGGCTGGGAAGCCCTGGAGCCAGCTTGCGTGTACAGGGGGCGCTGGGCGGACAGGCGGGACGCTGCGCGCAGAGGCGGCTCGCCTGCCCTCCAGGGAGAGAATCTTCGAGTTGATTCGGGGGACGGCGCCATGCAGCGCCAGGAACTCCTCATAAACGTCCTCTGCGAAACCAAGGCCAGCGGCAGCAGCCACAGTTCGGGTGCATGCAGAGCGCGCATCCCGTCTGCGCGACCCGTGCAGCAGCCAGCGGCGCTGCGCCGCTGCCCCGCACGCGCGGCGCGCGGCCAGCCCGCATCTTCCCGCCACCCACCGCATCTTCCCGCCACCCACCCCGGGCCCTGGCATGTCATCCCCCGCCCCTGGCTCCCACTGCGTGCGCTGCCTGCGCGTCACCTGCATCGTCGCTGAGGCGCTGGTGATACACGTCCTCCTGCACCGCCCGCATCGCCGCCTGCAGGCCCTGCATCGTGGCGGCGCGCCAGCTGCCCACGTCGTTGGCCAGGATGGCTCCGTTGAACACCAGGACGCCCGCCTTGGCCTTGCCTGGGGGGCGGGGGGGGGNGCATGTATCGCGGGCCCCTGCAGGCACGCGGGAGGGGTCGTGGCGGCGCAGTCCGCAGGTGCTCAGCAGGCGGCGGCCACAACTGGATGCAGAGAGATGGCGAGAGCGCACGCCGGCGATGACGGCCCCGCACAGGCACACAGGCCGCGCGCGCACCGGCCAGGCCCGTCGACCGCGCCAGCTCCGCCGCTCCCTTGAGGAATGACAGCACCTCGGAGCCGCTGGCGGTTCCCTCCATCGCATTCTTGAAGGCGGTGTGGGCCGGCACGCGCGCCGTCGCGCGCGCCTTGGCCGTGCCCGCCTCGGCCGCCCACTGCTGCCAGCGGGCGAAGAACACGCGCTGGGCGGCGTTCGCCAGCAGGAACTGCGGGGAGGAGCAGGGGCAAGGGGAGGGGCGGAGGCGTCGGGCGCGGCGGGCAGGCGCGAGCCAGCGCGGCCGGCGAGCGGGCGCCATCCTTGTGCCCTGCCGCCACGCGCGCGTCAAAGCATGTCGCAGGCACCAGCGGCTCCCCGGCAAGCTGGCCAGCGCAACGTTGGAGCTGCCAGACTAGAGTTTGGGAGGGGCAGAGGGAATTCCCGGTGGAGCGGGGAAATGCGTAGAGATCGGGAGGAACACCAAAGGCGAAAGCGCTGATGCCTCCGCGGTGGCCCTGATCAGTCGCCCCCTACCTGGAATTGCTTCGAGTCGTCCCCGGCCGGCTCCATCTGCGCGCGCAGGTCCCCCAGGAACCGCGCCGCCGTGTCGCCGCCGTACGCGTGCGCCACGAGTGCCAGCAGGCGGCCCATCCTCTCGCTGGCGCTGGCCTCCCGCGCTTCGTCGCCGTCGCCCCCGGCGGGCGACGCGGCGGCCGCGGCGGTCTTGGTGCGGGCGGCGAGCTCGGGCACGACGGGCAGCAGGCCAAAGCGGATGGGCCAGTTCTGGGCGCGCATCTGGGCGACGAGCTGGCCGATGTCGAGGGCGGCGGGGGAGGCAGGGTCAAAGGCGTAGATGGCGGTGAGGATGTTGCGCCCCACCTGGGGCAGGCGGCCTGAACGGGGCGGCGGAGGGGGAGGTCTGAAGGGCACGCGGTGGGCCGGGGGCACAGGGCCACGGCGCGCTGGAGCGCGCTGGGGGAGGTGCGCCTGGGCGCGCGCAGCAGGCGCGTCGGCTTGCAGAGGCGTGCGCATGCGAGTCTGGCTTCGAGCAACGTCCGCTCGCGCGGCGCGACACGCCTGGGAACATGGGCATCAGCAGCATCTGGAGGCTCGTGGGCCAGCCGGCGTACTGCCGGTCGTTCTCGAGATCGTTGACCCAGGCTATGAACTCATCGCTGTTGAGCGCCAGCCGCGGCGCCCCCTCGCCGTCGCCCGCCGCCGAGCCGCGCAGCAGCGCCGCGCCGCGCGCCTGCCGCGGGGGCAGCCCCGCGCCGTGCAGCATGTCATGGAGGCGCACCTGTGGGGTGGGGTGAGGGTGCACAGGGGCAGGCGCGTTAGGCGAGTGCCTGGGGCGCCGGCAGCAGCGCACCCCGGCACGCACGGCCACAGCGCGCGGCACATGAGCGGCAGCACGCGGCCTGCACAGCGGCGGCGGGGCAGGCGGTGCCGCACTCCGCTTCCCCCCATCTCCTCCCCCGCGCCGCCCCCTGCCCTTGTCATGCCACCCGCTCACCTCCTTGCGCACCGCCGCCAGAAGCTCATAGAGATTGAAGTCATGGAGATCGTAGATGAGGCCGTTGAGTAGAAGAAAGTGCGCCCCCGGCGGCAGGTAGGTCTGCAGGCTGGCCAGGCTGTCGGGCAGGTAGGGGTCCACACTACCGTTGGCCGCCAGGTCGCGCGCGGCGCCAGGGAAGTCCTGCGCCAGCGCCTGCAGCGCGGCGAGCGGGTCGGGCGCGGCGCCGACGGCGCTGGCGGCCAGCAGGCCGAGCCGCGCGACCGCCTCGGGCGCCAGGGGCTGCGATGAGGGGGCGAGGTGGGTTGGGGCGGGGTGACGTGTTGTTATGACTCAGGGGAAGATGCAGCTTGCCAGCTGCATCCAGTACAAGCGAGAACAGGAAGGGAGCCGGCACATCACACGTACACTACACGGCAGCGAGGCAGGCGACCAGGCAGATGTCCCACCTCTTGATTCGCAGCCTGCTTCTCTTGTTGCTCCTTGTGCTCGTCGCCCTCCTCGCCCTTGCTCTCCTGCATCCCGAGCGAGAGCACAGCACGCTTCCATCCGGCCCAAGGACCCCAGCCATGCCTGGCCTGTGCAGCACAGCACCGCGCCCCTGCCTGCCGATCTCCGACGCACTCTGAAGCACTCACTGCACAGCCTGCAGGATTCCCACTTGTCAGCCCACCTTTTTGGGTTCATCCTTGGCGCTATACTCCATGTTCTTGATCGCCAGCTCGACGCCATATCCCGGCAGCACCAGCGGCCCGCCCGCGCCTAGCGCGCCGCACGGCCCCGCCGCCGCCTCGCAGCCACCGCCCAGGAAGGGGCGCCAGGCGTACGCCAGGCGGCCGGGCGCCGCGTCGGCGGCGCCCGCCAGCGCGGCGTGGAGGGGCGCCGCGCAGGCTGCGCCCAGGGGCGCGTACAGCACGGCATGCGCAACGCCAGGATCGGAAATGTTGACCTCCTGCTGCGCTGCATCTTTTCCCCGATAGACATGGTCAAAGGGGAACACGTGAGCAGCGTCGGCAGCCTCGCTTTCCGCTGTTGTCGGCGGTGTGGCCGCAGCCGCGGCCGCCGCCGCCGCGGCCGCCTCGGTCACCACACGGCCGCCCACCACCGCCCAGCAGCACGCGCCGCTGGCGAGCTGCGACTCGGCCGCCAGCTGGCGCAGCATCTGCAGCTTGGGCGAGTACTGGCGCAGGGCCATGGACACTGCAAACACGCGGCGCATGGCTGGCGAAAGCTCCGCCTCGGCCGCGTCCCTGACCGCCTCCCAGCACTGCGCGTCATCCCCGCCGGGCGGCGGCGCCCAGCGCTCTGCCAGCCTCCAGAACAGCATCGGGTCCTCCTCGGCCTGCAGTGGCGGCATTGAGGCAGACGCAAGATGCAGATAGACGGCGGCGGGAGGGAAGGCAGGCGGCGGTGGCGTGTGCAGGGCAGGCGTCATCGAGCTCACCAAGAACTCTGCCGCCTCGTGCAGCAGAGGGGTCGCCTCCCATTTTGCGCGGAGCGTGACTCGAGCACTGTCGCCGAGGGCGACGGGCAGGCACCCAGCGGCCACCAGCATGCAGAACAACGCTGCGAGTGAAGTCATCGGCATCGCACTGCTGGCGATCGGGGCAGCGCTACGAGATGCGTCCACCGATCATGTGTCATCACACAGGAGTTGAGAGTAGCGAACTGCCTTGCATGCCCACCGCAACAGTGTATCTTGTAAGAGGTTGGGAGCGTGATCCGATTGGGCATTCTCGTCGACCCGCATGCTCAACTGCGTCGGGCTGCGCGATCGGTTGTCTATTTACCGTTTGATTTTACTGTCCTGTTTCCGTGATCGCAGCCATGTCGGTAAGTCGGGCAGCGGCGGCCAGTGCCCGGGCGATGACGCCTGAGCCGCCTCCTGCACCGTGCAGGCGGAGGAGGTCGCAGATGTGGCAGAGGGCGTGCAGCAGCTGGACGGTGAGCGCCCAACGCGCGAGGCTGCCTCGCCTGCCCGCTTCTCACGCGCCGCACCCCTGCCGCAGTCGAGGGCGACGACCTGGACCTCGGGTCGCTGGATTTCGGCAAAAAGAAGAAGAAGAAGAAGTCCAGCAGCAAGAGCAAGGATGCGGCCGAGGCGGGCGACGGTGAGGCGGCAGCAGAGGGCGGCGAGGCAGAGGCAGGACCGGCAGCAGACGAGGAGGTGATGGACGACGACCTCAACCTCGACCTCACGCTGGTGAGGAGCTGGGGGAGCGGCGCTGCAGGCAGCACTGGGGAAGCGCGGGGTAGCCGCAGGCGTGCAGGAGGAACAGCGGTAGAGGCGCAAATCGTAGCGCAGCTCGCGAGGACACGCCAGCCTGGAGGCGCTGACCTGGCGTGCAGCAGCTGCCGGGCGCGCGTGACCAGCTGGCGGGACGCGGGTGTAAACCCGGGGCAGCCGTGGGGCAGCACAAGAGCGGATGGCGCCGCCGCTCCTGCGGCGCCCGCGACCCCCGCCTCGCCCGCCTCTCCCCACACGACCGCCGCGCATCCCGCAGGGCAAGAAGAAGAAGAAGAAGAAGGCCAAGGCGCGCGAGTTTGAGGGGCTGGAGGGCGAGGGCCCAGACGGCGACGCCGGCGAGGGTGGCGAGCGCAAGGCGGGCGGCCTGCCATGGGAGGGCAGCGACCGCGACTACACGTATGATGAGCTGCTGGGTGAGCCGCTGCGTGAGCTGCGGCGCTGCAGTGGTGATTGATGGGGCGGTGGGTGAGCCGAGTGCTGTGGAGCAGCAGCGCGCCAAGCTCGATGCAGCGCGAGATGCCGGCGTGGGGTGCCCGCCACCGCCCCGTCCGCGCATGTGCTCCTGCCCCCTCGCAGACCGCGTGTTCTCCATCCTGCGGGAGAACAACCCGGAGTTGACGGGAGAGCGGCGGCGCACGACGCTCAAGCCGCCGCAGGCGCGCCGCCGCCGCCCCTCTGCCGCTGCGCTCTGCCGGCCGCAGCCTCTGCCCGCCGGCCGCCTGGCTCGAGCCTTCTCACATCTTCTTGGTTTTTTGCGCCCTTGGATCCGATGTATTTCCTCCTTCGTGTGCCTTTGCAGGTGGCGCGCGAAGGCACGAAGAAGACGGTCTTTACCAACTTCATGGAGCTCTGCAAGAGCATGAACCGCAACCACGAGCATGTGCAGGCCTTCCTGCTAGCCGAGCTGGGCACGAGCGGTGCGCGGGCGTGCCTCCCGCCCGCGCCCCAGTCTTGCGCCGCCCCGGGGCCCGGGCCGCTGCCCACTCTGCCGCCCTGCCCCGGCGCGCTGGCCGCGCCCAGCCCTGCCCTGCCCTGTCCGCTGCACCGCGCCCAGCCCTACCCTCTGCGCTCGCGCCCTGCCTCACGCCTGCCTCGCGCCCCCCGCGCTCCCCGCGCAGGCTCGCTCGACGGCCAGCAGCGCCTGGTGGTCAAGGGCCGCTTCCTGCCCAAGGCGTTTGAGGGCGTGCTGCGCCGCTACATCAACGAGTACGTGCTCTGCAACTCGTGCAAGTCGCCCGACACGCTGCTGGTGAGTCGAGAGAGACAATTGAGCATGATGCGAGCGCGATGGCGGTTTGTGAGATGGGGCAGCGGTGGAGGCGGGGGCGGGGAGGGCGCGCGGCGGAGGGCGGCGCCCCGCGCGCCCCGCGTCGCCTGGCGCTCCTTCGCTCCCGCCGCCGCCCGCCCCCTCCCTCCCACGTCTTTCTCCGTCCCCACCCCTGCACCCTCACCCCCAACCCCCAACCCCCCTTACATACCAACCCCTACCAACCCCGCAGGACCGCGACTCCTCCACACGCATCATGTTCCTCCGCTGCCAGCAGTGCGGCGCCTCGCGCACCGTGTCGGCCATCAAGGCCGGCTTCTCGGCCCGCACCGTCAGCCGCCGCAGCCAGCAGACGGGCTGAGGCGCGCTCGTGCACGCCTGCTCACGGCGCGCGGCGCGCGCGGCTGCGGGCGCGCCCCTTGCCTGGACGCTGCGGTGTCGCTTGCTGGTCTTGTAATGCGCATGGCTGCGCGGGATCACAATATGGAGGACGCACTAGCTGATAAGCCAGATGGATGAGCAGAACCAGCATGACAATCAATGGGGATGAAAATGCCAAGCTGAAACAGACGGCTGCCCGCTGGCCGTTGTTGATATCATGTTATCATGAGATTGCTGTGCTGCATGGCTGCATGGCGGCACAGCTGCCTAGGTAGGTGCCTGTGGTGTGGCCGGCGTGCACGCTGCAGCTGGCTCCGCCGCTGCTACACCCGGCGCTGCTGCCGCGGTTGCCGGCGCTGCTGCCTCGGTCGCCGCTGCTGCTGCTGCAGGTGCTGGCGCTGCTGCCACGGCAGCCTTGGTGTCGGCCGCAACCAACTTCAACAGCGGCCGCCGGCAGAGAGGGCGCGCGCGCCATGCAGGGGCCCCATGCAAGGTGCGGGGTCGGCCCGGGCTGCGCAACGCCCGCACAGGCAGCCACGCCACCACGAGGAACGCAGGGCTGCGGCTGCTGGGGCCATCCTGCCCTGCCGCAGCTGCCTGCGTCCTGCCAGATGGCTGTGAGCCTGGACTGGCGGTGCCGGAGCGCTAGCGGCGCAGCGCCAGCGCAGGCGGTGTCACCGCCTGCGCGTATGCTCGTGCTTGAGCACATGCAGGCCCTCAGGCGCGGTCGTAGGACGAGGCGTCCGACTGCGGCATGTTGCGCCCCTCGGGCGGCCGGCGGCAGGCGCCCGACTGGAGGAAGGTGTGGATGCGGGTGTGGACGGCGCGGGCGTCGGGGTCGTTGGAGGTGGCAAGTGCGGGCAGGAACTGGGAGTCGATGTAGGCCAGCAGCTTGGCAAACTGGCGGCCGTAGTCACGGGCCATGCGGAAGGCGGCTGCCTGTCGCGCGCGGGGGGCACGGGGGAGGGAGGGGGAAGGGGCGGCGGGGAGGAGGTGGGAGGGCATGCATGCAGGCAGGGCGGGGGGAGGGCACACAGGGGCGCGGGCGGGCGGCCGCCTGCGCAGTACGCGGGGAGCGGCGCCCGCGGCGCACCCGCAGCATGCCGTCCACGGCGGTGGCAGTGACGCGGTTGGCGGGCAGGGCATTGAGCAGCCTGCATCGCGTGCGAGCATGGGGAGCGCAGGGGATCGGACGCGCTATGCACGCACCGGCGTGCACGCCCCTAGGCCTGCTGCACACGCCGACGCCGCTCGCACGCCGGCCGCGACCCGCGCGCCGCCCCCGCGCGCGCCTGGCCAGCAGGGTCCACGCGTGCGTGAGGCCGTGGGGGTTGGCCGGGTTGTCGCTCTGGCATATGGCGCCATAGAAGAGGATGTATCCCATCATGCGGGAGACATAGTCATCAGTGCTCTCCTTGGTGACCTGGGCGCGCAGAGGTGGGGAGGGAAGGGGGCGGCCGAAGGGGTTGAAGAGAGGTGGAGGGCAGCAGCGCCGAGCCGAGCTCAGACTCTGGAGCCGGCGCGCCAGCGGCTGCCGCCGCTCCAGCCGCAGCGCGCGGTGGCAGCGCCGCGCGCGCCGCACGCCGCCATTCTTGAGCGCTGTTCCTGGCGCTCATCCCCGGCGCTGCACCCGCCTGCCCCGTTTCCTCGTCCGTGCGAATCTTGTACCCCGCTTTCTTCAGGTACTCATCGTCGTCGTCCCCGGCCCGAAACACAAAGTACTTGGGCACGGTAAGGCAGCAGGCCTGGGACGGTGGGACGGAGGGGCAGGGCGGCGGGGTGGGTCAGCAGGCCGAGGGCAGGGCTCGGCAAGCCACCAGGCAGCGGCGGGTTGACAGGGGAGCGCGGCAGCGGGAATCGCGAGGGAAAGAGGGAGGAGAGACAGGGAGCGAGGGCTGAGGGGGAGGGGGCGGTGCGGCAGCCGCTGGCGGCGCCGGTGGGGCAGAGGCCACCTCCAGCCCAAGGGGGGCAGCTGCTTGTGGCTGCCCGCGGCCAACAGTTGCGGGACACGCGCGAGCCGCAGCGCACCTGGTGCAGCCGGCCAACTAGGAGGGGGACAAACTCATGGTGTGCAGACATCACTGCCACCGTGACCTCGCCCAGAGGGAAGGCAAACGAGTGCAGCCGCGTGATCTGCGGTGGGGAGGCCAGGGCGAGCTCAGAAGCCAGCAAGAGCACTGCTGGCCCTGGGCCGCAGCCGGCGGATGCACGGGCGCACAAGGCATGGCCCGTCCCCGCCGCCGCCGGCGCTCTCGCCCCCCGCCCCGCCCGCGGCACCCATGCCCTGCTCCCACCCGGCCCCCATCACCTGAACCTCGCACTGGCTCAGCAGCTTGTTGGCCAGCGTGAGCAGCGCGTACGTCTTCTGAATGCCGTGCTGCTGGGCCACAAAGTGCGACAGCGCCTGCGCCTTGGCCCGCACCTGCGACGCGCCGCGCACACGCGCGCCTGCTCAGGGCTCTGCCGCGGCGCGGGCGCGTCAGGTGGCCAGCTGGCGCACGCCGCCAGCGTGCGGCAGTGCATGCACGGGGGGCGCCGCCGCCAACCCACCACATGAAGACCCAGCAGCCTGCAAAGCACCCCACCGCCAACCCACCACACGCAGACCCAGCAGCAGTCTGCAAAGCACCCCACGCGCCTGCTCCAACGTCGCACTGATCTGCTGCACATTGAGAGTCACAAATTTGTCAATGCTCCGCTTCTTGTCCCGCATGCTGCGGTCCTCCACGAATGGCTTCACGCTCTGCTGCGCCTCGGTCAGCCGCGCCGCGCACTGCGCCTCCCACTCGGCCGCCGAGGGCGCGACCCGCAGGCCGCCCGCCACCCTGGGCGCAGCCTCCGCCGCCCGCGCCCCCGCGGAAGGGGCGGCGCGCTCCTCCACCGCCTTGTGCTCGGCGGCGGCGGCGGCTGCCGCGGCGGCCTGCCGCGCTGCCGCCTGCTGTGCTGCTGCCGCCTGCTGCGCTGCTGCCGCCTGCTGCGCTGCTGCCGCCTGCTGCGCTGCTGCCGCCTGCTGCGCTGCTGCCGCCTGCTGCGCCGCACGCTGCTCTTCCGCCGCCGCCGCGGCCGCCGCCTCCCTGGCTTTGGCCTCCTCCTGCTGCCGCCGCCGCTGCTCCTCCTGCTTGGCCCGCGCTTGCGCCTCTGCCTGCTCGACCTTGCGCTGCCCCTCGGCGGCGCGCTGCTGGTGCTCGCTGCGCAGGCCGCTGAGCATCTGCTGGCGCTCGGCCTGCTGCCGCACCGCGGCTTCCGCCTCGGCGTCCGCCAGCGCGCGCGCCGCCGCCGCCTGCTGCCGCGCCACGTCCGCCACCGCCTCTGCCTCGGCGGCGTCGATGTCTGCGAGCGCGGCCTCCAGCCGCGCCACTTTCCTCTGCGTGGCCAGCCGCAGCTGCTGCTCGAGCTGCGCCGTCACGCGCACCAGCGCCGCCTCTGCCGGCGACAGCGGGCGCACGCCGGCGCCCAGGCTGGATCTGGAGGGGCGGCAGGGGAGGCGCGCGTTGGGGCGCGATCAGCCGACGCTACCGCTCAGCTGCTGCAGACTGAGCACGCTCGGCTGCTGCAGACTGTGCACGCACCTGCGGCGGCTGTCCACCACCTCCCCTTCCTCGTCCTCGTCGTCTGTCCACCCCGAGGGCGCCGCAATGGAGAAGCTTGGCGTCTGAGCGTCGGAGGCGACCGATTCCGAGCAGCCGCTGGGCGCGCTGAGGCGGCGCCCGCCGCCCGCCGCGCCCGACCGCGGCCGGATGCCTGTGGCGCTGCCCGGCCGGCCAGGGCTGCTCATCATGGTGCGCTGCCAGGTCTTGGGGGCCGTGCCAGGCGTGCCCAAGCTGCCCTGTGGCCTGCGGGAGACGGACGGGCTGCCAGCTGCATCCTGCGATGCCATGCTCTGCGCGCTGATCGTCCTGAAGAATGGCAGGGAAGGGAGAGGGGTGCCCCCCCTACCCGACTCGCTGGAGGAGGCCACCAGCACGGGAGAGCGCATGACTGCGACGCCCTGGTCGAGGGCGATCACAGTTTGAAAACAGATCGAGAAATGGAAGGCTTGGAGCCGTGTTCCGTTGTTGAACACGATCGCAGCCATCGCGCTTGCTTGCACTCTCAATTTGTAGCGACCAACACTGAAAGTTCATCGAGAGCAGGAGGAGCGAGCAGCTGAAGGTGATGGGCCTGCCAATCTGTAGCTCCTCCATGCATGCGGCAAGCAGCACTTCAGCGTGGTTGTGCAGCACAATGCGATGGCGCGATTGGCTTGGGAGCCTCTGGCACGTGCGGCTTGCAGCAAGTGGCGGGATTGGACCTCTTGGCTCGCTGCTTCAAATCTATTTGAAGCAGTTCGATGCGCCTGGGGGTGCCACAAGGCTCTCCCGCCCCGCACCGCCGCACCGCCCGCCCGCCCGCCTTGGCCGATGCCGCCCGCCTTTTCCGCATGCCGCAGGCAGGCAGGAGCATGCTGGCGGCGCGTGCGCCCTGCCGCCTGCCGGCGCAGGCGCGGCGCACGGCGGCGCGCACGACCTGCAGCCTGGTGCAGACGATCCGGCAGGACGTCGCGGCGCGGCGGCGCTCGGCGGTCGAGGTCACGCACGAGTACCTGGCGCGCTTGCAGTCGACCGACGGCGCGCTGGGCGCCTTCCTGGCGGTGGACGCAGAGGGCGCGCTGGCGGCGGCGGCGGCGGTCGACGCGGCGGCGGCGGACGGGCGCGCACCAGGCCGCCTGGCCGGCGTGCCGATCGCGATCAAGGACAACATCTGCACCGCGGGACTGGCCACCACCGCGGGCTGCCGGCAGCTGGAGGGCTACGTGCCGCCGTACGACGCGACGGTGGTGGCGCGGCTTCGCGCCGCGGGGGCCGTGGTCCTGGGCAAGACCAACCTGGACGAGTTTGGCATGGGCTCCAGCACAGAGAACTCTGGGTTCGCGCCCACGCGCAACCCCTGGGACCCCGCCCGCGTCCCCGGCGGCAGCTCCGGCGGCTCCGCCGCCGCGGTCGCGGCGGGGCTCGCCGCCGGCGCGCTCGGCTCCGACACGGGCGGCTCCATCCGCCTGCCCGCCCACTTTTGCGGCGTGATGGGCGTCAAGCCCACCTACGGCCGCGTCAGTCGCTACGGCCTGGTGGCCTACGCGTCGAGCCTCGACTGCATCGGGCCGCTGGCGCGCAGCGTGGCCGACGCGGCGGAGATCCTCTCCGCCATCGCCGGCCCCGACCCCTCCGACTCCACCAGCAGCGCCCGGCCGGCCGAGGACTTTGCGGCGGGGCTGCCGCCCGCGGCCGCGCTGCCCAGCGCGCCGCTGGCGGGGCGCCGCCTGGGCCTGATTGCAGAGACGGTCGGCGAGGGCGTGGACCGCGGCGTCGGCGACGCGGTCGCCGCGGCGGCGCGGCGCCTCGAGGGCCTGGGCGCCGTGGTGGAGGAGGTGTCGCTGCCCAGCTTCGCATACGGCCTCCCCGCATACTACGTCATCGCACTCTCCGAGGCCAGCAGCAACCTGTCGCGATACGACGGCGTGCGCTACGGGCGGCGCGCCGACGGGGCCGAGGGTGAGGCACGCGGCGCGGGGCGGGGTGCTGAGGGGCGGGGCGGCAGGGGCTCCGCAGCCCTTGCCCGCGGGGACGCGCGGGTCGTCGCCGAGGGGGCTGCGCTGCGCCTCAGCGCGCGCAGCGCTCCCTGACCTCTGCTCCAACGCCTCCCTGCGCTCGCGACCCCCATGCCGCTCACGACCTCCACCCGCTCTCTCTGTGCGCTCCAGAGTTGC
Organism: Chlorella sp. A99; assembly: GCA_003063905.1. Lineage (NCBI taxonomy): Eukaryota > Viridiplantae > Chlorophyta > Trebouxiophyceae > Chlorellales > Chlorellaceae > Chlorella > Chlorella sp. A99. Next base: position 632,403 of record PCFQ01000002.1, read on the forward strand.
GGGAGATGTACATGCGCACGCGGGACGAGGGTCTTGGCGCCGAGGTCAAGCGCCGCATCCTCATGGGCACATACGCCCTGTCGGCCGGCTACTACGACGCGTATTACAAGCGCGCACAGCAGGTGGGAGGCCTCTGTCCCTGGGGCGCGCGTGGCCAGGGGGCAAGGGGCCGTGGGGGCGGTGGGGCCGTGAGAGTGGCAGGGCCGCGGTCGCCGCCCGGCCTCACCCACCGCAGCCTCGCCCTGGCGCAGCCCCCGGGCCTCCCCCCCGCTCATTTCTCCAGCGCGGCCCCCTCCCCGCCCCTGCCGCCGGCGCGCAGGTGCGCACGCTGATCCAGAGGGAGATGAGCGCTGCGCTGCGCACGTACGATGCGCTTCTGTGCCCCACGGCGCCCACGCCCGCCTACCGGCTGGGGGACAAGGTCACCGACCCGCTGGCGATGTACAAGGGGGACCTTATGACCGTCAACCAGAACCTGACGGGCCTGCCGGCGGTGGTGCTGCCCTGCGGCCTGGCGGCGCCGGCCGACGGCGACGGTGACGGCGCGCCGCAGCTGCCCGTGGGGCTCCAGATGGTGGGCCGGCCGTGGGGCGAGGCCGACCTACTGGCGCTGGCCCATGTGTTTGAGCAGGCGGTGGGCTTTGCAGCGGCGGCGCGGCCGGCGGTCTGTGCGGCGTAAGAGCTGCTTGACAATAACTTAACAAAACTGAACACAGGAACGGGGGGCAACTGTTGCTCAATCTGTAGTGGGCGTGCGCGAGCGGCGGCAGGACGGGAGGGCACCGCCTGGCAAATTGGGCGCCTCTGTGACAGCGAGCAGCCCCTGTCGCCAGAAAAGAGCGCAACAGGGCGTGCTCCAGGCTGCAACCAACCGCCAACCGCCAACCGCCGCGGCGGCTCTGGAGGAAAGCGCCGCCGCGCCCATATAGGCCTGCTCCGACACGTCTCCTCACCCATTTCCACACATCGCGAACCAGAACCCGCCCCATAGGCCTCTCGCAGCCCCCTGCCCACCAAAACACAGCACCTCCACGCAGCAATGGCTCCTCGCAAGTACACCAGCCCATCTGCCGCCTTCAACGCCATCGCTTCTGGTGCGCGTGCAGCGCCGGTCACGGGTGGGGGCTGTCGTGCGACCTAAACCCTAGAACCACATGCATGCCGCGCGCGTCATGCAGACCCAAACAACTCCCTCTCCTCGCCCCATGCAGACGCCTTCAAGACCGCGCCGCGCCTGCAGGAGGACAGCACCGCGTGCCACCTGGTGAGGAGGCAGCAACGGTCGCCCGCCCGCTCGCCCGCCTCTGCCCGCCAACCCGCTGCCCGCCAACCCGCATCCTGCGTGTCATTGATGCCGTGCCTCCCCCCCCCCCTCTGGCTGCAGGCTCCTGCCACTCCCTCCAAGCTCAACTCCATTGCCGCCAAGCTGCGCAGCAACCGGGTGAAACGGCGGCCACCGCCCAGTGTCGGCCGCACCCACCGCGCCGCCGCCTGTCGCCAGCTCTGCTGTGCCGCCGCTCATACCCCTTCCTCCTCTCTCCGCGGTTGCAGCGCGCTCGTGCGAACGCTGCCATGGCCGACGACAGCCCCTGCACCAGTCACCGCGGCAGCCTCATCGGCGCCCGCGTGCACTCGCCGGGCAGCGCTTCGCCCAGCCGCCGCTCGCTCAACTTCCTCAGCGCCTCGTTCAGGCGAGCGCGGCGCCCTGCCTGTGCCTGCAGCGCGCGTTGCGCCGTGGCTGAGGCTTCCCGTCCTGGCTGCAATGGAGCACTCTAGCCCAACTGCCGCCCAACCGCCGCTCCCGTCGGCCCTCCCGCTGCAGGCGCACGCCGGCCGCCTCTGCCAGTGGGGTCCCTGATGCCGAGAACGTGGCGCCGCGCGTTGCCGGCCCCCTGGGCGAGGGCGGGCGCCACGAGCGCGCCGCCGTCGAGCGCCACGTGTGCCTCGTGCGACAGACGTACCTGGTGCGCGCGGCGGTCAAGCCGGCGCAGCCGCTCTGGCGCGCGGCGGTGTCGCCGCGCGAGGCGGCGCGCATGCAGGCCGGCAGCTTCAACCGCACCCCCGGCTGGCTGTGACGGGCCGCGGGCACGGCTGCGTGAGCCGGCAAGACACATCGACTCTTTCCTCTGTGTTGACGCCTCACACTTCTACTTAATTTCTACCTATTTCGTTCCTGCTGCGTGCTGCTTGCGACTGATTGGGGTGAGCCTGAAACATGGCGGGAAGCATGAGGAGCACACACAGCAAACAGAGCATGGTTGGGCCCACCTTGCGCTCTGCTGCACTGCCGCCCTCTGCCGCCACTGCTAACATTTGGCGCCGTTGGTCGCCGTGTTGTTGCAATATGAAAAATATCCCGGCCGCATCCATCTGCACGAAAAGTAAGGCCCCCCGGGGCGTGGGTGCCACGTGCGACATGCGATGACAGCAGCTGCGTGCAGCCCATTGGCCCCAGCTGCACCGTCACACCCCCAATACTCCCCACCCGCGTGCCCCGGCGCCCACCGGCAGTTGGTGTTGAACCGCTGCCAGGCCGCCTCCTCTGCCGCGCTGCCTGTTGACAAGTCGGGCACCAGGCGCAGCGACGCACCAATGTACACCTGCAAGGGGCCGGGCAAGGAGCACACCCAATCCAATGCGCTCGGAAAGGCACACATGTGCCGCAGGCGTACGGTGGCCGTGGCGCTGCCGCCACGCCTCGACTCCCTCATCCAACTAGCTGCCTCGTGCGCGGAGCGGCGCGGCTGTCTGCCCAGCTCTCGCGGCGCGCCGCACGCCGCCCGCCCCCCCTGCCGTCCCTCCCCGCCCAACACTGCCACCCACGCGCCGCGCACCACGGGCTGGGCGTCCAGCGCCCGCGCCGCCTCGAGCACGTGGTCCCCTGGCTGCAGCAGCTCCACCACCTTGTCGGGCGCGGTGGGGTCGGGGGCAGCGCTCTGCGTGAGCGAGACGTCGAGCAGGTGGTGGAAGAGCGTGTTGGCGGCCGAGGGCTGCGCCGCGGCGGGCGGCAGCCGCGGCAGGAGCGCCTTAAAGTCGGGCTGCACGGTGTAGGCGCCTGTGCGGGGAGGTGGAGGCAGGAGAGGGCACGGGGGGTGGGGTGGGGGTGGGGGTGGGGTAAAGGCGGCAGCCGGGGTCGAGGCAGATGGGTGCGGGGCGGGCGGTGGGGCGGGGGAGCGAAGACGGCCGAAAGTCAGCGAGCCAGCCGCTGGGCGGCGGGGCAGGGATGCCGCGCGGCGGGTCGAGCATGCCGCAGGGCGCCGTGCCTGGCGCCTGGGCCCCGCTCGCGGGGGGGGGGGGGGGGGGGGGCCCCCCCCGGGCATGCCCCCGGCCCCCGGGGGGGGCCCCCGAAGTGGGGGGGG
>PCFQ01000002.1:635786-660789 GCA_003063905.1 Chlorella sp. A99
CGGGGGGGGGGGCGGGGGGGGGGGGGGGGGGGGGGGGGGGGGGCGCTCACCCGGCATGCACTCGGTCGCCAGCGAGGGCCACCAGATGCAGTGGCGGCGGTCGTCTACACCGTAATAGAAGACGCGCTCCGCATCCCACTGGGGGAGGATGGCAGGGGCAGGGGCAGGAGGGTGAGGGGAGGGACGAGGGAGAGACTCGCGCAGCGCAGCAACAGGTGGTGGTTCGACAGGGCCGGCAGGACGATACGCGGCAGGCCTGGTGCGCAGGACGGCAGGGGCCAGGGCAGGCAGAGCTCCGGCGCTGGCCCCGCACGCAGGCAGGCCAGGGCGTGGTGCCCGCGCGCTCGCCTTGCCAAACTTGTGGCCCAGCAGGTCCTTGACGCCCTGGCCCGGGCGGGCCGAGATCTGCGGGCGCAGGCGCGCGCGAGGGAGGCCGCAGGCGTCGCGCCCAGCGCCGACCCCGAGGCGCGTCGGCGCCGCTGCTCCGCACCAGGACCCGAGCGCGGGGCGCCCGCCCCGCCCTCGCCCCTCACTTTCCACCCGCCCTTGCTCGGGGAGGGGGACACTCACCCAGGGGGAGTTGCAGTAGGCCTCGGGCATCAGCAGGATCCTGCCCAGCCGCATGGCCAGCCGCACCAGCCGCGCCACGGCGTCGCGGTGCGCCCGCTCCGTCTGCGCCATCACGCGCAGCCCCGGCGCAAACGCCAGCACCTGCGCGGCGGGCGGGGGAGCGCTTGCACGCGCGGGCGCGTGAGAGTGCGGCGGCGCGTGCGTGCGTGCGCACTGATTGCGTGCGCGTGGGCGTCCGGCGGTCCCGGGTGTGGGCCGCTCAAGGAGCGCAGGCGTCGGGAAATGAGTTCTCTGCTCAGATATAACCGAGCACGCAGGCGCATTCTTCCCACGCACGCACCTTGGGCACCTCCCCGGCCTTGGTGAGCACGGGTATGAGCTTTCCCTCCAGCGCCTGCAGGGCAGCGAGGCGGCCGCGGCGCAGCAGCGGCAGCGCGCCACGTGAGCGCACAAGCTCCGTGCCCAGCGGACGGGCGGGGCGCTGCCACGCGCGCGGGCGCGCCGCACGCGCGCCTCCCCCTGCGCACCCGCCCCGCTCCGCCCTGCCCCACCGCCCCGCCGCGCACCTCTGCCGCCTTGTAGTGGAAAGCGCCATGGGCCTTGAGCGCATACAACTTCTTGTCGTGCATTGGCGCATCACCGACCCCCATGTACATCATGTGCACCATAACCTGCGGCGGCGGCCGCAGCGCAAAGTATCCCTCCACGCCGCGGCCGCCCCAGGACGCGCACATCCTGCGGGGCCGGGGGGACATGACGCAGTTGCCAGCAGCAGGGAAAGCATCAAGGGTGCGAGGCAGGCGCAAGGCACAGGGCGTGCCGTCGCCAGCATGCCGCTGCCCCTTCCGCCGCCCTCGCTGCCGGCAGCCCCGCCCGGTCCTGTTGCGCCGCCTGGCGCGCACAGCGCCACCCTGAACGACAAACAAACCACAATCAGACTCGCCACCCACCAGCGGGGAAGCATCATGAAGGACTCGTTGTGGGGCAGCGCCGGCGGCGGGTCGGGCCCGCTGATGTTGAAAAACGGATGGCTCGACTCCTCCTCCAGCCGCTGCAGGGAGGGGTGCGGAGCGGCGCACGCGCTAGGGAGGGCATGGTGGGCGGCGGAGCCACGCCCGCCACCGGGGGCCCGGCAGCGCCCCGGCAACCTGGTCGCCGCAGGCCGCCGCGGCGCTGCAGCAGCGGGGGCCTCTTGGACGGGCGAGCCGCGGGACGCCCGCGCGGCACGCGCGCGAGCCGCAGCTAGGCCACCTGCCTTGAGAAAGTGGCGCGTGGCGTTGCCCAGCGGCGGTCGCTTCCAGCCCAGCGCCTCGCTCCAGTTCCCGCCCAGGTAGGGGATGCGCATGCCGCGGAAGCCCATCACCTTTTGCGACCGCCGCCCCGCAATCCACTCCCACTCCTTGGGATACTCTATCACAAAGCGATCCCTGGGGTTAGGCAGTGACAGGCGGCGCGGGGGGGCGTGGGGCCCGCAGCTGCAAGCGCGCGCACGCCGCCTCCCACGCGCATGCACACTCCCCATGTCTGGTGTGACCTCGCACTCGGATGCGGCCCCCCACGTTGCCACACCCACACCCCACACCCGCACATACCCTCCCATCCTGTCTCACCCCCACCGCACACGCGGCCCCAGGGCATGCAGCGCAGCACCTGTAGTAATTGAGCGTTTCGTCGATCCGAGTGCGCTCCGCCTCAGTGAACGTCTCGCGCAGGCTGTACCGAAACGCCGGGTGGCGCAGCTTGAGCGAGGCGAGCACATCGCTCATCACCTCCTGCGCAAGGGGCGGGGCGTGCGGCGGTGCGGCAGCGGGGGTGGGGGGCAGGGGGCGGGGGCGCGGAGCAGCAACCGGGGCAGGGCGGGGGCAGGGGCGGGGTCAGAGCCTAGGCCCGGTGGCGTGCGGAGAGTGCGACGGCGTGCCCGCCGCCCGCCACGGGCACTGCGGCAGCTGCCCGCCCTGCAGGCACGGCCGCGAGGGCGCCCAGCTCGCCTGGTCCGACAGGCTGCCTGTGAAGTCTGGCCCAATGGGAAGCTGCCCGCCCGAAGCATCCCGCATCCACTCCCTGCGACGGGCGGAGCGCGAGACGCGCCGGGCAGCCCAGACCAGGCCAGAGCTGAGCGCGTGGGCACGCGGCTGCAGGAAGGGAACCCGCCATTTGCTGGAGAGCAGCACCCGCCTGGCAGAAGCAGAGCACGGCCGAGCGCCGCCTGCTCGCAGCCGGACCGTGCCTCCAGGCGCTCGTTGCGGCTCAGGCGACCCCCCCAATCCCACCAGTTGTCGTTGACCGACAGCAGGCGCTCTGCGGCCGCGCCCATGACCCAGGCCTCCGCGCCGTCCAGCCGCGCGTTCTGCAGGCGCGGAATGCGGCGTGGGCAGCGGCGGCTGGATGGCTGCAGTCCCGCGGATCGCGCGGCTTACGGCCAGCTTGAGCAACCTGGTGCACCTCCCCGATACTGCGACGTGCCGCCCACTGGGCAGAGTACCGGGGTCGTCGCGCTTGCCTGCACGTACTGAGCCCCTCCGTTGATAACCTGCGCACGCCAGGTGGGCGGTGTGCTCAGCGCCTTGGCGTGGAGCTGGTGCCCGCACCGGCGGGCAGTCGCGGCGCCGCCCAGATGTGCCGTGCGCGCGGCGCCGCGGCGCTGGAGCCCCACACGAGAGAACACCGTACGAGCAGCGCACTCACATTGCCGCCGTCCAGGAGCCCAACATGATTGAACTCGCTGAACGGGCTGGCCTTGAGGTACTGCAGAAAAGAGGGGGGTCGGCAGGGGTGGAAAGCAGAGGTCGGCAGGGGTGGAAAGGGGAGCGCGCGGGCCGCAGCACGCGAGCGCTCAGGCGGCGGCAGGCAGCGCGCGGGGTGCAGCCCGCAAACGCTTGAACTAGCGACCAGTAACTAGCACCCACTAGCTAAAGCCTCGCCTTGTAGGGGTCGTTGTACATGAACACATCCGCATCTAAATTGAAGACGTTGAAGCTGAAAAACAATGTTGAGAGCGGGGAGGGGGCAGCCAGCAGAGGCGCGTGCCGCGTTGTGTAGTGGTGGGCAGGCGGCAGGCGGCAGGAGGCGGACGTCCCTCCGTCGCACGCCGCGCCGGCGGCGCTCTAGCAGGCCACTTTGGCTCCCTCGAGGCCCTGGTCCTCCCCAACAGGCGCGCGCACCCATGCCAGACGATGCGGGCGAGCAGCAGGATGCGCCGGTTCCACAGGTCAACGTTTGACTGCAGCGTGCGCGGCCGCCACCACTGCACGCGCGCGGGCGGCCCGCCGGCGTTGGGTGCTGGCGGCTGAGGGGGCGGCACGCTCGCCCGGGGCGCGCTGGCAGGCGGGCGGCGAGGCGCGCGGAGCGGGGGGCAGGCCGGGCGCGGGCGGGCCGTGCGGGCAGTGGCTCGCCTGGCCGGTGGACCAGACGCATGTGACATTGCGGAAGCCCGCCTGCTGCAGGCGGGTGCAGGACGCGGGGCCCTTGCCTAGCAGCATCACGTTGGCCAGGCCCAGCCGCCACATTTGCATCACTGCATGGGCGGCGCAACAAAACAAGAGGTCGTTGGGTCCCGCTGCGGCGAGGCAGTGAGCAAGGCCGAGCATCCTGCACTGCCGGCCCCGCGCCCGACTGCTGCGGCGCTTGGTCCCGGCGGCGGCGGCCCGGCCTGCTCCGCTCACGCAGGCTCAGGCCCAGCACGTGCGAGTTGTCGCCTGCAGGCGGAGGGGTGCGCCAAAGAGCAGCAGGGCTGAGGCTGTCAGCGAGGGTTGGCAGCGGTGACGGCGTGCCAGAGCTCCATCGACCGCACTCGGCCCTGCTGGCCCCTCCCCTCCACAGCAGACCTCCAGCTGGAGAGGCGGCCCCCACTCCAGCATCCCCTCGCACCTATCGTCACCAGCGCCACCTCGCGCTTGAACGCGCAGGCCCTGAGGGCCGCCCGCAGGCCCTCTGTCGAGTCCACCTCGCCGACGTAGGCCGGCCCCACGCGCCCCAGGCTGCAGTACCCACTCTCCAGGCAGCCCAGCCCCGCGTGCAGCGCCGCCACCTCGGCCGGCGGCTCTGGCGGCGCCGTGCTGTTGAGGCCGTCTGCCCACGTGGGCGGGCAGCCCTCGCAGGTCGGCCCCCCGCCGCCGCTCCCGCCGGCGGCGACGCCGCTCCTGCCGCCGCCAGAGCCGCTGCTCCTGCCGCCGATGGCGCTGCTGCCCAGCACGGACGAATTTGAGTTGCCGGTGAAGCCGACTGCTCGCAGTCCGCCGCCTATGCCCACCGCAGCCACCACCGCCATCACAACCGCGACCAACCGCCGCGGGCCGCGCGCCGCTGCCGCCTTGAACCGCCGCCTCCCCTCTGCCTGCGCCATCGCAGCAGCGGGCCCGCTCGTCGGTCGCTCAAGCCGCCATCCTCCACGTCAGTGGCCGCCTCCGTTGTGGAAGCAGGTGCGCGTTATGCTGCTGGTGGCTGCACTGGGGGGCGGCGGGCGACGTGGGGGGCGGCGGGCGGCGACTGGGTGGGCGGCAACTGGCGCATGCTGAGCCTCTCATCACGCTGGCAGCCGCGGTTTGCAGTTCTGGCGCAGCCAATAGAGCAGTTCGACTTTTAGTTGGCCGATCTTCAGCCCCGCCTCTCACTGCTCACCCTGCCAGCTCCGATTGCGAGTTGCCAGCGCGCACAGATCAACAGCTTGACAACCGCTCCATGCTTGATCGCTCAATTGAGGAGCTGGTAGCCACAACCAAATTGCGATGTGACAACAGAGAAGGCGAACGAAGTAGGGGCTGGAAAGGCGTGCCGCGACCGCCGCCCCGCCCCGCCCGGCCGCCACCGCCGTACCCTGTGCAATGCGCCCCTCCATGTCCCGTCGAACCAAATGGGGCAGCCCGCGCCGGCTCTCAACACACTCTCGGCCGGCACAGTGCGTCAACTAGCATGCCTGCGAGCACCACGCCCAACAAACATAGCAATCTGCTCTTCAGCAACCGCCATCAGCCATCCTCCTCTGCCCATGCGCCTGTGACCTAAGCCAAGTCATCGGTTGGATCCAGGGGCTCGCTGCGAGTCGAGCACTGCTGTCAGGTGAAAGACCCCCACCCACCACCCACCCCACCCCCCACCCCACCCCCCACCCCATCCCACCCCCCGCGCAACCTCCTCCCAGCTCCTCGACGTGTCCAGTCGGTTCTAGCGGCAAGGAAGAAGGCCGAGGAAAAATGAACTGTGGCATGTTGACACTCGGTTGCTGCCCTGCCCTCTTATCATGGTATGCGGGCCCCAGAGCCCCTCAAAATCCCTGCCGCCCGGTTCCACCCCTCAGGCGGGGGTCACTGAAGAATTGGCTCCTGGTTGGCAGGGGCTTGGCTCCCTGCTGCTGCCAACAGCCCTGCTGCCCTGTCCCTCGCCACTGCCATTGCTTGCGGTGGCGGCAGTGAGCCCTCGGGTCAGCCCTGGCTCTGACAGCACACGCATGGCACGCCACCGCCAATGCCATGCAGCGGTGTTGGTCTCCGCAAACCAGAGCACGTGGAAAGTGACAGAGCAGGAGGGGATCCAGAGCACCATGTGCCATTGCCAGGTCCTCCCTGGAGGATGTGCGGCACACTGCATCATGCGCCGTGTGCCGCACATCCGCCACCGCCGCCGGCCACCGCCGCCGCCACATCCGCAACGACACCACGCCACGCTGCACCCCGACCTTCTCTGAAGCGTTCTTCGCTTGGAGGCGCCCTCATCGCGGAGGATGAGGCTCAAACATTGCCATTGCGCGGCCCTGCGGCCCCTCCATGCCCTCCACGCAGCTCTGTCAGGCTTCGAGAAACCACGGGAAGAAGAACGGGGCGAACAGCGCTCGCTGAGGGGTGAGCCCGCGGGCCAAGGTACCAAGGCGGAAGGTGGCTTGATGCCATTGGCTTGATTCCCCGCTTCGGAGGCCGACTCAGACTCAAGTTTCAGGCGCTCCGACCTCATGAGGCCTCAGACCAAGCTGGCGAAGTGATACCTGCATCTGCCCTAACAGCTAGTAGGATAAAAGGATCCATCAGCCCACACCGCTTCCTATGCAACTCAGCGACTTGCTGCCAGCGCTCTGCGTTCGAGGCGATCGCGATGGATGAGGGTTCGCAACTCTCACGGCATGTGCAACCATGGGCCCCTACACCGGCGCCACTGCAGGCGGCAGAAACGACAAGCCTGCAACGCAAGACATGTAAGCTGTGGAGGGTGGCGCCAGGCCTGCGCAATTGGGCGCCGCCACCCCCGCCCACCGCTGCCGCCGCTCGCCCCCCCCGCGGCGGCGATGGGTGGCATGGCGATGTAAAGGGACTGTCGTGGCTGTCGAATCATGCAGCGCTGCCTTGACACAACCAGTCACCCTGCTGACCTCTGCTGCAGTCGTGTTGGCTGGCTCCTTTGGCGGCGCGGTGCTGGCGATAGCGTTGGGGGCACTCGGATTAACTTTGTTTTTCTTGCGCAAACATTCCCGACCCGCTCAGCTGCAGACTGGAGTCACGACCAAAGCAGGCAAGCTTCATATGGCGGCTCGCTGAACCCTGCGGCACAACGCGCCTGCCGACCCCAGCCTGGTGCACCCGTCCCCCGCCCTCCAACACCATCCGCTGCCTCACCTCCGCCTGCGCAGACGCCTGCGCCGCTGACCCTCAGCCACCGCGCGTGCCGGCGCTGGTCGTGGGCCCGGCAGGCGACACGGACTTGCATGTCGGCTGGGCGCTGGCTGTGCCTTCCTGCAGTGGCTGCTGCAGTGAAGCCACCAGGGACGAGGGGCCTGCCCTAGTGGAGGTGGAAGTCAAGGGGGCACCTGCCTGCTGCGGCGCGACAGCCCCTCAGCCGCCTGGCCCGCCACAGCCCAACACACTGAGCGCAGCGCGCGGGGAAGCGTGGACGAGCCACGAGCAGGAGGGGGCTGCACCTGTGCTGCGATCAGCGAGCCCCCCCGAGCAGCAGCTCGCCAGCAGCGGGTGCCGCGCGTGCGCCGCCGCATTGGCAGCTGACCAGCCGTCCGTGCCCTGGCAGCAGCGGCAGCAGCGCGGCAGGCCTGCATAGCAGCCCCAGCAGGCTCCTCGGGTAGCTTACATTGAGAGTGCATTGGTCACGCTGCTGGATCACATGGAGGGTGGGAGAGGGGGCTGAATGGTGGGCGCGGCACAAAATTGGGTGTGCAGGTTTTCATAATTCACATCACGCCCTCCAGACAGCCAGAAAATTTATTTTCCAGATACTATGGTACAAGCTGCATTCTTGGCTCTCGTCGATCGCGCTGCGCCACGCCCCTCAGGTCGCGCTGCCAACCGGCAGGGGCAGCCGGCAGCGCTGGCGCTGGGCCCAGGTTGACGGGGGACCAGTCAGCAACCACCAGCCGGCTGCGCGGCGCTAGCACGGCCGCGGCGGCGGCTGCTGGCGCAGCCTCAGCCTCTGCCACCGCACCGGCCGCCGCCGCCGCCGCTGCTGCCTCTGCTGCGGGGGACTGAGCTGCTGCCGCCACCGCTGCTTCAGCCAGGAGCAACAGTGGCGAGTCCTGTGCCACAAGCGGCACGACAGGCCAGGCCGTGCTCAGCAACTGCTGGTGCTGCTGATACTGCGAAAGCACGTATGCTGGCGGCAGGCCCGCGTTCTCCTGCTGCTGCGGGCCCTGGGAAAAACACGCGGCAGGGGCAGGGCCGCCCTTCCAGCTGCGCAGCGCCCGCTCAGGCGGCGCGTGCGTGGTTGCCTGGCCCTGCTGGGTGCCAGCCTGCTCCGCCTTACGCAGCTCATTGCGGTATGTTGCAAGCCGCTGCCCGTTCCACCACACCTCCTACACACGGCGGGAGGGGGGGTGGGGGTGGGGGGGGTGGGGGGGCACTTGACAGTGCGCGGCCATGTGCGCGGGCCCGCGGGCCCGCCGGCAGCACAGCGCAGGAAGGGCCCACGCCGCCACCTCACTTGCCAGCCGTCGCACGACCGCCGCTGAGGGTTGCGCTGCCTGCAGCCGCAGGGCAGCGAGCGAGCACGCGCTGACAGGCTTCGAGCCGTGCCAGCGCGGCAGTCTGCAGCTGGTCAGCAGGGTGCCTCGCGGGCCAGCCCGCTCCCCAGGTCTCCCACCTGACCCACCTGACCAGCTCGAGAGCAAAGCCAGAGATGGCACAGAACAGGTCGCCGCCATATTCGATGCGACCTGCGCCAGCGGCACGCCTCATTGGCCAGACGGCGAGGGCGGCAGCAGTCCGCCATTGTCATCACCAACCCTGCCTCCGCCCCTGCGCTTGCCATCTGGCAAGGCATCCCGTTGTGCCCGCAGGAGCAGCGCTCTCCAGAGCGCTGCTCCAGCTGGCCCCCTGTCTCACCCTCTGCATCCACCGTGACGTGCACCGGATTCGCCTTGGCCCCCACCACGAAAGACTGGGGCCCGGGCCGCATCACGCCTGCTCTGATCAGCGGTGCCAGACTGGGAGCGCCCCCGTGCCGCGAGCTGCCGACTCTGCGCCGCTTGGGTGCGCGCGGCCCAGCAGGGGCTTCATCGCCGCTGGCCCCGCCTGCATCCGCTGCTCCAGCGCTGTGGGACGTGGTGGCGCTGGTGTCGTCCGATCCGGCATGCCGGTTTTGCCCTCGCCCGGCGGTAGGGCCAGGCCACGCCTCGAGCTGCTGTGCCTGCTGCTTTGGCTGCTGCTGTGGCTGCTGCTGCTGCTGCTGTGGCGGAAGCTGCGCGTCGGAAGGCAGGCGTGTCTTGGCAGGCGGCAAGTGGAACCGCAATGCCAGCGGGAAGCGCGGGACGGCAGCAGTCGCGTGGACAGCAACAGGCGTTGCGCCATTCTCGGCGGCGGCGCCACCGCGCCCTGCAGCTTGAGCGGCCACTGTCGAGATGAATGGGACGGAAGGCAATGGGTTTGGGGCTGCAGCCTTGGCGGGGGGCCGCAGCTGCGACGCGGTTGGTTGCGACAGCGTCAGGCCGGGCGTGGCCCCAGAATCGTCAGGTTGATTGAAGAGCAGCGCGGGCGCCCAGAAGATGTGCATCTGGGATGCTCGCACTGCAGAGCAGCTGTCTTCTCTGCAAGCTTCTCTGGCAACGTCTCTGAAGGCGAAGTGAAGCACACAGAGGCCGCGGGGTCGTTCCAAGGTGCGGCCTCCTATTCGACCGCACGGGTGGAAAGCGCACCTGCCGACAGAACCAATGGAAAGCGCTCCTGCCGCTCGCTGCACGTGGTGATGATCGTTACAACTTGCGACCGGCAACAAAAACAACTGCAGCTCGCTAATGGTAGGTTTCAGGGAATGAAACTGAATCAGCGGCGCGACACAGTCCCCACCACCGGCGCCGCCCCGCGCGCGGGGCGCGACACGTGTGGGGTGCGGCACTCACTCCGGATCCGGCTCCCACTCAAAGTCGCTCCCGTCCACGCCCTCCTCCTGCTCGGTCCCCTCCTGCTCCACCTCCTCCTCGTACTGCTCGGCCTCCTTCTGCACATCCACCTCCTCCCGCTGCTCCTCCTCCTGCCCCTCCACCTCCTCCGCTGCTCCCAGCAGCGCATCCAGCGCCATCTCGCGCGGTGCGGCGCACGTGCCCGGGACTCCGCTCCGCCGCCACTCGCGCGCCAGCGCCGCGGCGCCCAGCTGGGCCGCCGCCGCGTTGAGGCGCTCCACGCCACGCGCCATCCACTCCAGCCCCGGTACGGTGCCCTTGGGGAGCTCGGCAGCGATGGCCTTGTAGTGCTGCACAGTGGAGGGGCTGGGAGGTACTGTTGACGCCTGGTGCCAGCAGCAATGCGGCAGTGCTTGGCGCTGCGGCGGCGACGGCGCCGCGGCCAAGTCGCAGCGCCCGCCCCTGCTCCGCTTCTCCTCTTGCGCTGCCCAGGCGCTCGCCTCGCGCAGGTTTGGAAAGTTGAGGCGCTGCGCCTTGGTGCCCTGCGGCGCGTGTGCATGGGAGTGGACGAGGAATGGGGCGAAGCACGCCGCATTGAGCGTCGCCGCGGCAGCAGGCGGCGCTCGGCCGCCGCCATGGCCACCGCTGCGCCGCCCACCGGCACCCAAAACCAAGAGCAGGCTGCGGCAGGCGCTCACCATGCGCACGAGGTGGAACAAATCAGCCGCGCGGGCCGCCTCCTCTGCAGTACCGTAGCTCCCCAGCCGGACCTCTCCCAATCCCTTCTTCTTACTGCGTGCCTGCCAGGAGCTGCCCATGAGACGCACGCCTCGGAAGGGCAGGTCGGCTCCGCCATCGGGCTGGGACGCTGCCAGCGTGGCGGGGCCGCCGCCCCCTGCCGGCGCCGGAGCCAGCTGGCGCTGGCCGGTGTGCTGGTGGGGTGCCGCGGTGGGGGGCGTGGACGGCGCGCCGGCAACCCAGTGCTCCGGCGGGAGCTGCAGGCGCTGCTGCGCCGGCGGCGACCCGGCGCTGGGGGGCCGTGGAGGTCTGGAGCTCTTCCTCTGCCGCTGCCGCGACTCCTCCTGCTCCACCAAGTCCCCCTCGGTCATCCAGGCCGGCTGTCGCCGCTTGCGCTGCGGCCGGCGGGCATCGGAGCCGGAGACGCCGCTGGGCACATGCGGCGCGAGCAGCGCGGATGCCGGACTGTGGTCACCGTCACCGGCCCCCGGCAGGCAGGCAGCGGTGCTCGGATCAAGGGAGTCGCGCTTCAGAAGGCTCATGCCTGAGATGGCCTGGAGCACGAGGCTCGCCTCCTCCTCGGCCTCGGCCTCCAACTGCCCCGGCTGGGGTGTGGCCGCCCGCGCCCCCGCTGCGATCATGGGTGCCGCCTGTGCGCTCGGGCTGCGTCCGCGCAGCAGGCGGCCGCCGCGGCCGCCTCCGGCCCAGGCCTGCCGCTCCCGCTCCTCTGCCGCCGCCCGCGCAGCCGCCAGGCTCATGCGGCTGCCTGGCTTCGGGAGGCGCAGGTCACCCGCCGCGCTCCCATCGCGCAGCAGCTGCTCATAGAGCCCAGCTGAGTCAGGACGGGGCGTGCCCAGCGCCAGGCCGCCAACGCTGCCGCCCACCATGGCCTCCCAGCCCGGCAGCATGGCCTTGCCGTAGCTGGCAAAGTCCACACGCCCGTGCCTGCCAGCGCCGGGCTCTATGCAGCCAGGGCGCCGTGCCACAGGGGCACGGGCGCTCCCCCCCCTGGGCGCCCGCGGCGGCAGCTGCTCGGCTGGTTCCGTTGCATGCGGCATGCGTATGGCGTCCTGCTGGCCAGCCGCTCCTCCGGTAGCAGCACGTTGAGCGGCGGGCGCCGCCGGCTGCAGCTCGCGGCGGTGCTTCAGACGGGGGTCTCGCCTCATCAGGCGCGGATCGCGGCTGGGCAGCTGCTCACTCCATGTGTGCAGCTCTGACTGCCGGAGGGGCGATGGGGCCAGGGCTGCTGCAGCGCGCTCGCTGGCAGAGCAGTGCTGCGATGACGAGGCGGGGGACGGCCCCTGGCCGTCCGTCGGGGTGTGGCCGCCTGGCGCCGGGGGCTGGAGGAACTGCCCCGCCTGCTGCTCCCCCTGGTGCACTGGCGACTCCGACTCCACCTCCATTGGTTGCTTTTTGGACTGTGTCTGCTGCACCTGTGCCGCGCGCTGCGCAAGCTGCTGCGCGTGCTCCATGTCCCATGCGCCTGGCGCATCGCTGCCTGCTCGCGCCATGCCCCGCTCTGGCGCCACTGCCTGCTCCCACGCTGTCTGCTCCACTGCCTGCTCCGCCCGCGGCGACATTGATGCCAGCGCACCCGCCAATGCGCCCCTCACCATGGTGGCCAGAGGCGCCCCGCGCGCCCGAGCGCCGGCCTGAGCGCTGCACTCGCGGGCGCTGCAGAGGTCAGGCTGGAAGAGCTCGATCAGCTGCTCCCACGAGCAAGCGGCCAGGTGGTCCAGCAGCTGCGTGGCCTGCAGGTAGACGGGCAGGCTGAGGCCGCCCGGCAGGTCAGACTGCTCCAGCGAGTCCAGCGCTCCCTGCTGCGCGGCCCGCCAGATGACCGCGAGGTCGAGCAGCGCCTGCAGGAGGGGGAGCGAGCCCGATTGCTGGTGGCCGGCCCGAGGAGGGGCGCCGGCGCGCCAGAGCTGCTCCAACGCGCGGGCCCGCTCGCTCGCCGCTGGGTCCGTGCCTTGGACGGTGCGCACCTGGGCGCTCTCCTTGTCAACATAGGGCCCCAGCTCCAGCAGCTCTCCGTTGGCCCCTTCCATGTAGGCAGAGAAGCCCGCCCCAGAGGGCGCCACTGCAGGCAGGAGCTCCATGAGAGGCGACAGAGTGCGCGCGGGGCAAGCGAGAGGCGAAGAAGTTGCAGCTCAGCCGCCTGGGTCCCGCGGCACCTTCCAGACTTCCACGAGCTTACATCATTGCACTTTTCACCCCTGAACGTCCCCATGTGCAGGTCTCACGCACGACCAGACCAGGCGCTGATGCCGCCTCCATTCAAGCGCTGATCTCGCGCCCGCCCCGCTCATGTGCTGCCCGACTAGTCGATCACTATAACCTCGTCCTGCTCAGCCTCACCCTCCACAGCTGGCGTGCTGGTAACCTCTCCCGCACGCCCCGGCGGTGCCGCCACAGTGGCCGGCGCAGCAGCGGGCGCAGCCACCGCCTGCAGTGCCGGCCCACCCGCCAGCAGCATTGCGGCAGCTACGCCGTGGCTGCCACGCCCTGCGGGGCAGGCGGACGGAGGGGGCGCAGCAGCATTGATGGACGGCAACGCAGCAGCACGGCCCCCCTTGTGCCGTGCGGGTCTCCTGGCTGGCGCCCGGTCGGGACACTCCCCCCAAGTCGCCATGGATGCCTGCTGGTGCTGCGGCCCCCCAGGCTCGCCTTGGCAAGGAACGTCGTGGTGAGCTGGTTGCCCCCGGCGGCCGCCACCTGCTCCACATACCGCTGACGCAGCTGGGGGAAGTTGAGGGGCACGCTGCTGTCCTTAGTGCCCTGCGGGCAGGAGGGGGAGGAGGGAGGATCCTTCTGAGAGAAGAGGTGATCACGAACTGGAAGCGTGCCGGGCGGTGGGGCGCGAGCGCTGCGTGGGCCGCGAGCAGCGCAGGCGCCACCACTTAATGCTGAGCCGCCCCCAGCGCCGGCTTTGCCGCATCTGTGGCGGGCGCAGCGCCGCGCTGCTGCCCAGCAGCGGCCCGGACCTTGGGGCTCCCAGGCTGCGCTCCCGCCCGCCAGGCGCCCGCTCCCTAGGTGCCTGGCGGCCTAACCCTAAATCCCTCGCCGCCTTGAGCACCACCACGTCCGACGCATGTCGCCTGCCTCTCGGGGCCAAGGCGTGCTATGCAGACCAGAGACAAACCACAGGCTCGCCTTCCTGAGCACCTCGTACAGGTCGTGCGCACGCGCCGCCTCCTCCGCGCTTGGAAACTGTTCAAGCAGGTAGTCGATCTGCGGCCAGGAGCGGCGGCAGCACGGGCGGGGCAGCAGGGCATCGGCGGCAGAGAGGCGCAAGGGGCGGGGCCAATGCCCGCTGGCGTTCGTTCCGCTGGTTGTGCCCCACTGGCGTTCGCCTGCGCTGGGGTGTGGCCAGCGGGGGGGAGGGGCGCGGGCGGCCGGCAGGGTCCTCCTTGTGTGCTCCGCCGCTCACCGGCGGTTTGCCCTCCGTGTTCCAAGTGGTCCAAACTGCCCACAGCTGTGGCTCGTCCTCCAGCTGCCGCACGCCGTGGTAGGGCGCCGCTGCCAGCGCAGGCGCCCCGCCCGCTCCGCCCGCCCCGCCGGCGGCTGTAGCTCCCTCTGGCACCTGCGCTGCCGCACCCTGCGCTGCCGCTCCCGCTGCCGGCACATGTGGCCCAGCGCCGGCACCAGAGGGCTCCGGGCCTCCTGCCGGCTTTGGAAGCGCGGGTGGCGCCGCTGCTGACGCTGCAATCCTGCCGTGCTGTCGGCTGCTGCCGGATGGCTGGGCCGGCAGGCCCCGCCGCTGCGCCTTGGGCGGCTTGCGCGGCGGCGTGGGCGCCTGCCGGACTGCACCGGCCCCAGGGGCTGCTGCCGCTTGCGCTGCAGGTCAGCCAGCGCCGGCGCAGATGCAGAGGCGGTGACGAGCGCCCGAGCCGCGCCTGCCGCTGGAGGGGGCGCCAGGCCCGAGTTCGAAGCGTTCAGGCCAGCGCTGATGTCCATGGGCACATGCCACAGCTCCTGCACCTGTGGCAGGCCAGCGGCTGCCCGGCCCTCGAAAGTCGCAGCCCCCGCTCTGCCGCCCTCCTCCTTCTCTGCAGCCTGTGCCACCGCCGCCGCCTCCTGCAGCAGGGGGGCTGCCCCTGCCATGTCACCCGCAGCAGCCGCTGCTGCTACGCCCTCCCATTCCTGGGCCTCCATTTCCTCATCCATCGCATCGCTGGCCGCGGGCGCAGGCAGTCTGCCGACGGCGGGCGGGGCAGCGACGCCAGGTGGCGGCGATAGCCCTCGCACTGCAGCGCCAGCGCTGGGGATCCCATCCTCCCTGGCCAGCCACCACTGCAGGTTGGTGCCCTCGGCACCGAGCTGCGGCTGCCGCTGCTCCTGCTGCCGCTGCTCGTGCTGCTGCTGCTGCGGTGCCTGCGGCATCTGCTCTGGGGGGCCGTGCTCCAGTGGCGCACCCAGCATCACTCGCCTGTACAGCTCTGCGGCCGGGGGCTCGGCAGCGCCGGGACCCGCGCGCACCGCATCCCAGCCGGGCACAAGGGCAAACGCGTAGGTTGCAAACCCGGCGCCAGCGCTCGGGCGGGGGCAGAGGTCTGGCACATGGATGGCGAAGCGCCTCTGCAGGTCCAGCGCCTCTGCCTCCGCTGCTACCACCGCTGTTGGCGCTGCCGCCCTTCTGAACGCCCCTGGCTCATAGCGCGCGGTGGAGGCGGCCGGAGCTGCTGTGGCGGCTGTGGGGGCAGAGCCCGCGACCGGGACAGAGCTGGCGGCCGGCGACGAGCCGTCGGCGGCGCTCAGCGCGCCGGCGACAGCCGCTTGAGTACTAACGGCGGCCATCACCGGCTGCTCGCTCACGGCAGGCGCTTGCACACCGGCGGCGGCCAACGGCGGCGGCGCGCTGACGGCAGGCACTTGCACACCGGCGGCGGCCAACGGCGGTGGCTCGCTGGCAGCTGAAAGCGGCGCACGGGCAGCGCCGGCCGGCGCACCGGCCGGCGGCGGCGCGGTGCCGGCCAGGTCCGCCTCAAACAGCTGCAGGACCTGCTCCAGGCTCGCGCCTTTCATCCAGCGAAGCAGAGGCGAGCGCAGGTGGTTCTCCTTGTCGAAGCACAGGTCCTCCTGCCTCAGCTCGCCCAGAGTTCCCTCGCGCTGCGCGCGCAGAGCTTGGCCGCGTTGTGCAGAGCCTTGGCCGTCTCCTGCTCCGCAAACGGCCCCACCGCGGCGAGGCCGCCGTCCGCGGCACGCACGAGCGCAGCCCAGCCGCCCGCCATCCGCGCCACGCCCGGGTGTTGGCCGCCCAGCGCCATGGCAGCAGCAGGACGAGGCAGAGGAGAGTCCAAGGGGCGACGGCTGACAAGGTTCGACCTTGCTCCAGGCGTGTATAGGCACCACAGACGGTTGCGCTGCAGCTGAAAACAACCTGTGGAAAATGATGGAGGTTTCCGGTGCGCAGGGGCGGGGGCGGGGCAGCCGTCGGTGCTTTCCACTCAAAAGCTCAGAGCAAAACTAGCATCCTCACGCTCCACACGTAGATACGTGAACAAGCTACGTGAGACATCTGTTGTGGCCACCCAGCTGCCACCCGTCCCCGCCGACATTCAGAGGCGTCACCAACTGAAGCAGAGGCCCGGGTCTCCGCGCGCCACCTCCTGGTGCGTACTGCTGGAAAGAGGCGCAGCGACGCAGGGCAGATTGCCATGTGGTAGCACCGGGCGCAGGCGGCAGGGCAGGAACGGACGGTATACCTCGATCCCCTTAACACTGCTGGTAATTCTTGTTCCCAGCCATGTTTCAGGCTCACCCCGATCGGTCGCAAGGAGCGCAGGCACGCAGCAGGAACGAAATAGGTAGAGAAATCAAATAGCGGTGCACTTGAGGCATCAACACAGAGGAAAGAGTCGATGTGTCTTGCCGGCTCACGCAGCCGCGCCCGCGGCGCCTCACAGCCAGCCGGGGGTGCGGTTGAAGCTGCCGGCGTGCATGCGCGCCACCTCGCGCGGCGACACCGCCGCGTGCCAGTGCGGCTGCGCCGGCTTGGCCGCCGCGCGCACCAGGTACGTCTGTCGCACGAGGCGCACGTGGCGCTCGACGGCGGCGCGCTCGCGGCGCCCGCCCTCGCCCAGGGGGCCGGCAACGCACGGCGCCACGTCCTCGGCATTAGGGACCCCACTGGCAGAGGCGGCCGGCGTGCGCCTGCAGCGGGAGGGCCGACGGGAGCGGCGGTTGGGCGGCAGTTGGGCTAGAGTGCTCCATTGCAGCCAGGACGGGAAGCCTCAGCCACGGCGCAACGCGCGCTGCAGGCACAGGCAGGGCGCCGCGCTCGCCTGAATGAGGCGCTGAGGAAGTTGAGCGAGCGGCGGCTGGGCGAAGCGCTGCCCGGCGAGTGCACGCAGGCGCCGATGAGGCTGCCGCGGTGACTGGTGCAGGGGCTGTCGTCGGCCATGGCAGCGTTCGCACGAGCGCGCTGCAACCGCGGAGAGAGGAAGAAGGGGTGTGAGCGGCGGCACAGCAGAGCTGGCGACAGGCGGTGCGGCGGGCGCGGCCGACACTGGGCAGTGGCCGCCGTCTCACCCGGTTGCTGCGCAGCTTGGCGGCAATGGGGTTGAGCTTGGCGGGAGTGGCAGGAGCCTGCAGCCAGAGGGGGGGGGAGAGGCACGGCATCAATGACACGCAGGGCACGGGGCGAGTTGGCGGGCAGAGGCGGGCAAGCGGCGGGCGAGCGGGCGGGCGGCCGTTGCCGCCCCCTCACGAGGTGGATGCTGCGGCACGCGGTGCTGTCCTCCTGCACGCGCGGCGCGGTCTTGACGGCGTCTGCATGGGGCGAGGAGAGGGAGTTGTTTGGGTCTGCATGACGCGCGCGGCATGCATGTGCCATGCAGTTGCAGCAGGTCGCACGACAGCCCCCAGCCGTGACCGGCGCTGCACGCGCACCAGAAGCGATGGCGTTGAAGGCGGCAGATGGGCTGGTGTACTTGCGAGGAGCCATTGCTGCGTGGAGGTGCTGTGTTTTGGTGGGCAGGGGGCTGCGGGAGGCCTATGGGGCGGGTTCTGGTTCGCGATGTGTGGAAATGGGTGAGGAGACGTGTCGGAACAGGCCTATATGGGCGCGGCGGCGCTTTCCTCCAGAGCCGCCGCGGCGGTTGGCGGTTGGCGGTTGGTTGCAGCCTGGAGCACGCCCTGTTGCGCTCTATTTTGGTGACAGGGGCTGCTCGCTGCCACAGAGGCGCCCAACTCGCCAGGCGGTGCCCTGTGCAGTGCAACGCTTGGGAACGGGCGGGGCAGCTGCAAACTGGGCCGTTCGCGCTTATGCGCAGCTGCCTCTGCATGCACGGCTGCCTCTGAGATGCCCAGAGGCGGAGGAGTGGGGATGGCTGGCGGAGCCTCCACAAGCGCGCAGACCGCACGCGCCCCACCCTCTGACCCGCCCGGACCGCGTTCTGCGGCCCCGCCCAGCCTGTGCCGCGTCCTGACTATGGCAGCCTCATGGCTGGCGCGGTGATATGACCTTTCACGGCGTGGTCCACCTCCACTACGTGTGGGGTGCGGAGGGCGCCGGCGCGACGAGCGCCGACCAGGCCTCGTACAGCGCGGCCGCCTTTGCCCAGCCCGCCGCCCTCTGTGCCCTGATGCTCGTCGCGCTCCTGCTGCGGCCGGCTTGGTGTAGGCGCCACCGCGTGGGGGTGATCTTCTGCATTCGCGCAACAGTGTTCATCCCCCAGGTCTCACGCTGCGTCGCGGGGTGCGCCGCCCCCCTCGCGCGTGTGCGCGCGTGGCCCTGGCAGCTGCTGCGGGAGCAGGCTGACGCTGGCGGCGTGCACCCCCTCCTGTCGCAGCTTGCCGGTGGCATTTCTGCTGCGAGTGGCTGAGCCGGGGAGGATAGGCGCGGCACGGAATGCGAGGATGGGGGCAGGAACAAGGCACGCTTGAAGCGCGGTGACCGCCACCTGGCGGCCCGCCGGACTAGATGCCACTCGAACAACTAGCTGCGTCATCTTCCAATTATTGAGATCAGGCAACTCACAAGGGCGATGCCGCTCCAATTTCAGCCGCTGCAGGTCTGATCGTTCATGCGGCTTGTTTGGCGCCGATTCCCGCCTCACGAAATTCTCTTGTTCGCAGGCGGTGGTGGAGGCGGGCTTCTGGGCGGACCTGGGCAGCCTGAAGCTCCACACGCTGAAGCTGGGCGAGGGCCCGGTCGGCCTCCAGGCGCACTATAGCGCCAGCAGCCACGCCGACATCCCAGGCCTGGTCACGCTCGCGCCAGAGGCGCTGCTCGCCGCCGACGCCGACCGCCCGCTCGTGCGGCCCACTGGCACGTTTGCGCTGCCCGGCCAGGCGTGGGTGCTCAACACTGTGGAGCAGCTGAAGACGTTTGACCGCAAGGCGGCGGTGCAGCGGGTGGGGGTGGGGGGGTGGCTGCTTGGCGGCCGCTGCTGCTGCAGTCCAGCTCAGCTCACTCTCCAGCTCAGCACCCGCGTTGACGCTGGAGGCGCGGCGCCGTGGCGCCCGTCCGCTGAGCTCCGTCCGCCGCAACCCACTACCCGGCGCTCGCAGAGGGGCGCATGGGATCCTCCCCTCCCCCACCCTTCCCACCGCTTTTTTCCCACCTGCTCGCCACCGCACAGGTCGCGGCCGAGGTGTGGGCCGCCATCCAGAGCGGCGCGGCAGAGCGGCACCCCTCCCTGCTCCAGCGCTTTCTCCTGCTGGCCTACTGCGACCTCAAGCACTACAAGTACTTCCACTGGTTGGCCTTCCCGGCGCTGCAGGTGGGTGTGTGGGACAGGGGCTGGTCTTCTCAGCGCTGCAGGCGGGGCCGCGGCCGGAAGGGGGGGCCGCACGGCCTGGCTGCTGAGCACGCTGAGCCCGGCTCGACGCTCCGCGCGCGCCGCGCCCGCCGCAGCCGCCCGCGCCGTACGAGGCCGCCGGCCCGGCGGCCAGCCTGGGCTCGCGGTTTGAGGCGGCGCAGGCGGAGCAGCTGCTGGAGGCCTGCTCCGACTATAAGCGCTCCACGGGGGAGCCGGCCTGCCTGGTGATGGCCATGGGCGGGGCGGGGGGCATCGTCAGCGTATACCCGCTCTCCTCCTGGGCCACGCTGCGCGGCATGCGCGAGCGGCAGGGCGACGGCGACCAGGTGCGGCGAGCGCCCGCGCTGCGCCCTGCCTGTGCACGCGCTGGGCCGCCGCCGCAGGACTTGTACGCCGCCAATTTCCTAGTTCCCCTGTTGTACCTCACCGTGTGGATGCTGCAGCGATGCTTCTGCTGGCATCGACCTTTCCTCCTGCTTGCTGCGTCTTTTATTATTGTATTATTGTTCAGGTGGAAATCTACCTTGCAGTGGCCGACACCAGCAACATGGCGGAGAACCCCGGCTGGCCGCTGCGCAACCTGCTGCTGATGGCCGCCGCCAGGCGCGCGCGGGCGCCGGCGGCGAACCGCGCGGCATGGCGGCTGGCTGGCTGCTGCGCTGTGGCTGGGGGGAGGGCGCGCGTGGGCCGCCTGGGGGGGCGCGCGAGGGCGGGGGCCATTCAAAGATATTTGCAGCACGAGCATGGGCCCCCCTGCGCTCTGGTCTCCTGTGCAGGTGGGGCTGCGAAGAGCTGCAGGTGCTGTGCCTGCGCGAGCGGCGCGGGCGCTACGACGCGGGCGCCAGCGTGGCGCTGCGAGTGCGCCTGCCGCGCCTGCCGCGCGGCTGGGCGCCTGAGGCCGCGAGCGGCTGGCAGGCCAACGCGCGCGGCAAGGCGGGGCCGCGGCTCGCCGACCTCGCGCCTTCGATGGACCCGCAGCTGCTGGCCGCCTCTGCGGTCGACCTCAACCTGCAGCTCATGCGGTGGCGCGCGGCGCCAGCCCTGGACGTCACGCGCATCTCCCGCGCACGCTGCCTGCTGCTGGGCGCGGGCACGCTGGGCTGCGCCGTCGCGCGCACGCTGCTGGGCTGGGGTGTGCGGCGGCTCACGTTTGTGGACAACTCGCGCGTCGCGTTCAGCAACCCCGTGCGCCAGTCGCTCTACGCCTTTGCCGACTGCCTGGAGGGCGGGCGGCCCAAGGCGGAGGCCGCGGCGGCCGCAGTGCGCGCCGTGTTCCCTGGCGCCGAGGCGGCGGGCGTGCAGCTGTCCATCCCGATGCCGGGGCACCCGGTGGGGGGCGCCGCCGAGGAGGAACGGCTGCGCGTGGACGTCGCAAGGCTGGAGGTGCTGGTGGCGGAGCACGACGTGGTGTTCCTGCTGCTCGATACCCGTGAGGCGCGGTGGCTGCCCACGCTGCTGGCGGCGGCGCACGGCAAGCTGGCGATCAATGCCGCATTGGGATTCGATGGCTTCATGGTCATGCGCCACGGCTGCGGCCCGCCCGAGGAGGCGGTGGCCGCCGCCGCGGTCGCGCAGGCGGCGCGGGGCGCCGACGCAGGGGAAGGGCCGGCGGGAGAGGCGGCGGCGAGAGAGGGCGCGGCGGCCGCGGACGCGGGGGAGGCCGCGACGGGCGGCGGCACGGCGCCTGCTCCCGGCGGCGCGCCTGCTGCAGGCGACGCGCGGACCCACCGCCTGGGGTGCTACTTTTGCAACGACGTGGTGGCCCCCCTCGACTCCACCGTGGACCGCACGCTCGACCAGCAATGCACCGTGGCGCGGCCGGGGCTCAGCAGCATCGCAGGCGCGCTGGCGGTGGAGCTGATGGCGGCAGTGCTGCAGCACCCCACGGGCGCGGCGGCGCCGCCGCCGGGGCCGCCGCCGCGGGAGTCAGCGCCGCCCCGCGCCGGCGGCGGCGGCGAGCAGCAGCGGCCGGCGGCGGCGGCGGGGGAGCCGGCGCTGGGGGAGGCGCCGCACATGGTGCGCGGCCAGCTGGGCGGGTTCTCGCAGATGCAGCTGACGGGGCAGGCGTTTGCGCAGTGCACGGCGTGCTCCGCGACGGTGGTGGCCGCCTACCGGCTGCAGGGGCACGACTTTGTGCTCCAGGTGAGGAAAGCACTGCACGTGTCGAGTCGACTTGCATGCGCGGCGCCTCCTGCGCAGCACGCCAGCGCCGCGCGATGCCAGCACCACGCGCGCGCTCCCGCCCCTGTGGTGAGACTCCCCACCTTTCTGCGCTGCGACCCTGCCCCGCCGCTCCGGCACAGGGCCTGCGCGACCCACGGTCGCTGGAGGACCTCACCGGCCTGTCGGAGCTCCACCACGCGAGCGAGGCGGTGGTGGAGGGGTGGTCCGAGTCAGAGGGGGAGGAGGAGGGGGGCGACGGCCGCGGCGATGGGTGGGAGGAGCTGTGAGGGGCGCGTGGCCGGCTGGGGGCGTGCATGATATCGATATATACGCAGCACAGCACGCTGGGCGGCCTGGGGAGGAGGCGGGGCTGTGCCCACGTCGCGCCGGCCGTCGCCGCCCGTCGCCGGCGGTTCGGCTCTGTGCGGCGGCCGCAAGAGCAGCTCCTCCTTCTGACTGCTTGTGTCAGGGCCAGTGACTTACATCAGGCCAGCAGGGCGAGAAGGAGAGGGAGTGACAGCAACACAAAGAAGGGGAGCTCCAAAAACAGGCGAGGCGGGCGTCTCTCAGCTCGGGCCGCCTCGCGGCCGCACGCGCTCAGTGCAGCCGCTGCACAGCCCGGCCGCGCGGCTGCTGCAGCTGCGCGCGCTGCTGGCGGCGCACGCAGGCGGCGGCGCAGGGCGGCGGGCAGCGCCGGTGTGCGGCCGCCCAGGCGGCGCGCGTGTGGGCGGGCTTGGGCAGGTGGGGCGCTGCGACCGCGCGCGAGGCCTTTACGCAGCGGGTGGCGGGCTTGGCAGAGCGGCAGGCTTGCGCGGGGCCGCGGTGGCGGCGGTGGCGGCGGCAGATGCAGAGGTGGCCGTGGCGCCAGAGCTGCAGGGAGCGGCAGCGGCTGCGGCTGCGGCGGCCTCTGCCTTCAGAATCGGGCGGAAGGCGGCGGCTGCGACGGCGGCTGCCGCCTGGCGGGCCTCGACGCCGGCAAAGATGGCTGCCGTCAGCTCGTGCGCCGCCCACCGGCGCTCCACGCTGGCGAAGATGGCGGCGGCGGTGCAGGCCGCCAGCGCCGCCGTGTCCTCCTCGGTGGCAACGGTCAGCAGGGGCGCGACGTCGGCCGCGTCCGCCTCCAGGCTGGCGGGGGCGGGCGGGGTGGGCCTGCAGGGGAGGCGGCGGGGGGGACAGGTGAGCGTGGCGCAAGGGCTGGCGGGCGGGCGGGCGCAGGGCGGGGGCGAGGTGCAGATTGCGCCACCCCGCACTCACTTGAAGCACGAGATATAGGTAAGCACGGATGCGGGCGCGGCGCCCCCAGGCTGGCAGGCGCGCGACGCCAGCGCGGGCCACGCCGCGGCGTCGGTGATGGGCGGCGGCGGGGTAAGAGGCGGGCAGGGTCCAGCTGGACGAGCGGGCAAAGCTGGCGGCCACGCCAAACTGCGCAGGCAGGGTCTAAAGGTGGAGAATGACACGAGTGAGCGTGGCGCGGGGGGATGTGGGCTGCGTGCGTGCATGCGCGGCAGCGGCGGCGGGCGGCGGCAGCGGCGGCGAGCGGGGGCGGGCGGCGGCAGCGGCGGCGAGCGGGGGCGGGGGCGGGCGGGCGCGCTGACCTTGCGCCTGCTGGCTGCGCAGCTGTCAAACTGCTCGCGCTTGACCAGGCGGAGGGTTCTGTGGCCTGCAGGGACGAGGAGGGGGAAGGGCAACCGCGTCATGCGCGCGCGTCATGTCTGCATGGCGGTTGCGCCGCAGCGTGCTGCAGAGCGCGGCGCGCCCACGGCGCGCGCTCACTGCATCCGGTAAGCCTCCCGCACTGACCCGCGGCGGCGCAGGAGGGCTTGGAGGAGAGAGCCATCAGGAGGGCCATGGTGGGCTAGGGTGTGTTGCAGGGAGGCAGGGAGGGCCGGAGAGAGGCAGGAGGTCGAGATGGAGCAATAATTCGCAGAAGAGTGCGGAGGAGGCGGGGCGGGGGCTTTTGAGCACCCCGCCCGCGCTTTCCTCCTGCCCCGCCCGGCGGTTGGCGCTGCGGCGGTTGGTGCTGCGGCGGTTGCCCAGCTCCAGTCGCCGGCCCTCCACTCCGACACCAGGCCCTCGCAGCGCTGCACGTCGATTCCACACCCCAGCGGCCAGCAGGGAGGCCTGGGGAGGAGGCGGGGGCGTGCCCACGCGCGCCGCCCCGCCGCCCGCCACCCGTCGCCGGCGGCAAGATAGATTGTGGCGTGCAGAAGCGTGCTGGAGTGGCCCACCTGCGGCGTGGGTTGCTGGCGCACCCCTGCAAGCTTGACGGTGCACCCCTGCAGGCGCATTTGTGCCTGGGTCAGTTTACACACACGTGTAATGCATAGATTCATTCGAGAGCACTGCGGGCGTCGCAAGAAAGAACATGTGAGTGCAAAACTGCAGCTGGAGAGTGCGAGCAGAGAGCCAGCTGCCTGGCCAGCACGGCAGGACTGCGGCGCGACAACCGGCGCGTGGCGCGCGGCGCCTGCCCGCGGGGTGCCCTGCAGTGCGCGGGGCGCTGCCGGCCGGGAGTGGTCCGCGAGCGGCCGGCGCAAGCGGCGCGCGGGGGCGGGGCCAGGCGGCGGCCCCCCCG
Source organism: Chlorella sp. A99 (assembly GCA_003063905.1). Taxonomy (NCBI): domain Eukaryota; kingdom Viridiplantae; phylum Chlorophyta; class Trebouxiophyceae; order Chlorellales; family Chlorellaceae; genus Chlorella; species Chlorella sp. A99. The sequence goes on from PCFQ01000002.1 coordinate 659,923, forward strand.
CCGCCGCCAGACCGCCCTCTCTGGCCGCCAGGAGGCCCGCGGGGGCCCCTGAGCCGAGGGAGAGAGGAAAGAGAGGGGGGAGAGAGCTGAAGCTGTCAGCTGAAGAAATAGGTGGAGGCGCGGATAACGTCGAGGTCGAGCGCGCCCCGCTCCGGCATTGGGGGGAACTCGACGTCGGGCGCCGCCGCCTGCATCTCCTCCAGCAGGCGCTCCAGCAGGGGCTGCGGGGCGGGGGGCAGCGGCCGGGGGGCGGGTGGGCACGCGGGCGCGCGTGGGACGTGCGTGGCGATGGGGGCGGGGAGGGCGCGCGCGGCAGGACGGGCGGCCCCGGCGCACGCGAGGGGGGCGGGGCGGCCCCGGCGCGCACGCGGGGGCGGACCCTGAGCCCGCCCCACCTGGCTGTGCAGCTCTATGAACTTCTCCCTCAGGAGAGCATTCATCCGCTCCACGTCCCCCGCATGCGTCCAGAACGAGTCGTGCACCCCCGCAAAGTCGAGGCCTGGGCAGGCGGGCGCGGGTGGCGGTGTGTGTGTGGTGGGGTGGGGGTGGGGGTGGGGGGCGGCCAGGGGCGGCCAGGGGCGCGGGGGCGCGGGGGCACGCGGCGGCGAGGAGGGGCACGCGGCGGCGGGGCAGGCGGGGCGGCGCGCGGGGCCGCTCATACCCCCCACCCCCCACCCCCTACCCCCCGCGTCCGCGCACCCGCTTCGTGGCAGGCGATGGCGGTGAGCATCATGTGCGAGGAGTCGATCGAGTGGATGTAGTTGGGGGGGAAGGCGGTGCGCTGCCGCTGCTTCATGATCGGCAGAGAGTCGTTGTTCTCCACCAGCACCAGGCGCTGCGCGCGTGGGGGGGGGGGGGGGGGGGGGG
>PCFQ01000002.1:673429-684350 GCA_003063905.1 Chlorella sp. A99
GGGGGGGGGGGGGGGGGGGGGGGCCTGGGGGCGGCGCGCGGGAGGTGGCGCGGCGTGCAGGCGGGAAGAGGCGGGGGCCGCAGTGCGTCGGCTGCGTCGGGCGTGGTGCGGGCCGGGCGCATGGGGCGTGCCCGCCGCGCCTGCCAGCAGCCGCCGATCGCCGACCGCCGCCTCCGCGCGCGGCCCCGCCTCCGCCCCGCCCTTTCCACAACTGCAGGGCCTGCAGCAGCTGAAGCGGGTATGCGGCGGCGGCGCCGACGCAGCGGCGCTGCCGCTCGAGCTGCTAGCCGACGACGCAATCATCCTCTGACGCGCGCGAAAAGCAGCGATTAGGCGCCTGCCCCCGAGATACCCCGACGCGAGCAGCGGAGCGCGCTGCACTCCGAGGGGGACGCGACGCACGCGCTCCCACCCCCTGCCCCCTGCCTTTCATTGCCCCCCCACTCCCCTCCGCGGGAGGCTTTCCCTGAGAGCCAGATAGATAGAGGCGACCCCCCTTCCCTCACCACGTGCACACTGCCACGCTACCCCACGCTACCCCACGCACGCCCCCGCCCTCCGATGCCCCCCCGAGCCCCCGGCCCCAGGCAATCCCCTGCGCCGCGAATGCACGACGCCTCGCCGCCGCCCCGCCGCCGCCGCCGAAACGCCCGGCCGGCAGGCGCGCCCCCATTTTCTGCCTGCTTGCTGTGCATTGCCTGACGCCGACGTCCCCCCGCCGCACCGCGCGCGCGCCGCGGGGCGCCCGGGAGTGGGCCGCCCAATTTTCCATGTAGTCGCCCCTTGCTTTTGCCCCCGCTGTGTTTTCTCCCCGCTTCTGCTGCGCTCTTGACGCTTTTCCCACTCCCCCCCTTCCTTGGCCGTATCTTAAGCGCGGCGGCGGGGAGGGGAAGAGCGCGTCGTCCCGCCGGCCCAACGTACGATTTTGCTTGCAAATTCAGTTTTCGTGCTTGCTTTTATGAGCGGCAAGGCCTCGGCAGTTGCGCCGCCTGACTTTTCAACCCACTTTTCGACGCGCCGGGCGCCCGCCTCCGCCTCCTCCCCCTCCCCGGGCCCTCCTCGCACCCGACGCAGCCGGGAGTCTGAGCCTCCGCGGCATCACATTGTAATTCTATAGAGAAGCGATGGGCATCTGCGATTCTCCCACCGTGGCATGCGCGGCGGCGCGGCGGCGCGGCGCGCGGCGCAGCGTGGCTCGGCGGGGGCGGCATGCTATCCTTCGCTGCTCTCCCCTCTCTTTCCCTTGAATTGTCTGCTACCATAGAGCCGCGTCTCGGCAGCGTTCAGTGATCAGTCCACGCTCGACGATTGCCTTTTCTGCCTCCATCGCTTCTGACGCGTTGCTGGGAATCTGCAGGAGCTCCACGCCCGCTGTGGAGCCTCAGATCGCCTTTGCCGCTCACCTGAGCCTATGACCTGACTCCTCGGCCCGCTGTGGGTCCCCCGGCCTGCTGTCCTGACAGCCCGCCTCCCGTGCCTCCAGCGCGCTGGAGAGGCCGGCGGGAATGGCGGCGGGCAAGGGCGGGCACACCGTGCTGCTGGGCGGTGCCGCGTCGGCTGTCGCCGGTGGTGCCGGGCTCGATGGAGCGCTCTCCGCGCTGCGCGAGGCCACGCGGCTGCTGGAGGACGCGTGCGGCCCGGCGGTCGCCGACGTCCCGAGCTGGGAGGAGAAGCTCAGCGCCGTTTCGGCAGCGCTGCGCCGCACGGGCGGCGGCGGCGGCGGCGGCGGCGGGACGAGCGCCACGGTGCATCCGCAGCCGGCGCTGGGTGGCTACCTGGGTCAGCTGGCAGAGGCCATCACCTCCGAGCCGGAGACCAACCAAGTGACCTTCCTGCCACTGGGTGCGGCGGAGCGCCCACGCCCTGCCTTTGCGCCGCCTGCGCCCCGCCGAGCCGCACCGCCGCTCGCTGCACGCGCCTGCCGCCGCGCGCCGGCGCGCGGCCACCGCGCCGGCCTCCCCGCCTGCCCGCGCGCGCTGCGCAGGCATGGGCACTCGTGCAGTCCTCAATGCGGTCATCGCTTCCGCCGTCGCCGCTGCACCCACCAAGCACGTGGTGTTGGTGGTCGACCGCCCCTCCCAGGCGCGGCGGATTGCATTTTGCTTTGGCGAATCGAATCCAAGAGACTGCTGCGCCGCGCCGCCGCCCGCCGCCCGGCTTGCAGCTGCTTTCCGCTGCGGCGCCGGCGCGAACCCTCCTCCCCTCTCCCCCGCGCCCGCACGCCGCCCTCGCCCGCCGGCCCCGGCGGCACCCGCCCGCTCCCGCCGGCGCGCACCCGCCCGCTCGCCCCGCAGCCACGCGCCACAAACGCCCGTCCGCCCGTGCGCGCCCGCGCCTCTCTCTCTCCTGCCCAGGCGCTGGCGCACGGCGACCAGCTGCGCGCAGAGCTGGATCTGGCGGTGGGCGTGTTTGCGGGCGGCGACTTTCTATACAGCTTTGAGCAGGTGCGGCGCCTGTCTCGTGGATCGATCGGATCGCCTGGAGTGGACTGTGCCGTTGCAGATCGCAGCGCGGCTGCTGCGGCGCAGAGCCCGCCGTTGTGCGCAGCGCGCGCGGGCGCCGGCGAGCCGGCGGCGCCGCAGGAGCGGCCCTCGCCGCGCCCGTCCCCGCTCCGCACCCATCGCCGCCTGCACCCATCGCCGCTCCGCGCCCTCGTCGCAGGAGCTGCCGCGCTGCGCGGTCGTCGTCATCACCGCGGGGCTGCTGCTCCGGCTGCTTAAGACGGGGCAGTACGCCTTTTCCCGCGCCTCGCTCGTCGTGCTGCGCGACGCGTTCACCGCGATTCGCAACCACCCGGCCAACACCGTCGTGCGAGGCGCGCGGGGCGGGTGGGACGCGGGACGGAGGCGCGTGGGAGGCGCGCGGGAGGGAGGCACGTGGGACGGCGCGCTCTGGGAGAGGGGGCGCCTCCCTCCCATGCAGGCTCCTCTCCACGCCGCCCGACTCGGCTTCGCCCCCGCGCCTCCCGCAGAATACTATTGGAAAGGGCCCGAGGGGGAGGCGCGGCCCAAGGTGCGCCCGGCGCCGGCCGCGCGGGCGTCAGGCGGCCGCCGGCCGCGCGGCCGCGGCACGGGCGCGCCCCGATAGCCCTGGCGGGCGCAGAATCCCGGCGGGCGTTCGCAGCCTGGCCCCATCTCAGCTCCCCCCTCCTGATGGCCATCTCAGCTCTTCCTCCTCCGCCCGCCCTTCTCCATGCAGCTGCTGGGCGTGCTCACCTCCCACCTGCACTCCAAACACCGCCCCTTTGACAAGCAGCGGCAGCACCTGCGAAAGCTCTGCCAGTCGACGCGTGCGGCGCTGGTGCTGCCCCGCGGCGCCGGCCTGGCTGCGATGGAGGCCGCGCTGCGCCGCGACCCCATCTCCCTCCGCCCCTTTCGCCCCGCCGGCGCCGAGGCCGCGCTGGCGGCCGCGCTGCAGGCGCACTGTCTCACCATGTGGGACATCCTGCACCAGTTTGGGCTGAACCACTTTGGGAAGCTACTTCACCTCGCGGCGCCGCCGGCGGGCGAGGGGCCCGGCGCCGGCGGCGGCGCGGGAGAGGCGGGCGGCGAGGGCGCGGGCGCGGACGCGGCGGCGGCCGCGGCCGCCGGCCGCCCGGCCTCGGACGGCGGCGGCGGCGAGGGCAGTGCGGCGGCGGGCGAGGAGGACGCGGCGGCGGCGGCGGCAGAGGACGCGCAGAATCCGCTGCAGCACGACTGGCGGCAGGTGCGCGGGGCGGGCCGCTTCGGCGCCGTGCAAGCGCGTGGCGGGCGAGCAAGCGTAGGCTGGGGAGGCGCGTCCGGTGGGGAGGCGTGTCCTGTCCTGGCGCGCCACCTGCGCTGGCTGCGCGATGCAGACAGTCTCTGCCCTCGGGCCCCTCCCCTCCCTCGCGCCGCACAGGTAGAGACGATGCTGCTCCACTCCGTCTGGCACACCGACTGCCTGCCCAGCCGCGGGGAGCACACGCGCAACCCAGAGGCGCTGGCGCTGATGATGCACGTGCTCGACTGCGTGCGCGCGCTGCGGTGAGGCGGGCGGCGCGGCCGAAGGGTGCGGGGCGGCAGTGGGAGGGTGCGGTCGGGCGGCAGGGGCACGCGGCAGGAGCGTAGGGCAGGGAGAGGAGTGGGCGGGGCCGGGCCCCGGGGCTGAAATCTCGCCCCGCACGCCGCTGCGCCGCGTGTAGGGCCGGGCTGGAGCTGGGGCCGGGCGCGTGCCTGCGGCGGCTGGCGCCCGCGCTGGCTGGCCTGCACTCGTTTCTGGTGGAGGGGATCGGCGGCCCCCTGAGCAGCCCCCTCAAAGCTCGCATCCTGGAGGTGGCGGGCCAGTCTGCCCTGGTGGACTGGGTGCGCGCCGCGGGCGCCGCGCCGCTGGCCGCGGCCATGGGCGGCGCCGAGCGCGGCGCCGCCGCGCGGCTGGCGGCGCTGGAGGCGCTGCTCGCAGAGCTGGCGGGCGAGGGGGCGGCGGGGGCGCCGGCGGCTGGCAGCAACGGCGAGGCGGAGGAGGGAGAGGGCGCGCGGTCGGAGGAGCAGGGCGCGCAGTCGGAGGAGCAGGGTGCCGGGCCGGCGGAGCGGCAGAAGGAGCGGCAGGTGGCGGCGGCCGCGGCGGTGCGCGCCGACCAGCGAGAGGCGAGGCCCGTTGGCCAGCGGCGGCGGCGGACAGTTGCGGTCGTGGCCGGCAGCCGCGAGGCGCGCGCCGCGCTGCGCGGCTGGCTGCGCGCCTCGCCGCGCCTGGCGGGCGCGGCCTGGCGCGAGCTGGGGGCCGAGGGCGACGGCTCCACCACCGCCGCGGACACGGGCGCGGCGCCCGAGGAGGACGCGGCGGCGCTCGCGCGGGGGCAGGAGGGGCAGGACGCCGCAGCCGCGGGGGCGGCGGCGGCGGAGGGCCTGGAAGTGCTGCTGCTGGCGCAGCAGGACCTGCCCGGCGCCGCGGCCGAGCTTGCGGGTGTTGCGGCGTTCGTCTGGCACAGCGCGGGCGACGTCATGTCTGCCAGCAGCCACGACCTCGAGTCGCCCGCCCTCTTTGCCTGCCACCAGCTGTGCGCGGCGGCCCGCGAGCGGCGCGGCGGCGGCCCGGGCGGCGACGGCGGCGGCGGCGGGCCCCCCGAGTGCTACGTCCTGGCCAGCTGGGGCCAGGTGCGGGCGTGCAGCGAGGCCGCCAAGGTGGACGCGACCCTCAAGGTGGGTTGAGGCGGGGTCCTCCGTGCTCATGTGCACCCATCTGCACCCATATTGGGTCTTCTTCGTGCGCCTTGCGAGGCGGCCCGCGCCCTCTTACCCCGGCCGCGTCGCGCACCCGCGCGCGCCCCGCAGGCGGCCATGCAGATGTTTCTGCTCGGGGACGTCGCTTTCGAGGAGCAGCTGTCCAGGCTGGCACACGCCCAGGCCGGCGCGGAGCTGGAGCCGCAGGCCTGCCAGGCGCTGGAGGCGGTCGTGGAGGGGCTGTGTGGCGAGGCGCCTGCCTTCACCACCACCGCCGTCGCTGCCGCCAGCCCTGGCGGCAGTCCTGGCGACGGCGGCGCGCGCGAGGCCGCTGCCGGCGGCGATGGCAGCGCCGGCGCAGCGGGGGCCGCAGCGGGGCCCGCAGAGGCGGCCGCGGCCGGCGCAGAGGCCGGCGCTTCTGGGCAGCAGGGGGGGCGGGCGGGGCTGCTGTTCCGCGCCAGCGTGGCCCTGCCAGCGGCGAGCCTCCCGGCGGAGCGCTCGCTCCCGGCGCCCGCCGCGCTGCCATGCGAGCCGTTTGAGGGCGCGCCCGCCCCCTCGGAGGCGGCCGCGCGCGCGAGCGCCGCCCTGCGCGCGCTGCAAGCGCTGCACTCCTTGGGCGTCGTTGCGCGCTACTGGCCCAGCCGCCTGCTGCTGGCGCAGCACCTGCTGCCGCGCCCGCAGGACCCCGGCCAGGGTCAGGAGCAGCAGGGCGCGGCGTGCGGCGGCGGCGGCGGCGGCACGCGTGGCGCCGGCGAGCCGGCGGGCACCCTCCCGCCCAGCCACTTTTGCAACCTGTGCCACGTGTCGGCCACGGGGGGGCAGGCCTTTGACGCCCACGTGCGTGGGTTTCGGCACCAGCGCCGGCTGCGGCAGCAGGCGGTGCTGCAGCAGGGGGAGAGCTGCTACGGCGGCGGCTATGACTCACCCACAGGTGGGGCGACGTTTCGCGCCCCTGGTGCTGCTGTTGAGTTGTACCCCCACCCCACCCTCCCACCCCACCCCCCACTGCGTGCCGTCGCGCGCGTGCGCCGCAATGCGCTGCAGTGCCGTGGCCGCGCACCGACGTGTGGCACGCGCGCGCCTCAGTCGCCTCTGCGTCGTTCCCGTCTCGCTGCGCAGGCAGCCCCTCCCTCCACTCTGGGCCCCACTCCTCAGAGCTGACGCCGCTTTACTGCGTGGCCTGCGGAGCGTACTGCCCCAGCGCACAGCTGCTGGAGAGCCACGCCTGCGGGCGCAGGCACCTGCGCCACGCGGCAGGCCTGGACTCTCCAGCAGGCGCAGCACGCCTCCAGCAGCAGCAGCAGCAGCGCGGCGGTGGCGGTGGCCTCTATGACGGCGGCGGGCCGCCGCTCGGCGGCGGCGGCGGCGTGCCGGCAGCGCACGCGCACGCGCGCGCGGCCGCCGTGCAGCAGCAGACATGGGGCGCGGGCGGCGCCGGCGCCGGCCTCGTGCACCACCAGCAGCTGCTGGTGTCCCCCTTCTACTGTTCTGTCTGCAGCATGTGGGCCACCTCGGAGGAGCAGCTGGGAATTCACATGATGGGCAAGCGGCACAGCCGCATGCTGGCGCTGCAGCAGGCGCAGGGCGGTGGCGCCGGCGCGCACGGCGGGCCGCCGCCGCCGCCCCCGCCGCACGCGGCGGCGGGCGCCGTGGCCTTTTGCGTGCCGCAGACCCCCTTTGGCCCCGTGCCTCACATGCTGGGCCCCCCGGCCTACATGGCCGGCCCCGCCCCCGCGTACGTGCTGGCGGGCGGCGGCATGGCGGCCGCCGCAGCCGGCCACGGCTCTGGCGGCGGCAGCATGGGCGGCGCGGCGCAGCAGCCGGCGCCGGGGCCGGCCCCGCCGCCGCAGCAGCCAGAGAGCCGCCTGCCCCGCTGCGATCTGTGCAATGTGGTCACCCCTTCCCAGCGCCACTTCTCATATCACCTCCAATCGGAGCGGCACCTGCGGCGCCAGCAGCACGCTGCTGCCGCCGGCGGCGGCGCTGGCACAGCAGCGTCCGGCAGCCCCGGCGGCGGCGGCGAGCGGCCGCGCGGGCAGGCGCAGCAGCGGCACGGCGACGGCGGCGCCGCGCCGGCGCCGGCGCCCGGCCCCGCGGCGCCGCGCGGCGCCGGCGCGAGCCCCCACAAGCGGCGCGGCAGCGGCGGCGGCTGGGAGGAGGTCGAGGGCGGGGCCGAGGGGGAGGGCCTGGTGTGCCGGATCTGCGGCATCATGGCCACTTCAGAGTTGAATTTGGAGGTGGGTGGGAGTACAGGAGGAGGGAGGGAGCACGGAAGGAGGGAGGGAGCAGGAGGATGGAGGGAGCACAGGAGGAGGAGGGTGGTGGGCGGGTAGGAGAGGGAGCGCAGGCTGGGGGCCGCTGCGCAAGGGAGCGGCGCGGGGGGCGACAGGGCAGCGCGCCACTCGAGCACGTGCTGCTGCCCACCGTCCCACCACCCGCGGTCCGCCTCCGCTTTGCCCGCACCCTCCTCGTCGCCATTTGTCCACCCCCAACCCTCCCCCTTGCCCCTCCCCCTCCCCGCCCCCAGGACCACTACAAGGGGCGCCGCCACCTGCGCAACCTGCAGCGCCTGTCGGCGCGCGGCGTGCCGGTGCTGCCCGCAGAGGCCGCCGCGGCCGCGGGCGCGGGCGCGCCATCCGACGGCGCCACCACTGTGGCCACCGTCAGCGTGGGCGGGCTGCAGAAGCAGGTGGGTGGGTGGGTGGGTGGAAAGCGGGCGGGCGGGCGGGCTGCAGGTGGGGAGGGGCGGCAGGACGGGCGGCAGCAGGGGCGGAGAGCGCGGGCCGCCGCGGCGGCCGCGGCCGCGCGCGAGGCGGCGGCGGCGCGGCATCGGCGCAGGCTGCGCGCGCGCGCACGCCCCGTCTCCCGCACGCTGACACTGCATCCCCGTGCATCCCCGCCCCTGCCCCCATGCACCTGTCGCGTTGTGCAGGGCTCTGGCGTAACGGTGACGGCCGAGGGGGTGCTCCTGGGCTCCACTCTCATATCCAGCGGCAGCCTGCAGGTGCGCGGCGCCGCCACCAGTCAAAGCCGAGGGCGCGCACCAGCGCGCACCAGCGCCCCTCCTGCGCTTCGCCGCTGCCTCCGCGCGCCGCCGCGCGCGCGCCTTGCCCGCGCGCGGGCGCGCGCTCCCCGCCGCCGCCGCCGCCTCCCCCGCCGCCGCCGCCGCCGCCGCCATCGCCGCTCACGCGCTCCCCGTCCCGTCCCCCTCCTGCCCCTGTCCCCCTCCCGCCCGCCCCAACACCGCGCGCTTTCTTCTCTCCAGCGCCAGCCCAGCGGGGACATCTACGCCGACTTTCCTTGCGTGCGAGTGGGCGACGTGCTGCTGCCGTCTTCCATGGACCTGCGTCGCTTCCTGGAGGAGCTGCAGGTGAGCGGGGGAAGAAAGCTTGCGGAACGTGGGAGAGAGGAGGGGCGGATGGGGTGGCGAGCCGCGGGCGGGGGGGGCCCGGGGGCGGGCGGCGCGCTCATGCGCACCTGCCGGCGGCGGCGGGGGCGGGCGGCCCGGCCCCACGCCGGCGGCGGCTGGCTCGCGCCAGAGGCCCGCTGCACCCGTCTCAGTGCTTAAACTATTAGACTATTACACTATTAAACAGTTGCCGCCCCGCTCTGCAGATTTTGGACGAGGGTTGGGAGGAGGGGCCGGCCGGCGCCGCCGCCAACGGCGCGGCGGCCATGCAGCCGGCAGGCAGCCTGCCGCCCATTGCGGAGCACGAGCAGGGGGAAGAAAGTGGCGCGGCGGCGCTGGCGGGCGCCGGCAGCGGCAGCAGCCAGGAGGGCGGCGGCGGCGGCGGTGGCGGCCTGCAGCGGTCTGCCCCGCTCTCCGCGATGCCAGACGCATTTGGCGGGGGGGAGGGCGACGCCGCCGGCCCCCCGGGCGGCGGCCTGCGGCGTGCGTCGCCGTTTGACAGCCGCAGCAGCGAGTCTCCTTCGCCGCCGCCGCTGCCGCCATCTCGACAGCAGCAGCAAGCGGCGCACCGGCAGCAGGCGGGCGGCGTCAGCCGCTCGCAGCCGGCGTCGCCCAGGGCCAGGCGCGCGCCCTGGGCCCCTCCCGGCGGCGCGAGCGGGGCGGGGGCGGGGGGCGGCGGCGGGGTGGGGCGCGCGCCGCCGCGGTCGGCGCCCGCCACCCCCCGCCAGCCCTCGCGCTTTGCGCACGAGGGGCCGCCGCCCCAGGCGGCGGGGAGGACCCCGCCCGGCGGCGACGGCCTGGCCCGGCCCCAGTTGGGCTGGGGCGGCGCCTCCCCCGCCCTGGTGCCCCTGCCAGCGGACGCCGCGGCGTATGGCATGGTGCCCGTGCCCCACGGGCTGTACGCCCATGCGATGCAGTCCCCCGGCCTGGTCCCTCCCTACCGCCCGTTCCTGCCGCCGGGCGGCCTCGCCCCGCACGCCATGCTCGCGCCCATGCAGCAGCAGGCGGCGGCGCTGCAGTTCGCGGCGGCAGGCGGGGGCATGGGCGGGGGCATGGCCGGCCTGTACGGCCTCCCCCTCGGCGCGCAGGCGGCGGCGCAGGCGGCAGCCGCCGCGGCGGCCGCGGCGGCCATGCAGTACGCCACCACCGCGCGGGGCGGCCTCTACGGCGGCGCGGCCGGCGTGCAGCAGCAGGGCGGCGGGGGGCAGGCCTACGGCGCATCCGGCCCCCGCGGCGCAAACGCGTACCAGCAGCAGCACAGGTGACCCTGCAGCGCGGGCGGCGGCCCCTGTTCAGCGCCGCACTAGGGTTTGCCGGCACGGCGGCGGTGGCAGCAGCCTGCGACTTCCCGCGACCCCTCATCTCGGCGAGCACGGCCTGTACTCTGTTTCGCAGCCGGAGCACCGCCATGTACCATGCCATCGCCATCCATGGAACGCCGCAATTGTGGAAGTGCACCATGGATGAGCCAGCCACCACACTTCTCCTCTAGGACAGCGCAACTTTTCCACTAGAGCAGCACGCTTCTTCTCCTTTGGGGCCTAATTTAGGGCGAGAGCACCACTACTCCTCTAGGGTATCCAGCGCCACTTCTCCACTAGAGCAGCACCACTACAGCGCCTCTACTCCCTCCAGAGCAAGCCACTTCTCCTGTGCCAAGTGTCCAATGGAATGAGCACTGCTGCGCAGGATCTGGGTGGGTGGTGTTACAAAAGCAATTTTATTTTCACAACGACCAGGACCTGGGCGGGTGGTGTTGCAACCCACAGCCCCTCGGGGCTGGCACAGGCTCCGGCGGCGTGCGCCACGGGGCACAAGTCTCGCAGGTCTCGCCCCGGCGGTCCAAGGCCATCAGCGCTGCGAACGAATCAAAGACCAGCAGACGCGACGCGTGGTGAGGGGTACAGACGGGCCGAGCCGGGGACTATCGACCCGGCACTGCAAATGAACAGGACAGAACAACAACAGTAGCATGGAGGGGGGCGCAGGGACTGAGGCGCGAGGAACAGAACAGCAGGTCGGTATGTAATAGAAGTGAGGGGAAACCGAAGGAGGTACTTGGGGGGGAGGGTTGGCAGTTCAGCAACCGGCGCCGGGGGCGCCGCACGCGTCTGCGCTCGGCGCGCGGCGCCGGCGCGGGGAGCGGAGGAGGCGCGCCGCCCAGCCGCCGCGAGCGCGCGGGGTGGGGGGTGACCCCCCACCGGGTGGGGGTGGGGGTGCAGAGGACGGGCTTCGGAGGGCAGAGGACGGGCCTGGCTGGTGGGAGGCCCATGGGGGGTGGGGTGGGGGGTAGGGGGTGGGGGGGTGGGGGCCTCAGCGCTTCACGTGGTTAACG
>PCFQ01000002.1:685703-703143 GCA_003063905.1 Chlorella sp. A99
GGGGGGGGGGGGGGGGGGGGGGGGGGGGGGGGGGGGGGGGGGGGGGGGGGGGGGGGGGGGGGGCGGGCCGCCTCCGGTCGGCCGGCGGCTGGCGGCGGCGGCGGGGACGGCAGCCGGCAGCCGACCGCCAAACGCCCAGCCAGCAGCCGGCAGCCGGCAGCTGGCAGCCAGCCTCAGGCAATAGGGTTTGCAGCACTTGGGCGCCCCTGGCGCTCACTGATGCCGATGCTGAGGGTGATGAAGTAGACCATCCAGAAGAGCGCAAAGGAACCCTGAAGCTGGACGAGCCAGAAAATGAGGTTGGCTGCGACGGGCGGGAGGTGGGGGGGGCGGGGGCGGGCGTCGGCCGCGCGCGCCGGGCCGCGGCGCGGCCGCCCGGCCTCCCCCGGCGGTGCCTTCCCTCCCGACCCCGCCGGCCCCGCGTGGCTCGGCCCGGCCCTCTGCCCACGTGAGGTCCCACGCGTGGTCCGCGGCTGCAGACGGCCCACCAAGCACACGGCAGGAGCACACAAGGCCCGCAGAGAGGGAGGGGAGGGGGCTCACCAAACACGAGGCTGACGAAGAAAGCGATGATAAGCTCTTCGACGATCTTCAACGCGAGGTAGGTGGCTGCGCGGGCGCGCGGCAGAGGGTGGGCGGGCGGGTGGGCGCGGGCGGGAAAGGTGGAAAGAACGCGCGCGACGACGGGGGCGGGCGGGCGCGCGTGGGCGAGGCTGGGCCGGGGGGGGTGGCGGGGGCAGGGGAGCGGGGGCCCGGGGTGCACGCCCCCCCACAGCAGACGCCCCGCGCCCGGCCACGCCGCGCGGCCCCGGCTTCCCACCAGTGTGGTAGAAACCGTCGCTGCGCTCGCGCACGAACAGCGGGCGCTCCAGCACGATGGCGGGCACGTAGGCGACGGCGGCGTCTGCGGCGCGCGCGCGGCGGGCAGGGGCGGGCGGGCGGGTGAGCGTGCGATGGGCGGGGCCGCAGGACGGCGGGCCACCGCGCGCACAGAGGCCCACATTCATGAGGGCGTCTCCATGCAGAGTCCAACATGCATGTGCGGGGGCCGGGGGTGCAGGCGCGCGCGTGCAGGGCGCGCCCCCGAGTCCCGGGGGGTGCACATGCGGGGAGGCAGACGGTCATGAAGAGGATGCCGCCGATGTTGATCACGTTGCCGGGGCCGAGGTCGGAGCCGACCTTCCAGTAGAGCGAAAACATTATGAAGGCGAAGAGGCTGGGGGGGGGGGGGGGGGAGGGTTGGCGCGCGGNGGGGGGGGGATTTGTGTTGGGAGGAGCGTGCGGGAAAGGAGGGAGGGGCGGCGGGGTGGCGGGGCGGCGGGGTGGCGGGGCGGCGGGGGGCGGTGGCGGCGGAGCACACGGCGCGCGCGGGAGCGGCGCTGCACGCGGCGGCGCGCCAGGTGCAGGCGCGGTCAAATGCGTGGCGCGCGCAACAGCCTGCCGGCCAATGGATCGATCGATCGGCCGGGCTTACAGCTTGTCGAAGATGCGGGGGCCGAGGAAGGCGGGGTCGCGGTAGTTCTTGGTCGTGCGGTACCGCAGCATCGTCCAGAGCGCCCACCAGGCGGGGGTGGTGGTCCCGCGCTTGACCGCCAGCGACTTGCGCGACGTGGCGTCTGCGCAGGGGGGTGGGGTGGGTGGGTGGGTAGGTGGGCGCGCATGGTGTGAGGGGCGAAGCGAGGCGGGCCGCGGCGCCCCAGTGCGGGCGGCGCGGCGGCGCTCTCCAGCAGCCCCCTGAATCCCGCCCGCTCACCCAGCGAGGACGCCAGCTTCAGCTGGGCCTCGATCTCCTGGTCGGCATGCTCCTTCAGCTCTGCGCAGGGAGGAGCAGATGGAGCAGCTTGGGAGGGGGCGGCGGCCGTGTGGGGCGGCCCCGGCGCCACGCGCGGTCGCTCGACGAGTCGCCCCGCCGGCATCACCCCCCCCACCAAGCTGGAAAGAAAGCGCCCACCGCTCTTGTCGTAGGCCTGCGCAAACTCGAGGGCCTTGCCGCGGCGGTCGGCCTGCGAGGGGCGGGAGCAGGGGCGAGGGCGTGGGGCGGGGTGGGTGGTGAGCCGGCTGCCGGCGCGCCAGGGTCAACAGGGCGCGGCACCCGGGCTACCCGCTCCGCACGACACGACTCGAAGGCCGAGCCTGTTGCAACTGGCTGCCAACGGAAACAGCAAAGCGGCAGCAGCAGTGCACGGAACCAGAAAAAACAGCAGCAGCAGCAGGGCACGCCTGCACGGTGAGGTCGGTGATGAACTCTGCCGGGTTGCCACCCTCGGCCAGCAGGCCGTCCAGGTGGGGGCAGCGGCTGCGGAAAAAGTCGACGGTGGAGTCGTCTGGGGGGCGGGAGGAAAACGCGGTGGGGCGCGGGGTGGGGGTGGGCGGGCGGGTGGGCGACGCGGGCGGGGAGGGAGGCGGGGGAACGCGGCGCGCGGCGTCCCCCCCCCCNGAGGAGAGCGCGCTCGGGGCGGGGAGGGGAGGGGAGGGGGCCCGGCGGGGCCCCCGCCGCACGCGCCGGCCGGGCTGGCCGGCCGGCCGGGCTGGCCGGCGCCGCCGCCTCTGGGGCAGCAGGCGCAGCAGGCACGCAGCAGCCCTGGTTGCCCAGCTCTGCGGCTGCTTGCTGATGCCGCCGCACGTTCTCCGCCTGGCCCCCCTGCCGCGCAGCTGCCGAGGTCGGCTGGGACAGCACCGTGGAGGAACTGCAGGGCTCCCGCGCCGCCAGGCGACGTGCCTGACCGCCGCTGATGCCGCGCGCAAGCTGGGACCCGATCTTGACGTCGCGGCAGGTGCCGAGCGCCAGCACCTCGATCGCCTCCTCCACCACCGCTCGCTTCCTGTCCAGGGACTCGCTGCGGGGCGTTCGAGTTGGGTGGGGGCGGGCGGTGTTGGTGTTGGTGTGTGAGTGTGCGTGAGGGTGGGTGGGGGTGGGGTGGGGGGGTTGTTGCGCAGGCAGTTGCAACGGAGAGCATGCTGGAACAAGGGGGGAAGAGCAGAGCGCGCGGCAGCGGGAGGGCAGTACTGGCCGAAAGAGTGGGGGGAGGCCGGCGCCCCGCTGGGAGGGGCTGGGTCGGCTGCGGGTGTGGCGGCGCGGCGGCGGCAGGGGCGGCGCGGAGGGGGGTGGGGGAGCGGCGGGCGCTGCACCTCAGGGGCCGGCACATCTCGGCCGTGTACATCAGCATCTCGGAAACAGTGAGGATCGGAAGCAGCGTGTCCTGCTGCTCCACGTCTGCCGGAGGGGGAGGAGCGGGAGCGGCGGCGCGGGGGCACGAATGGGGGTGAGGGGCCCAGGAGGGAGACCCAGGCGCCTGCGGCTGTGCGGCCCGGCCGGCCGGCGCACACTGCGCGAGGCGGGCGGGCGGCGGGCAGGGCGCGCGGCGGCCGAGGCGGGGCGAGGCGGGGCCGGGCAGGCGGGCACGCGCTCACATCCCGTGAAGCGGCGCAGGAAGCGGCGGGTGGGCTTCTCCCCTCCAAATTTGAGCTCTCCCTCCAGCTTGCCCACCTGCGGCGGAGAGGCGGGGAGGCAGGGGAGGCAGGAGAGGGGGCATCCAGGGAGGCGGTGGGGCTAGCGGCCCGGCGGGCAGGGGCGCGGGGGAGGCAGGCAGGCAAGCAGGCGGGCTGGCAGCTCCAGAGCCGCGCGGCCCGGCGCCTGCCTTGTGGCGAGGGGTGCGTGCACGCGCCCCTCACCGTCTTGCGCCCGGCTAGCACGTCAAGCAGCTGCGCCACGGGTGGGACGGCAGGCGGGGGCACGCATTGCGTCACTGCCCAGCGCGCGTGCACCGCACGGATGGGGCCGCGCGGGCGCGGCTGGCTGCCGGGTCCCCCCGCCTCGCGCCCCGTGCAGGCACTGCAGCCCGTGGCCTGCACTGCCCATCGGCCCGCACGGGCCCCGCAGCGCACCCCCTGCAACCTGCAGCCCCCAGCCTGCGCGGAGGTCGCACCGTGGTCTTGCCGCTGCCGCTGGGGCCCATGAGCGCGACTAGCTCGCTCGAGCGCAGGTAGCCAGACACGTCGGTCAGCAGGTTGATCGTCTCCCTCCTGTTGGCGCTGTTGACCACCGAGTAGGTCAGGCTCTGCGGGGCGGGGGGGCGGGGCGCCGGGCATCGGGCTGAGGGAGCAGCAGAGTGCCACGGTGCCAGCAGCAGCGCGCGCGGCAGGGGCCGGGGCGCGGCTGCGGGTGGCTGCTTGGCCGGGGGCGAGGCGGGGGCGCGGCGCAAGCGCGGGACTGGGGCCAGCAGGGGGCGCAGGAGGCCCGCAGGCCCGGTCCTCCCGCCAGCGGGCGCGAGCGGGCGTGCCTTGAACGTGACGCTCATGCCGCTTCCCATGAAGCCCTGCAGCGCTGGCGCTGCCAGATCGCTCTTTGGGCCCAGCGTGGAGGCTTTGGGCGAGCCATCGCTGCCGCTGCTGCCGCTCTCCAGGTCTAGCTGCTCCATGCCGCGGATTCTGCGCGTGCAGACTGCGCAGGCAACTTTGTAAGCGACGCAATGGATGGACGATGGGCGAAATGACGGCTGGCCACTTATAGCACCCTATGGTGAGCCTCTTATGCAACCCCCCACTAATCTTGCATGTCAGGCCATGGGCATCCCATGCGTCTCTGCAACCCTTGTGATCGCGTCAGAGGAGGCAATGCGGCCAGCGGCGTGTTCACAAATGACTGCCGCCGGGACCGCTGCCGCCGCCGATGTCATGGACGGGTAGAGGCTTCCTGGTTAGGGCACAGTTGTGCCCTCTGCCCTGTGGCGTAGAAGCACAAATGCATGACCGAAAATACCTGGCTGTCATTACATGCCAGTCGCGAGCCATGTGCAGTGCCACTCAGCAGGGATACTGTGTCGCGTGCCTCAGTCCACCGCCACCAGCCTTCATGCTCTGAGCCGCCTGCTGCTTGTGCCGCCATGTTGAGCTGTCACACTAAGTCACACTGTGCTGTTCGGTTGCTGAAATTCTTGGGTCCTGCGCTCTGCCGCTCCGCTGCACTCTCATATGGCCCACCTGTAGCAGGGGAGGCACCACCGCCCGTGCCTGCTTGCCGACCACGCCGGTGGCATGCGTGCGCTCGGCGGCGCCGCCGCCAGCTGCGCGTGCCGTGTGCCCTCACTCAGCGTGCCGTGGCTGCCAGCACCACATTCTTGCGGCTGTTGGGATGCACGGTGGCCAGCGGCCTGCGCGGCCGCACCGCCGCCTTGTCCCCGCCCGCGGCCGCGGCGGCGCCGCCCTCTGCCGCCCGCGCCCTGGCGGCGGCGGCTGCCAGCGCCGCCGCCTCCTCGGCGGCCGAGGGCGCGAGCAGCTGCGCCAGCGGCAGCGGCTGGAAGGAGGGGCCATCCAGCTGCACGTCGTCAAAGAGCGCCGTCGCGGCGTACTCGCCCATGGACGCCAGAAAGACGCGATTGTAGAACTGCCATAGGGGGGCAGAGGGGCGGCGCGGGAGGGCAGCATGGGAGCGCAGGAGGGCAGCGCAGTAGGGCGGGCGCAGGAGGGCAGCGCATCAGGGCGGGCGCAGGAGGGCTGAGCTGGTTTGTGCAAGGCGGGGAGGGCCGCGGCACGGACGGGGAGAGAGGCGACCGCAGGGGCCGGCCGGCGCGCAGGCGGCGTCGCTGGCAGGCCCCATGCCATGCAGTGCTGCTGGCCCAGAGCCGGCCCCCCGACTGGCTTTGGTTTGCCTGTCCCCGTCCCCAGGCCCCGCGGTGGGCCAGACCCCGCGGCGCCCACCGTGCGGGCGTCGCCATAGGCTTCCTCCTCGTTGCGGTCCATGCCCCAGCTGGCCTCGCACGGGCCGGGGGGCAGCGCGCAGCGGCTGAACGTCGCGCCGTCGTGCTGGGCCAGCGTGGCGGCCATGTGCTCCGTGAGCTGGGAGAAGCCCAGCGCCTCGCAGCCGTGCATGCGCAGCTGCGGCGCACGCGGGCGGCGGAGGAGCAGCGGGGCAGTGTTGCGGCGGTGGAGCCGCGGGCCAGGGGTTGCCAGCCAGTGGGGTGGGCCAGCCTGGCAGGTGAGCCAGTGGGGTGGGCCGGGTGCAGGGCCTTCGAAGGCCATGCACCCTGAATTCAACGCCCACACCCTTGCTCCTCGGGCTCGATCCTATCCTTCCCTGCCCTCCTTTGCTGCTCAACCACTTACTGTGAAGTAGATGGCGCAGGCGAGCACCACGCTCATGTGCTGCCCAAACAGCAGCTCCAGGTGGTCTGCATGGGGGGCCGACGCCAAGCGCCAGACCGTGCGCCGCTGGGCGCTATGCTGCTGCGGTCGCGCCTCCGACCCCGCCGCCGGGTCTCACACTGAGTGTGAGGAGTCTCCCAGCGCGCCCTGCTCCTTCCGCACTGCATGCCCCCCTCTGCTCTCCACCTCTCCTCCCGCACCCCATCCCCCTCCTCTGCTGCTCCTCGCCTGCCATCACAATGTCAAACACGCTCTGCACTTGCTTGGGCAGCCCGGGCACCGCCGCGCCCAGCGCCGGGAACGCCTCCTCCAGGCTCTGCGCCACCTGGCCCGCCCGCACCATGGCTGCACCCAGCAGCAGACGGGAGGTCAGTAAGGGGGCCTGGAGTCCGGCGCTGTCTTGCCGGCCCAACAGGCGGGGCCTGTGCACGCATGGAGACAGCCGCGGCGCTGAGGGCCCACCGGTGCGAGCCATGTTGGACAGGAAGCGCGCCGTGAGCGCGGCGTCCTGGCTGTCGCGCGGCGACGCCCTCCCCTTGCCCTTGCTCTTGGCTGGCGCGCCCCGGCCGCGGCCGGCGCCGCGCCCGCCGCCGCCCCGGCGCTGGCTGCGCGCCGCGCCGCGGCCGCGCACGCCCTCGGCCTCCTCCGTCTCCGTCTCGCTGCTGTCGGCCGCGCCGCTGGGCGCCGACAGCGTGCCCGCCGTGACGAGGCGGGGGAAGAGGGAGCTGCCGTCCACAAAAGCCAGCTCCTCCTCGATCCGCACCTGCAAATGCCAATGCCAATGCCGATTGGCCAGCAGGCGGGCGGCGGCTGGCGAGCAGGCGGGCAGCGGCTGGCGAGCAGGTGGGCTCGCACAGACGCAGGTGCATGGTGTGCGAGCAGTTGGACTCGTACAGACATGGGTGCATGGAGGTGTGCAGGTGACGCAAGGGGCAGCGCACGACAGCGCGACGCCGGAGGCTGAGCGGCGTGCTGGCGCACGCTGCACCTGGTCCGGATCAGACGTGCGCGCACGCTCGTGGCCGCCCGCCTGCTCCCCCTGCGCGGCGGCGCTGCCAACGCCGGCCGGCCGCCGCCAGCGGCCACTCCAACTTCCCGCCCACCTGGATGGCGGCCAGGTAGGCGACCACCTCTTCTGGCATCGGGTTGTTTTGCCGCTCCGCCAGTGCCGCCACCAGCCAGTCGATCGACTGCCAGAGCTCCAGTGTGTGGCATATCCTGCCGGGTAGGCAGGCGTGCGCCGTGCGCAGGGGCAGAGCAGCTTTCAGCCGGGCAGCGGGCCACCCACCTTGCACGGCGCCAGGCACGCATGCGCTGGACATGCGCTTCTGCCCTGCCCACTCGCCTGCCCGTCCCGCCCACCTGCCCAGCACCAGCGTCACGTGGGGGAAGGCGTACTCGGGCCCTGCCAGGAACACAAAGTTGGTGACCTCCAGGCAGGCGTTGATCAGGCCAATCTGCAGCAGGGACGGAGGCAGGCGCAGCGCGGTGCCGCAGGCCAAGCGCGGCGGCACAGTGAGAGCCTGCAGCCGCGGGCGCAGCCCACCGCCGGCTGGGTCGGCTGTTTACGCCCTGCCCCCGGCAGATAACCCCCTGCCACACTGTAGTGCTTGGGTGCCAACACCCAGCAGCTGGCGCAAGCCGGCAGACCTGCACGTCGGCGCGACCGAGCACCTCATCCACGGCGCGCTGCCGCTCGTGGGGCGAGAGCGCGCCGCCGCCGCCGTCCTCCCCGCCCCCTCTGCCTCCAGCCGACGCGACTGCATCGATTGACTCGTGCAGTACGTGCAGAAGCGCCCGCTCGTACACTTTTGTGGTCAGGGAGGGGCAGGCAAGGGAGAGGGAGTGGTGGGAACGAGGCGTGCCACGTGTGCGAGGATGCACGCGTGCGCAGGCGCAGCGCTGCCCGTTCTGCGCCTCCAACCTCCCCCTCAGAGCGCCCAGCGCGCTCACTGTACTGCGTGGCCCGGGCTTTATCCGCGCTGCCGACCTCGCCGGTGCGCAGCGTGGTGGAGGAAGGGCTGCCGCCCGGCGGGAACACGCGGCCGATCAGCTCCCTGCTCCGGTTGACGACCTCCACGGTCTGGGGCAGTGGCACGCAGCGGAGTGAAGGCCTGTAAACTTCGCAGAGAGGCAGAGGCAGGCGGGGCAGGCAGGGCAGGGGATGCCGGCCACCCGCTTCGCGGGAGCGGGCCGCCTGTGCCCAGGTGCAGCAGCAAGCAGTGCGGGCTGCACCTGCCTTGTCCGTGCTCCGGCTGGAGCCACGCAGCAGGGCGTACAGCTCGGTGCGGTCATGGAGCTGCGAGTCCCCATCGGCGGCCAGCTGCTGGAGCCACCTGGATGCGCATGCGGGAGGCGAGAGTTAGGGGAGGCGCTCGTCGCCGTGGCACCGCCTCGATCGCCGCCCACCCTCCGGCCTGGCCTTGCCTCCTCCCAGAGAGGGGAGGCAGCCAGCGCCCAGATGAGCGGGCTGGGAGCTCCATCCAGGTAACCTCGAAGCATTCGTGCGCACCTCTGGCCAGGTCCGAGCCTAGGAGAGCCCGCTGGTGGCTGCTGGCGAGGCCCTGCCTGCCCAGCGGGCTCCACAGCCGCCGAGAACTCGTCGTAAACCGACAGCAGTCGAACGCTGCCTCCCCTCCCTGCCATCGCTCTGCCCTCCTTGCCCAGCCCCTCCCTGTTAGACCAACCCGCCTGGAACCTAGGCGGGCAGAGGGCGAGGTAAATTTGTGCGGCGAACGGGCGGGTGCGCTTTCTACCTGGTGCTGCCGCCTTCCGTCGTTGATTCTCCCTGCCGTCTTCCAAGTCTCTGTTACAGATCCCACACCACCACGTCGCCGTCGTCGGTGCTGCATACCAGCAGCAGCGCAGCCCCGATGGGGCCCACGTCCACCGTCCGCACGGCGTTCGCACCGGCAGACAGGGTCGCAAGCACCTTGCCGCTACCTGCATCCACTCCAAGCAGCGACCCGTTGCTGCAGCCCACAAATGCTACCCCCGGCAGGACAGGACCGCTGCTGGCAGCATATGGGAAGTCGGGGAGTCGCAGGCGCCACAGCGGCTCCATGCGGCGGACGTCCAGCCCCTGTGCCGTGCTATCGGCGCCTGCAGACACCAGCAGGTGCGGCGCAGCCGACAGAAGGCTGCCCACGGCACCGCGCCCCGCCGCGCTGGCGTGAGCCACACACTCTGCTGCCAGGCGCTGCGCGCGGAGGTCCCACAGCCGCACCACGCCGTCCTGCCCGCCCGACGCCACCAGCCCGCCGTGCCATGCCACTGCCGTGCAGTGACCCCCATCGTGTGCTGATTCGCAGCCTCCCACCGTCCGCCCCGCCTGCAGGTCGTGCCAGCGCAGGGCGCCTCCCCTGTCGCCCGAGGCCGCCGCTGCCTGCCCGCTGCCCGGCGCCACGGCCAGCTGCAGCACAGGCGCGGCATGGCCCTGCAGACGCGCGAGCCGCATGCCGCTGGCAGCATCCCAAACGCAGACAGTCTTGTCGTAGCTAGCGCTGACAAACGCCGGCTTGGCGGCTCCCGGTGCCGCCGCGAGTTGCGACACAGGTCCGGCATGGCCAGGCGCCAGCTCGCGGCACGCCGCGCTGCTGGGGCCCCACAGGCACACCCGCGCGTCCATGCCGCCAGACGCCACCCTGCCGGAGGGGAGGTGGACCACCGCCGTCACCCACTCTGTGTGCCCAGCAGCCTTGCCATAGAGCGTCCGCGCCCGCTTCCTGTGCCGCAGGTCGACCGCATACAGCGCATGGTCTGCACTGCCAACCACCGCCTCGCCTGCCTCCCAGTCCACGCTTGCGCACAGGAGGTTGCGCTGCGACAGCTCGACGCGCGCGGGCGAGGTGGGTGCACATGGAGGGCGCCACGCCGGCGCGCGGCTGGGCGCCCACGCCGGCAGCGCCGGATCTGCCGCTGTGCACGCGTCAGCCGCTGCCAGGCTGCGGGCTCGGTCTGTTGCTCGTGGCTGGCCATGGTAATGCTGGCGCTGCTGGTGAGCGCTGGCACGTGTCCCAAGCTCGCCACTGCCTGCCCTGACGTCAAAAGCGCGCATATACTCGTCGGTGAGGAGGTGCGATACGGCCGCTGCACGGTGCAAGACGCACGCAGGGGAAGGCGGGCGTCGGCCGGGCAGGCGGGCAAGCGGGCGGGCGGGCGAAGACACGCTCCTAGCACCGAGCAATCGCATTCCCACTCGCCGCTGTGTCGCCTGTTCTTCAGCCGAGCCAGGGCGCCGCCGGTTTGCTCTGCCTGCGACATATCCGTCGGTTCGTTCGAGTCTCGAACTTCGAGACCTCCCGAGACCTACTGCCGTGCTCCAATATATGCACGCAGTCCAGCCAGAGGAGAGAAATGCCAATTTTGCAGGCAGATCTGTTTCCAGGATCCCTGCGCTCAAACTAGACCGATCGGCGGGCCCCGAGCACTCTGCGACTTCATACCAATTGCACAGCAGCAGAGCCGGCCGCTGGCGTGGTCACCAGGCGCACCATGACCTGCACGTCCGCAACAGCGCAGAGCAGCCTGAGAAGCCCCATGCAGCGGAGAAACAGCCGCCGAGCGCCGGCAGCAGGCCTGCGGCACCGCGACCGCGGGCGGGCGGGGGCGGGTGCCGACGCCGCGCCCGCGGCCGCTGCCGAGAGCGCCGCCACGCCGGCGCAGGCCCCGCCGGCAGCGCCGCCCTTGCAGCGCGCAGATAGCGTCGACTCCAGCTCCGCGCTGTCGCTGAGCAACATCCGGCAGACGCTGATCCGGCTGGAGGACACCATCATCTTTGCGCTGATCGAGCGAGCGCAGTTTGCGCTCAACCCCGCCATCTATCGGACCGACGCCATCCCCGTGCACGGCTCCCACAAGGCGAGGGCGGGCTGGGGGGAAGCGCAGCGCACGCCCTGGGTGCGCCGGCCGGGCGCCGCGCCCGGTAGCCGCCGCGGGGCTCGGGGCCGTCGTGATGCGCATCACGCGGCGCGCCGCCGCCCTGGGTGCAGGATGGGACGCACTACTCGCTGCTCGAGTACTTCTTGAGGACCATTGAGCAGGTCGGGGCAGCTCAATGGTAGCGCATTGTCGAGCAGGTCGGGGCAGCTCGTAGGGCATTGTTGAGCAGGTCGGGGCTGCTCGTGGCGCATTGCGCATGCGCCGCACGGGCGGAACGTTGCCGGCGCTCGCCGGCGCTCGCCGGCACCTGCCACCCAGCCTTCGCACGACCCTCTGCCGCGGCGGCCGCCGCGGCCGGGCTGCCGACGGACTGCCAGCTGGCCCTGTCAGAGCTGCGTCCCTACCCTTGTCCCGCTCACCTCATCGCGCGGCTGTGCGTGCGCAGGTGCACGGCCGCATCCGGCGGTACACCAGTCCCGACGAGCATGCCTACTTTCCAGACGACGTGCCCGACCTGGCGCTGCCGCCCATCACGTACCCCCAGGCCAGTGGGCCCGCCGCCGGGGCGCGCGGGCCGCGGCGCGGCGGCGGCGCCGGTTGCCGCGGCGCGCCGGCCCGCCGGCGCCGCTCCGCCCTCCCCGGCCGCGGGGTGCCCCGCGGGCGCGCCTTCCGCGGGCCGACTGTCGGGCTCGGCTGGGCGGCTGGGCGCCATGCCGCGCTGCCCTGCTGCGCTCTCCCTGGCTACTGCTGCTGTGCGCACGCTGTTGGCTCGACTGCCCTGCTGGCCCCCTGTTCTGACTGCCCCGCTGCCGCAGGTGCTGGCGCCGGGGTCAGAGGCCATCAACATCAACGACCGCATCATGGTCATGTACCTGGACCACCTGCTGCCGCAGATCACGCAGCCCGGCGATGATGGCAACTACGGCAGCTCCGTCATGGACGACACCGCGGTGCTGCAGGTGCCCAAGCGGGCGGGGAGGCGCCGCGAGGCGCGCCTGGCCGGGAGGGATGGCGCCGGCTGCGCGCCGGTGGCGTGAGGGGGGGGCTGCCACGGCGTCGCCACGGTGCCAGGGGGGACCACGGCGCGGCGGGCTGCCCAACCACGCCCCGCCGCCAAACCGAGCCAAGCAGTGCAGCGGCCGCAGCCGTTTTTTGGTGCCCCCACACTTTTGTCTGGCGCCTCCCGCCCCGCAGGCGCTGTCCAAGCGCATCCACTATGGCAAGTTTGTGGCGGAGGCCAAGTTCCGAGCACATCCCGAGGCGAGCCGGAGGCCAGCATGCAGCAGGGCCTCCCGCGCCCCGCGCGCGCCGGCCGCGCGCCGGCTGGCGCGGGCACCGCCGTGCCCGCCCACTCTGAGCCGCGCCGGGCCGCGCCCCGCGCGCGCACCCTGCAGGAGTACACGGAGCTGATCAGGGCGGGGGATGCAGAGGGCATCATGGTGCTGCTGACCGACCGCGCGGTGGAGGTGAAGGTGGGTGGGCGGGGCTCACACCAGCTAGAGGGCTCGCGAGCTGGAGAGCGCACGAGCCAGAGAGTGCAGTGGGGTGGGCCTCGCGCGCTGGAGAGTGCGGTGGGGCGCGGCAGGGCATGCCTGCGGAGGGGCGCGGCGGAGCAGGGGCCTCGCGCGGGGCAGGGCGCGGCCCGGGCAGGCGCGGTTGCTGCGCGCACGGGGGGGCGCGGCGCGCGGCAGAGGCGGCGCGCCAGGCTGCCGCCCCGATGTCCCCCCCTCCCAGCTCGCCCCCACGCCTCGCGCGCTCCCTCTCTGCTGCCGCCCTCCTTCCCCGCCCCAGGTCCTCGAGCGGGTGAAGCTCAAGGCCGCGACGTTTGGCCAGGACCTGAGCAACCCCGCGGCGGTGGCGGCGACGGCCGCCGCGCTGGGCGGGTACGCGGCCACGGGCGGCGGCGGCGCGGCGGGCGCCTCCTTGTCCTCGGCCGGCGGCGACGGCGCGGCGGCGTCCAAGGTGCCGCCCGAGGTGGTGGGCCAGGCGTACGAGGAGTTCATCATGCCCCTGACCAAGGAGGTGGAGGTGCAGTACCTGCTGCGGCGGCTGGACGTTCCCGACAGCTGGCGGCCCAGCCCCTAGGAGGGCGCTGCACCCCGCGCGCGCCCCTGCGCGCTGTCCCGAGGAGCAGAGACCCCGTGCGCTGTAGCCTTGCTGTACCTTCTGCCTGCTGTTCCGTTCTGCTTCAGTCTGCCATCCCCTCCGACGCCAGGGCGGCCGCCCCGTTGTCTGGCGCTGCGAACTGGCGTCCCAGCAATTCCCTGCTCCTTTTCTCAACACTTCAGGAACCATCCCCTTGACCGCCGCTGCACTCTGCACACAACACTGTCAACACCAACCACCAGCAAACACAAACCCGGTTGCTGGGTCAGGCTCGTGGAGTGGAAAGCGCCGGTCGAGGCGGCGGCCCGTTCCGGTGCGGTGGCAAAAGCACCATCCGTCTCGAGCTCCTGTACACTCCATCTCCTCCGAGTCGCGCAGCTGCGCGCATAGCCCCTCCACGCTCGAGTGCATGCCATCCGTCTTGTCCGTGTGGCGCCTTCCGCACCTTCCCCTGAGCCTCCCAACTCTCTGAGAGCCCGCCCGCGGCGCGCCGCGCCGCGATGCGGAAGCTCAAATACCAAGAGCAGAAACTGCTCAAAAAGGTCAACTTTTTGCAGTGGAAGAATGAGCACAACCTGCGGGAGCTGCAGGTAAGGCGGGCGCGCCGCTCGGAGGCAGTGGCGGCTGGCCGGCGGCGGGCGGCGGGCGGGCGAACGGGCGCGGTCGCCACATGCAGCTCCGCCCCCAGCTTCTCCATCGCTTGCTCACAGTGCATGCGGCGCTATCACATCCAAGACCGCGATGACTACAAGAAGTACAACAAGCTGTGCGGCATGGTGGGTGCAGCGCCTCACTCGCTGCCGCCTCTAGTGCGTGCACACTCTCCGCCGCCTCCCGGCGGCTCGGCCGCCTCTGGGGGCGGTGCCTCCCCCGCGCCCGCGCGCCCCCACATCCGCCAACTCACTCCACGCCGTATGCACGCCTTGCGCCGCAGGTGACCAAGCTGACCGCGACGCTCAAGCGGCTGGACGCCAAGGACGCCACGCGCATCGAGCTGACCGAGGGCCTGCTGATCAAGCTGCATGACATGGGGGTGATTGAGACCAAGAAGAGCCTGGTGCAGCTGGAGAAGCTGAGCACCTCGTCCTTCTGCCGTCGCCGGCTGGCGGTCGTCATGGTGGGCGGTCGTTATGGATGGGGGACGTGGGCGGGGCTCAGGGCGCGGCCGCCCGCGGCCGCGGGCGCGGGCACTGCGGGGCCGGGCGCGGCCGGGGCACGCGGATGTGGGCGGGCGCGGGCGCGGGCGCTGATGGGCCGACGCGGGCGCCGGCGGCGCGCGCCCCTGCCGCAACCACCAGGCGCGCTGCCCTAGTCATCAGTGTTCCCCCGGCCCCCAGGTGCGGCTCAAGATGGCGGAGAACCTGCGCGAGGCGGCGACGTTCGTCGAGCAGGGGCACGTGCGGGTGGGGCCCGACACCGTCACCGACCCAGCCTTCTTGGTGAGCGCGGCGGCGCCGGCGCCCCGGCTGGGGCCGCGCTCCGGCCGCGCTCCGGGCGCGCTCCTGGGGCGGCCCTGCGCGGCCGGCCCCCGAGCGCCGCCTATGCAACGCGCGCCCCGCCGCCGGCCCCTGCGCCGCAGGTCACGCGCAGCATGGCCGACTTTGTGACCTGGGTGGACACCAGCAAGATCAAGCGCAAGGTGGAAAAGTACAACGACCGCCTCGACGACTACGACCTGCTGGCCGGCTGACACGAACGGTGTGCGCCGGCGGGCCGACGCGCCGAGCGACCTGCTGGCGGGCCGACGCGCTGGTGGGCCGATGTGCTGGTGGACCGTCGTCCTCCTCCAGCGCCGTGCCCCTCCCAAGCCCCGCGCTCTTCCAGCGCTGCGCCCCCTTCCAGCGCCGTGCCCCTCCCAGTTACGCGCCCGTCCAGCGCTTGGACACGACATCCCCTGCGTCTGCATGGCGCCCCTGCGCGCCGCTGCGCCCCCTGCGCGCGCTACCCTTGCTGCTGCTGCCGCTCCCGCTTCACTCTCTGCTGCTGCTTTCCCTCTGCGCACTGTTTCTCCACGCATGGTCCTGGTGAGCTGTTTGAATTTCTTGCTCAACTGCGCTGAGCCACGAATCCAGAAGCTGGCGCGCGAGCCTGCCGGCTGTTGGCTCGCCTCAGTGAGAGGGGACGATGGTGAGGGTGCCGGATCCGGAGACAGCTCAGGTGAAGGCGCTGGGCTAGGCTCCGGCGAGGGCTCTGGGAATGGCTCTTGGGATGGCTCTTGGGACGGCGAGTGCCGCTCGCCGACGGGCGCCGCGCAGAAGCCGGGCGTGGAGCAGGCGGCATCGAGGCCAGGGGCGGCGATGCACAGCGGCGTGGCGGCGGGGCACTCGGCGATGACGCAGCCAAGGAAGCGCACGCAGTAGATCGGCGCGCCCGCGGCGTCAGGCCAGCGGCACGTCAGCGAGCCCTCGGCAGCTGCGGGGCAGCAGGAGGGAGGCGCACGCCGGCGCGAGCGAGTCAGGGGTGCCGGCTGCGAGCCGCGGCGCTGCACACGGCAAGCGCGCGGAGGCGCATGCAGCGCAGCGCGCGCCTCCGCGGGCGGCTCGCCGTTGTAGGTGGAGCAGCTGCAGCAGTGGGCGGGGAGGAACACCTCCCCGAAGACCAGCCCCCGCGGCTTGCGGGTGCTGCCCGTGAGGGCGCCACATGCGCTGTCGCCAGTGGTCCAGCCGGCGGGGCAGGCCGTGTCGGTGCGCGTGGCGTCGCACGACAGGGAGCAGGCGCCACTGCTGCAGCCTTTCCATAGAATTAGGGTTGACGGGAGTCCTGGCCGGCGAAACACTGCAGGGCAGGAGGATGCGGCACCGTACCGGTATGCGCGTGTAGCTGAAGGGGATGCATCCAGACATTGCATTGTGGCTCCCGGCGTGGTGGCGACTTCGGCGCACTTTCCGGTACACGAGACGCCGCCAGAAGTAAAGTCGCAGAACTCGATGCCTGCGGGGGGTGGGATGCTGAGATGGGGACTTCTGGAGGGTGCGAGAGCGGGTGCTGTGTTGGCTGCCGGAGGGGACGACTGGCCTTGGCGGGCGACCAGGTCGACCAGGCCTGGGGCACGTGCCGGCGTAGGCGCGCGTTGCCTCTCCTTTGAGCCAGAGCAGGCAGCATGTGCTGTAGTTGCCCCCATCACAAACGTACCCCCCACCCTGTGCGTCGCAGTCGGCGGTGGTGGCGCACTGCGAGAGCGGGGGTGAAGAGGTTCTAGGCACCAGACGGCGAAGGGAACGGCGGGGATGGGGCAGCGCCAGCCGGCCGTGGGCAGAGCAGGCAGGGCGGCACGCTGCGTGCCTGTGTGGCAATGCCGGCGAGCGGGGCAGGGGGCGCCGCAGCGGGCAGCGGCAGGTCCGGGAGCAGAGCACCTACCGGTGCCGGCTCCGGCAACGCAGGCGAAGGCTCGGCGGCTGGTTCGGCAGCTGGCTCTTCCGCGGGTATGGCGGGTATGGCAGTGGCGTCCTGACCCCCGCCGGCGGACGGCGTGAGCGGACTCTGGCCGTCTGCGGCATCAGCCGCTGGCGCGAACGGCTCCTGGGTCGCAATGGGTATGGAGGGAATGGCGGGTGCGTCCTGTTCGCTGTGTCTTGTTCGCCGCCGCAGGACGGGAGCAGCAGCTGGCCGTCGCCGGCTGCAGCCACTGGCACAGGGGATGGGTTGGCGGGTTCGCCGCCGTGGCCGCCGCCGGCTGCGAGGGGGAAGGAGGCGCCTGCCGGTGCCCTTGGCACAGCGAGCAACAGCAGCAGCAGGCCAAGGTTATTTTTTACGAGGTTATACGTTGGTGCTGCCACCGCGGGTCGATCCTGCCGCGCTGCCAGCTCGGCCTGCCGCTCGCTCAGTTCTCTCTCTGCCCTGTTTCTCCTCTGCGCACTGTTTGCCATGACGATAACTGTGCTGCTGCGCTGTTTCAGCTGTACGAGCTGGTAATGATTGATCGCTAGTTCAAACATTCCCCCGGGGGGCCGCAGCCCGGGCCGGGTGGGGCGGCCGCAGGCGGTGCCACTGGCGAGCGGCATTTTCTCGATCTGCCTGCATTTACTTCGTCGCACTCCCACCCCACCCACGAAGTTGTGGAGGTGTTACGGAAAGCCTCTATGTGTCTGCGGGGCACCCTGGCTTGGCGGAGCTTTGTTTAGCAGCGATGCACGTCTCGGCGCGCGCTGGATAGTCTGCTGGGCTAGCAATAAAGGCCGTGACGAGGCTTTGCACCATGCGGTGCCTTGCTTTGGTGCTGCTCGCCGGCCTGCTAAGCCTTTCAGGCGAGTGTCCCATGTGCGTACGAAACTAGCGATTCGGTGCCTGCCGCGCATACTCGCCCCCCCCCCCC
>PCFQ01000002.1:703163-715049 GCA_003063905.1 Chlorella sp. A99
CCCCCGCCCCCCGCCCTGCCACCCTCAGCTGCGGAGCGTGGACACCGCCGCCTGTCTGCCACATCTCCGGCCCCGTCTCTGGCCGCGGCTCCGGCCCCGGCGCCCAGTCCAGCTGGAGGCGACGTCGTGATGGGCTCCCAGCCGTGCCTGTACCCAGACACGTCATGTGGGCAGGGGCGCCGTGATGGGGAGGGGCCGCGCCCCCGAGGGCCGCCGCGCACGCCTCGTGCGCCGGCGCCGAGGCCGCGCCCCGCCCGCCCCGGCCGGCCCCCCCTGCAGCCGACCTGCTGGTGAGCGCCAACGCGTCCATCGCGGCCAACGTCCTGGACGACGGCTCCACGCTGCCGGCGCAAGTGCTGGCCAGCGCCACCGGCTTCCGCATGCTCGCCGCGATCGACGCGGCCCTGCCGCCCTCTATCCTGGGCGACTCGTTTATCATCAGCATCTTCCCGTCGGTGGGTGACTGTGTGGGGCGTTTCCGTAGCTGGGTGGGTTGTGTGGGGTGGGGCGGGCGGGTGAGTGGGCGTGGGTGAGTGGGTGGGTGGCCAGGCGGGGCGCGCGCGCCGCCGCAAGCGGCCCGCGGCGGGGAGGCAGCCGAGCAGCACGCGGCGGGCCGACTGACACGCGTGCGCCCCTGGGGCATGCAGGACCCAGGCTCCGACCGCACGCGGCTCACGGTGGCGCGGACGCTCCACATAGAAAGCGGCCTTACTAACAACTACGTCGAAACTGCCGCGCTGGATGCACTCAACGACCTGGTGCGGGGCGCGGGCACGGGCCGCGGGCCGCGGGCCGCAGGCCGCAGGCCGCAGGCCGCACGCGGCAGCGCAAAGGCGGCGGCCAGCGGGGACACTGCGCGCGCGGCGGCTGGGGACGCTTGCGCCCGCGCTGGGAACGCTTGCACGCGCGCTGGTGGCCGCTGCGCCGCTGCGCGGGCCGCCTCGCGCCTGGACGCCAGAGAGTGTTGCTCGCCCAGCGCTCATGTGGGCCATGTCACTGCAAACTGCCCTGCAGCGAGCCGTCCAAGGCTCAGCCCTGTCCAACAGTTGGGATGTGTATTTAGCAGACGCAACCTCTGCCACGTATCGGACGACGGGTGAGTGCGGCAGGGCCCGGCAGGCCGCAGCCTGCGGGGCAGAGCACGCACGGCGCGAGCGCGCCTCGGCGGCCCGGGCTGCTGGCTGCGGTGCGGCGCACGGCTGCTTCGTGGGCACCCTCCCTGGCTGCAGTGCCTGCGGAGACCCCTATTGGTGTTGCCAACACTAGTCGTGTTTCGCTGGAGACCTGGTGAGATGGGATGCGCGTTGGGGGACACACGGCTCGGGGCAGGAGCAGCCAGGAGCAGTGGGGTCCATCTCTGCCAATCATCCTCCCACGTGCGCCGCCATCCCACCTGCCTGCGCAGCTTGCCGCGCTTCTTCCTTGCGGCCGTGCCCATCACGATCGGAGGTGCGCGGGCGGCCCGCCGCCGGCCCGCGCGCGGGCGGCCGAGCACCCGCCGGCGCCGGCGCGGCCGCGGCGCAGGGCCGCGTGTGCCGTGCCTCCGCGCGCGCCACGCCGAGCCCACACGGCGCCCGCCTCGCGCGCTCGCGCTGCCGCTGCCTCCTTCCTGCAGATCTGCTGTCCGGCCTGCGATACTCGGCCCCCGACCCCTCCGACGCGCCTGCCTGCGCGATCACCACGCTGGTGCCGACCCGTGTCAGCGCGGCGGCCTGGCTGGTGACCAACAGCTCCGCCTCTGCGGCAGTCGTGGGCGCTCCCGCCACCTCCGCGCCCGCCGGCGCCAACGCCTCCGCCGAGGCGCTCGTGAGTGGAGGCGCGCGGTGCTGCGTGCCGCGGCCTGCATGGCGCGCGTGCAAGGGGGCGCGCGCGCTCGCACAGCGGCGCGATGGGGAGCCCGTCCTGCTCGGGCCGGCTCGCGGTGCCATGCTCGCTCATCGCGCTGCCGCCTTGATTTTTTGTTTCTGGTTGGCGCAGCTCTTCCGCGCACTCGCGTCGGATGCATTCAACGGCTCCGACGAAGCGTATGCATCCTTCACCTTCACCTCCGCGTCGGGTGGGCAGCCCGGCCGCGCCGCGCGGCACCCGCCGCCGGACCTGCGCCCGCGGTGTCGCTGTGCACCTTGCCAGCCTGGGCGACGCGCCCGCCGCCGCCCCCGTGCCCGCCGCAGGCCGCGTGCTGCCGGTTCCAGCCCTCATGCAGACGTTCGTGAGCCAGGCGCGCCTCGGCATCCGGGGGCCGCGGCATCCGGGGCCCGCGGCAGCGCAAACGCGCGGGGCCGGGGGCGTGGGACCGCCCCGGGCGCCGCGCTTCGGGCGCGGCCCTGCCGCGCAACGGTCGCCCGCCGGCACTCCCTCTGCATGCCGCGCTGCAGAACGGCACCGCGGTCGTCGCCGACACCGTCTATTCGTTCCTGATTCCGCCCTCCACCAATGTCTCCTCTGTGGACGATCTGGGAGCCAACGCCAGCTATGTCGTGGCCGGGGACTCAGGTGGCCAGCGCGGGCTTGGGATGCTGCCCCGCTCCCGGGCGCCGCGCAGCCGGCCCGCACGACTGCCGCCGCCCGACGCGCACCCCCGCACGATGCGCGCCCCCACCCGCCCGCCCGCCGCCGCAGGCTCTGGCGGCGCCAGCGTCGCCCTGACGAGCGCGTGGGAGGGCTTCAGCGTGGTGAACAGCAGCGGCTGCCTGCCGCTGGCGCTGAACCAGGCGGCTGCGCTGTCGCTGGACCAGCTGTCTCGGACATCGGCCCCCGCCAATGACTCTGCTAGCGCCAGCACTGGCGACTCGGGCGGCGGCTCGAGCACCAAAACGTCAGCCGTTGCCGCCGGGGTGGCTGTCAGCGGCGCGGTGCTGCTGGCGGGCGCGGCCGGGCTGCTGGCGTGGCGCTGGCGGAAGCGGTGGCACCCGACCGATGCCGAAGCAGACGCTGAAGTGCTGCAGAGCCTGGCGGATTCGGCCTCCAGGTCCAACTGCCTGGTCCCATTCAGCGAGCTGCGGCTGCGCAAGCGCCTGGGGGAGGGCGCATTTGGTGAGTGGCGGAGTAGCAGTGCTCCTGCCAAGCGCGGCGGAAGCAGGCGCAAGCACAGCACCGCAGTCTGCTGCCCCCGCGCGCTTGCCCTGACCGCCTGCCCTGTGCCTGCCCGCCCGCCTTCAGGCGTGGTATGGCTGGCGTTGTGGCACGAGACGCCGGTGGCGGTGAAGCTGCTGCAGGCGCAGGCAGCGGGCGAGGCGCCGACGCAGCTGTCGCCC
Source organism: Chlorella sp. A99 (assembly GCA_003063905.1). Taxonomy (NCBI): domain Eukaryota; kingdom Viridiplantae; phylum Chlorophyta; class Trebouxiophyceae; order Chlorellales; family Chlorellaceae; genus Chlorella; species Chlorella sp. A99. The sequence goes on from PCFQ01000002.1 coordinate 706,418, forward strand.
GCCGCCCTGGCCGCCCTGCGCAAGGCGAGCCGCGCGTGGGGTTGGGTGCACCCTGCGCGTCGCCTGGGGCCCCTCGGGCCGAGGCGTGTTACCCCTCTGCCCCTGCCCCCGCCCCCGCCTCCGCCTGTCCCATCCCACCCCCTTCCCCCATGCCCCGCCCCGCCCCCACCCCCCAACGTTCAGGAGTCGGACCTGATGGCCTCACTGCGCCACCCAAACGTCGTGCTTTACTTGGGGCTCAGCGCGGAGCCGGGCACCGCCGCGCTGGTGATGGAGTATTGCAGCCGCGGCTCCCTTCTGGACCGAATCCTGCAGGCGCAGCAGGTGCGAGGGGGTGGGCGCAGGGGGCACGCGCGCAGGGGGACGCGCTGCCACGGCATGCCACCGCCGAGTGCGGGCGCGCGCCAGGGATCGGCCGCCACCGCTCCTCGCCCTGCGCAGGACCAGTCCAAGCTGCCCTGGGCCCTGCGCCTCAACCTGGCGTTCGGGGCTGCCAAGGGCATGCTGTACCTGCACACACGGTCGCCGCCCATCCTGCACCGCGACCTCAAGGCGCGCGCTCAGGCAGCGGGTGCTCTGGCACCGCACTCCCACTTACTCTGCCTCCTCCTCTTGGCCTGGGCAGGACTGCCCCCTCTGCGCCTCCCGTCCCACCGTTCCCGCCTTTCCTGCCTCCCTCCCTTCCCCGCAGTCCGCCAACCTGCTCATAGACAAGCACTGGACGGCCAAGCTGGCGGACTTTGGGCTCAGCAGGCGAGCTTGCATGGTTGCTGCCTCACAGGCGCTCACAGGCGCAGCGTGCTGCACCATGCGCCACGAACAACCACGCGCCAGTGGGAGCCGCCTCGCTTACCTGACTCCCCACGTCCTCCGCGCTCCAACCCTCTGCACCTTCACCTCTCTCCCCTCGCCTTCCATCGCGCAGGGTGGTGCGCGAACAGGCGGCCACCAGCGTGGCCAGCAGCATGCTGGGCGGGCCCGGCAACCCGCGATGGTTGGCGCCAGAGGTGCTGCGCGGCGCTCCGGCCACCCCCCAGAGCGACGTGTTTTCGTTCGGGGTGGTGCTTTGGGAGCTTCTAGCACTGCAGCTGCCCTGGGCCGCCCACGACACGTGGGGAATCGTGGGAGCGGTGCAGGAGGGGCAGCGCGCGCCGGTCCCGCCAGCCGCCGCCTGCCCCGGCTTTAGGTGCCACGCTGCATACGCGGCCCTGCTGGCCCAGTGCTGGGCGCAGGACCCGGCGCAGCGGCCGGGCTTCGGCGAGGTCTGCGCGCGGCTCAGGTGCGCGCGGGGGAGTGGCCGGGACGGACTTGCCATGGAACCACAGCCCTGGGTGGGAGCCTGCCGATTGCGCCCTGTCACGCTGCTGACGCTCACAACCGCTGCTTGAGCAGGGAGCTGGTCTCACTAGAGGCAATGAGCGAAAGACAGCTCAAAACAGCAGCGCTCTCCAGCCAAGCCGGCCCCCAGGATGGCGGTGCCGCGCAGCAGCACGCCAACGGCAGCTGGCCTTGAGAGTCCGTCACATGGCTCCCGTCCTGCTTCCCGCAGGCCTCACAAACTGATATTTCTATTTCGTTCACTGAATAAACCTGCTCTCAACACCCGTTCAGTGTGTCCGGGCCCCCATGCTTCCCCCAAACTCTGCCTATCTGTATATTCCCCTGCAACAATCAAAGTTCAGCGCTGAGACTGACTCTGATTTCAACTGGGATACACGCACCTGTCTGCCCGCCGCCTGCTCCGCTGCGCGCCTTGCGCCCGCTCTGGCGGGAGCTCGCTGGCGCACTGCCTTCCGTTGCCCCGCCCCTATGGCGCTCTCTGGTGCATGCTAGTTGTGTCTCACAGTGCACATTCCCCCATGAAGGCTGTGCGCATCCCGGGCTTCCCGCCACTGGCGCCTGGCGCCGTGCATGCATGTGCCCCAGATTGTGCTGTCCGTGCCCTGTCCGCCTTCTTCACCTTTTCGGACTCTGCTCGCTGGCTTCCCTGCTTGTCACAGCAGAGATCTGTCCGTTGGCAAACCCACACTATTGCACCCTGCTGTCATTTAGCCCTAAACTTGGTCTGCACGGCTGCGCATCGCGCGCTGGATGGTTCAGAAAGCGCGAGGCGACCTGCGGATGGAATGAGGAGAGTGTGAACATGCGCTTCGCGCTCTTCGCTCTTCTGAGCGTCGCAGGCACGTTGCGAAGCGGCGCACAATGTCGGGGTGCAAATGCCTCCCCTCTGACGTCGCCCGCCCGCCCCCTTCCCACAGTGGCGGTCGCTTTGGGCGACCGCCGCCTGTCCGCCGCGTCTCCAGCCCCGGCTCCCCTGCTCGGGGTTACTAACACAGCCATGGAGTCCCAGCAGTGCCTGTACCCTTCTGCCTCGGGTGCGAGCACCAGGGCAGGGCAGCGCGTCCGGGTTGCCGCGCGCGGGGTGGGTCGCCGAACGCCCGCAGCCCAGGCCCGAGCCGCCAGGGCTCTGCCTCCCTGCCCTCGTCCCCGGCCGCAGTCGCTCTGATGGTGGTGATGAACGCGACGGTCGATCCAACCGCGGCGGCACCCGAGTCGTTGGTGCCGCCCGCCGCGCTGGCCAGCGCCACTGGCTACCGCGCCCTCGACGCTCTCGACGCGGCGCTGCCATCCCGCATCCTCGGAGACTGGTTCGTGATCAGCTGGTTCCCACCAGTGAGCCGCGTGCGCGGTGGCGAGCCGGCCTGCGCCCGCCGCGGCGGGGCGGGGGCCGCCGCGGAGGGCGCGGCCGCGGGCGCCGCTTGCCGCGTCGCTGCCGCGCCGTGTCGGCCGCCGCTGCTCTTTCCTCTCCAGTTGTCGCACTGGAGAGCCGCCGCCACCGCAGGACCCCCGCTCCAACCACACGCGGCTCACGGTGGCGCGGACGCTCAACACTTGGAGCGGCGTCTCTTCTGCAGACCTCGTGCTCGCCGTGCAAGACGTGATCAATGCATCGGTGTGTGGTGGAGGAGAGCAGCGCTTGCGCAGCTCGCGCGGCGCTGAGGGGCTCAGCCCCCCGGGCAGGCGCCACGCACTTGCCCTCCTGCTGGGGCGTCAGCTGCGCTGCGGGCTTACGCGTGTGCCTTGCCGATGCAGACACACCTGGAAGGCTCTCCCCTCTCCAGCAGCTGGGATGTGTACTTGCCAGCCGCGACCATTGTCACATACGGGCTGGCGGGTGAGAGCGGGCACTGCAGCCCGGGCGATGCCCGACGGCGGCCGCGGAGGGGCGGCGCCGCGCGACGACCAGAGTGCGCAGCGACGTTGCGCCTCGCTGCGCCGCCCCCGCGCGGCTCCCCGCCCCGGCTGCAGTGCCCGCAGAAACCCCGGTGGGCGTGGCCAACACAAGCAGGGTCTCGCTGGAGCTCTGGTGAGAGGGGAGCGCGGGGGGAGGCTCCGTCAGAGCAGCGCGGGGCGAGCCGGGCCCCGCGTGGCGGCTTGCGAATGGCTCCAGATTCAGATGAGGCTGCCAACCCCCCCCCCCCCCCACCCTACACACACCACCACCACCACAACTGCGCTCTGCGCCCCCTGCTGCACAGCCTTCCATCGTTCTATTCCCAGGCCCTTCCCCTCACCGTCGGAGGTGCGCAGCCGGCATGCCTGCGGCGCCCCCGGCTGCCGCTGCCGGCGGGCGGCGGGCGGAGCCACGCGCTGCCCAGGCGCCGCCGGCGGGCCCCCTCCCCTCCCACTGCCGCCCTTGCAGACGTGCTCTCCGGGCTGACATACTCGTCCACCTCGGTGGCCGACTCCCCTGCCTGCACTGTGACCAAGCTTGCGCCGAGGCAGGCCGGCATGCCCCAGCCCTCTCCCTGGGTGGTCTTCAATCGGTCAGTGGCTGCGGCGGCCGTCAGCGCGCCCGGCGCCGTGCCCACGAGCGCAGCGCTCTCTGTCAGCGTGGCGCAGGTGGGCGTGGGTCGCCGTGGCTCTGCTCTGCGGCGCGTGCTCTGTGCGCATGCGAGCGGGGGCAGGCGCTGCCGCTGCGTCGCCGACTCGGCGCCGTCCCCGCACTGCCCTCAGGCCTGCGCTGCCCCCTGCCACGCTGGTGCGTGCAGCAGTACCTCGCGCTCAGCGCAGACGCGTTCAATGCGAGCCACGAGACCTTCAGCTTCACCTCTGCCAGTGGTGAGCGGGGCCAAAGGTTGCCAGGAGTGCTGCCAGGGACTCGCCCCGGCTGCCGCAGCTGGGGCGCGCGGTCCGCAAGCCCCGGCAGGTCAGCAATCCCCGGCAATGCGCCCGCTGCTGCCCCGGCCCGCCGCAGGCCGGTCGCTGTCTGTGCCGACCCTCAGGCAGATGCTGCTGAGCTGGGTGAGTCCACGAGGCCTGATGCAGCGCCACAGCAGCGCCGTGCTGGCAGGCGGCGGCGGAGCGCGAGCGCTGCTCTGGCGCCCTCGCGATTGTGCCTCCCACGGTCCCCCCTTTAGCCCACGGCCTGGGTTTCGGGTTTGGAGCGCTCAGTCGCTCTTTGTCCCGCCTGCGGCGCAGGACGGCGCCTCACTCGCTGCCACATCCACATGGGGAGTGGTCCCGTCGTCAACCCTGAACATATCCGATCTCCAAGCAGAGCTGTCAGCTGACGATGGCACCATCTACCTCACAGGTGCGCATCGTGGCATCTCTCTGCTGCCAGCAGGCCCCGCCCACATGGCATGCCAGCAGACCCATTTCCAGCCCTCTCGCCCATGCCCTGCCCTCCGGCGCCGTCGCAGACCCGAGCGGCACCAACACGTCGCTGACTTCTCAGCTGGGCCAGTTCGCGCTGATCAATAGCTCTGGGTGCCTGCCGCCGGCACTGGACCAGGCGGCTAGCCTCGCCCTGGACCAGGTGGCAGAGACGTTCAATGCCTCCACGTCACCCCCGCCCAGCGCGCCAGCGCAAGGCGGCGGGAGCAGCACGGCAGGCGGCGCCCCCGCCGGCAGCAGCGTCTCGGGCGGCGGCTCGGGCACCAACATGGCGGCCATTGCCGCCGGGGCGGCCGTCGGTGGCGCGGCGCTGCTGGCGGGTGGGGCCTGGCTGCTGCTGGTGCTGCGCCGCCGCCGCCGGCTCTTGCTGGATTCGGAGGCTGATGAAGAGTCCCTCTCCAAGCTGGTGGATTCGGCTCTGAACACCAAGTTCCTCATCCCCTTTTGCGAGCTGCGGCTGCGCAAGCGCCTGGGGGAGGGCGCTTTTGGTGAGTGGCAGAGCAGCGGTGGTGCGAGTTTCCTGCAGAGCCTGGGGCATGTCCAGCACCGCTGCCCCCCACGCTTGCCCCGACCGCCTGCCCTGTGCCTGCCCGCCCGCCTTCAGGCGTGGTATGGCTGGCGTTGTGGCACGAGACGCCGGTGGCGGTGAAGCTGCTGCAGGCGCAGGCGGCGGGCGAGGCGCCGACGCAGCTGTCGCCCGCCGCCCTGGCCGCCCTGCGCAAGGCGAGCCGCGCGTGGGGTTGGGTGCACCCTGCGCGTCGCCTGGGGCCCCTCGGGCCGAGGCGTGTTACCCCTCTGCCCCTGCCCCCGCCCCCGCCTCCGCCTGTCCCACCCCACCCCCTTCCCCCATGCCCCGCCCCGCCCCCACCCCCCAACGTTCAGGAGTCGGACCTGATGGCCTCGCTGCGCCACCCAAACGTCGTGCTTTACTTGGGGCTCAGCGCAGAGCCGGGCACCGCCGCGCTGGTGATGGAGTATTGCAGCCGCGGCTCCCTCCTGGACCGAATCCTGCAGGCGCAGCAGGTGCGAGGGGGTGGGTGCAGGGGGCGCGCGCGCACGGGGACGCACTGCCACGGCACGCCGCCGCCGAGTGCGGGCGCGCGCCAGGGATCGGCCGCCGCCGCTCCTCGCCCTGCGCAGGACCAGTCCAAGCTGCCCTGGGCCCTGCGCCTCAACCTGGCGTTCGGGGCTGCCAAGGGCATGCTGTACCTGCACACGCGGTCGCCGCCCATCCTGCACCGCGACCTCAAGGCGCGCACTTCATCTGTTATGGCTCAGTTCTGATGGCTCCGAGGCTGGCACTCTGGCTCTTGCTTTGGTGATGAGACTGCTCCCTCTGCGCCTCCCGTCCCACCTTTTCTGCCTCTGTCTCCCTCCCTCCCTCCCCCGCAGTCCGCCAACCTGCTCATAGACAAGCACTGGACGGCCAAGCTGGCGGACTTTGGGCTCAGCAGGCGAGCTTGCATGGTTGCTGCCTCACAGGCGCTCACAGGCGCAGCGTGCTGCACCATGCGCCACGAACAACCACGCGCCAGTGGGAGTCGCCTCGCTTACCTGACTCCCCACGTCCTCCACGCTCCAACCCTCTGCACCTTCACCTCTCTCCCCTCGCCTTCCATCGCGCAGGGTGGTGCGCGAACAGGCGGCCACCAGCGTGGCCAGCAGCATGCTGGGCGGGCCCGGCAACCCGCGATGGTTGGCGCCAGAGGTGCTGCGCGGCGCTCCGGCCACCCCCCAGAGCGACGTGTTTTCGTTCGGGGTGGTGCTTTGGGAGCTTCTAGCACTGCAGCTGCCCTGGGCCGCCCACGACACGTGGGGAATCGTGGGAGCGGTGCAGGAGGGGCAGCGCGCGCCGGTCCCGCCAGCCGCCGCCTGCCCCGGCTTTAGGTGCCACGCTGCATACGCGGCCCTGCTGGCCCAGTGCTGGGCGCAGGACCCAGCGCAGCGGCCGGGCTTCGGCGAGGTCTGCGCGCGGCTCAGGTGCGCGCGGGGAGGGGCAACACCACCCCCGTCGGCTGGGACCCTGGCTCCCTGGGTGGCCCTCCACTGTGAAGGGCTGCCCAGGCCCCTGTGGCACAGGGGCATGCACCGGTGGTGGGAGCACCCCCGCTGACATGCTGATTCACTCTTTAACCTGTCGCCCTGCCTGATCGCATGCAGGAACATGGTCGCAGTGCAGGCCAAGTCCAACAAGCAGCTGAAAGCCGACGCTGGCAATGGCAGCCGCAAGGGTGGCGGCAAGCGAAAGCTGCGGGACGATATCGATGAAGGGCTTTGAACAGCTCTCTGAATAATGCTCTCGCCTGACAATTGTTTATTCACTTTTATGCATTGGACAACACTGATTGCATCAGAATGCATCAGGCGTATGATGGCCGCGTGCGAACGCCGCTTGAGCGTCATGCAAGGGAGCAGCAGGCGTTGCGGACGGCAGCAGCTGCAGGCACTGCTAGGCGCAGACTGGCAGCATCCGGCGCCGCAGCCGTCAACAACTGCTCGGGTCCTTCAGCGTCCCGCCGCAGTGCCGCCTGCCCCCGCCCACCCGCCTGTGCGCAACACATGAGAATGGTGTGTGTGCACAATAAGGAACAAGTTCGAGCTGAGAGGTTGTTACAGTGTGCAGTGTGCAGTTCGCCTGAGAGCCCGCCGGCGCCATGCCCTGCCGGCCCCTACAAGCGGTGCTACGGCGGCGGCCGCCGCCGCGCCGCCTGGTTGCGCGCCAGCGCAGCGAGGCGCCAGCCGAGCTGCGCAGCGTACAGGTCGGACGGGGCGCCTGCTCCGAGCGCCTCCACCCGCCACTGCTTCCCGGCGCAGGCTTTGCCGAAATAGGGGCCAACAAAGTTCAGCTGTGGCCCAAAGCTGCAGTCTGGCAGGGGTACCGCGCCGCCGTTGGCGCGTTGCAAGTTCCAGAAGGTTTGGTAGGCGCCTGCGGTGGGAACAGGAGGGGCAAGGCAGCAGCAGCGCGGAGCCTGTCAGCGGGAGCGCAGCGCAGCGCTCGCAGCAGGGTCGGCGGAGGGGCGCTGCCGCTTCTGCCGCCGGAGCAGTACGCTCGGCAGCGACAAGCTCACCCGCGTGCGCGCCGCGCGTGCTGAGGCCGCTGGAATCGAACGGCCGCGTCCCGGCGCCCAGGGCAATGCTGGAAAATAAGTTCATGAAGGAGGCCGACCTGCGAGCATTGAAAGCGGGGGGATGGGAGGCGAGGCGAGCAGAAGAGGGGGAGGGGGTGGGGCGCTGGGCCGGAGCAAGCGCGCGTGCTGGCCGCCCGCCTCCGGCGAGCAAGGGCGCGTGCTGGTGCCCGCCTCCCGGGGGCCGCCTCCTTGCCGAGCGCGGACCCGCCGTCCTCCCGCGAAAGCCGCCGGACGGCCCCCTCGCACCTGTGGTTGTCGATGTTGATGTCAGCGCCGGCGATGGTGGAAAACACGTTGAGCGTCGCGTAGTTCTCGATGGACAGGTCGTGGAACCACTTGAGTGGGATGTTGCAGCGCTGCACCAGGTTCTCCTGCCCCCGCGTCACCCACAGCGCGTGGTGGCCTGCAGCGCGGCGTACGGCGCAGGGGCGCCAGCTCTGGGGCGCCTCTGCCCCCGCCGATGGCAGGCGCGGGCGCAGGCGCCGCGCGGCCGCAGGTGTCGCGCCGGCGCAGGCGCCACGTAGGCTCGGCCGATGCCGCAGCGCGCGCGAGCAGGCGCGGGGACAGCGCGGCGCACGGCGCTGCAGCGGCCGCGACGAGGAAAAGCAGCACCCACCGGAAAAGCCCGCGACGCTGCCGACGCCGCGCGGCGCGGTAGCCGCGACCGTCACATCCGCGATCGTGCTCCAGTCGGCCCCACTGGTCAGGATGCCAACGTCGGCGTTGACCAGCTTGAGGTTGCGGGCCCAACAGTTGGCGGCGTTCATGATGTCTGCGCATTGGAGGGACGGGGGGGGGGGGGGGGGGGGGCGGTGGGGGGGGGC
>PCFQ01000002.1:715059-726110 GCA_003063905.1 Chlorella sp. A99
GCCGGTGGGGCGTCCGGGGAGGCGGGGGCGGGGCGGGCACAGGGTTGCGGGGGGAGAGGTGGAGCGGCGGACGCAAGGCGCGAGGGATGCGCGCCCCAGAGGCCTCAGGCCACTAGTCTGCCTAGTCTGCCTAGGCCACAGGCAGGAGGGCCGGGGGGCTGGGCACGGACAGGAGGCCGAGCAGCCAGGCGGGAGAAGCGCAGCCAGCTGCGCTCACTGATTGCATTGTAGCCCTTGCCGGAGAGGTGGCCCACGTACGTGTCTGCGCGGCGGGGGGTGGGGGGTGGGGTGGGGGGTGGGGGGGGCGCAGGTGGGAGTGCAGCGAGGCGAGACAGCGTCGGCGCGTGCCCCCGCCCCAGCGCCGCTGCGCCTCGCGGCTCGCCGCAGTCCCGCGCGCGAGCCCGGCGCAGGCCTGGCGGCGCCTTTAGGTGCGCGACGCCTAGACAGGGCCGCGGAGCTCTGCTTTCTTCCTCTCGCCCCCCACCTCTCTCACCCCACTTGAAAGTGATGGTCATGCTCTCGATGCCGCTGTGCTGGAGGGTGGGGCGGTACGCGTACAGCGCCGCACGCCAGCTGGCCCGCACGGGCAGCGGCACCGCGCGGTCCAGCTCCACCCAGCCGTCCCCAACAGCCGTCACCCTGAATGGTCGGTGGGGGCGAGGAGGGCGGGGGCCGCGCGCGGCGCAGGGTTGCGACGAGGCCAGGCAACATGCGCGGGCGGCGTCGCACAGGGCGCCCGGCGCCATTGGCCGGGGCGCAGGCGGCCGCCCCGCAAGCGCGTGCTCCTCCCTCCCGCTCCCCTCATCGCAGGTTGCCTCCTCCTCACACTGCAGAGAAGCGCATTGTGTAGTTGAGCTGTGCAGACGACTGGCCGCTGTCTGCCATCCCGTCGCCATATATCCAGCTGGTGAGCGTCCCCGGAGCGGCGCTCGCGCCCGCCTTGCCCGGCGGCGCTTGCGCCGCGCCGGCGGCGGCGGCCAGCGCGGCATAGCCTGCGGCCCGCATCGCCGCCGCTTCCTCCGGGGGCAGCGTCTCGTCCACATCGTCCGACTCCCAGGCTGCGCCAGGGGGTGGAAGAGGTGCCAAGGGGTGGGGGAGTGGGAGGCAAGAACAGGGGCGGCGGCCGGAAGCCAGTGAGGCTGGAAGTGGCAGCTGCCGCAGAGCACCAAAGCTGCCAGCACACTCCTGTCGAAGCGCACCACAGCCGTGCGCACACTCACGGTCTGTCCCCCATTGCTAACAAGGCCGGCGCGCCGCGCACCTGCCAGCAGGGCATAGTAGGCAACCGGATTCGTCTGCCGCAGGGAGTCGGGGGGCGGCCGCAGCGCCGGGCGCGGCGGCCCGCCGCCGCCCGCCGCGGCCGCGCGCGGCGCCGCCTCGGGGTCGTACTGCTGCAGCGCGACCAGGGCGCCGGGCGCAAGCCGGGTGGCGTCGTCCACGGGGACGCGCGTCGCGCCACGGGGCGCGTCGAGCGCCGCCGCCAGCCGCTCGCCCACCGGGGGCTCGCCGCTGAACTGGATGAACGCGCCTCCAAACGCCCAGGAGCTCGTCACCCTGCCTGCTCTCGAGCGACAGAGGGGCAGAGGAGGCCCGCGGGGGGCGGGACAGGAGGGCAGGGGGGCAGTGTCGGCATGCAGTCGCGGGACGCACGCGCCGGGGCGCGCAAGCGCGAGCGCGCGTGCTGCTCAAGCCGAACGCTCGTTGGGATTATAACCTGGGCACTCCTGCTCGCCCACTCTCCCACCGCCCCACCGCCCCGCCCCGCTCGCCCTTGGAGTCGACCGTCCAGGTGCCCGGCGCCCAGTCGCCCAGGCTGCGGGGAATGTACACCACAGTCAGGTCGACGCCGGCGCCGCGGAGCACGATGCCCGAGCCTCTGATGACCAGGGGCGACGAGAGGAGGAAGGTGCCGCGCGGGAACTGCAGCGTGAGGGGGGTCTGCGCCGCCGCCGCGGCGTCGACGGCCCGCTGCAGCACGGCCCAGTTGTCTGCGGGGTGCGGGGGTGGCGAGTGCGTGTTGCGATGCTGGCTCGCGGCGGCGGGCGGGGCGCCGGCTGCAGGTGGCTCCCAGCTTGCTCGATTGCCGAAGCCCCAAGCCCCGCCAGCTGGCTCATGCCCCATTCCCCACCCACCCAGCCCAACCTGTGACGCCATCGCCCACAGCGCCCAGCGACCGCACGTCTGTGGGTGGGGCAGTGGCGTCGGGGCCAGGAATTCCACTGGCGTAGCCCCCGCCGTACCCTGCTCGCGACCAGTCGCCCAGGCGGGTGGCTCCGGGCCAGCCGTCGGAGAGGGAGGTGCCGAACAGCGGCTGCGCAACGGCGGTGCCTGCTGGCAGGGATGTGAGGCAGCGATTGTGGGGATGCGAGGCGCGCACTCTGCAGCGGCAGGGATGCGGCGGGGCGGGACGGGAGAGCTGCCGTTTGGGCATGGACCGCCCATTCGCTCTTGAGGCGTGTTCAAGCGCACCTGCCAGCAACGCGCAGGTGAATGGGGCGAGCCACGGCCCCAGATTGAACCGGCCCATAGTAACGGTCGTTTGAGGGCTCCTATTGACTCATACGCAGTCGCGATCTCTTTGCAGCTGCTGGGAAAGCACACGGGTGAGCTGAATCGCCGTGCGAGACCCCCACCTCCAGGCCTCCAGGGGCTCCTTCGCGAAACAGTTTGCTCAGTGACTGATTAAGAAATTCAGAAAGCAAACGAGAGATCAAAGGCTGTCCCCACCCACCAACGGCCACATTGCCACACTGGTACTTCATGTGGGGCGTAAACATTTGCCGGCGTCCCTGCACAGGCTACACCTGCTGGCTCAGCGCTCCACGCGCAGCAGCGACACAGCTGCTGGACTCCCACGCCCTCCCTCCACAGCAGCTGCCATCCGCGTGCTGCATGCGGCCCCCGCGCCGCGCGTGTGTGGCATCTCGCTTCCAACCGAACCGTGCCACAGCAGGCTAGAGTGAGACCGCGGAACAGCGCGGAGCAAGCAAGTGCAACCCCCGCCCACGGCACGCCTACTTGGGCCTGCCCTTGCCGCCACCGCCGGGCTTGCCGCCCCTGCCGCCGCCGCCGGGCTTGCCGCCCCTGCCGCCGCCGCCGGGCTTGCCGCCCTTGCCGCCGCCGCCGGGCTTGGCGCCGCCGGGCCTGCCGCCCTTGCCGCCCTTGCCTCCGCCGGCCCTGGAGGGCGCCGCCTTTTTGCCGACCTTGCCCTTGAACTCCCCTTTGTTCTTCTCGCGGCGCCGCTCCTCGCGCGCGTCGCGCTCGTACCTGCGTCCGGCAGCGGCTGGGCCGCCCTCAGCCCAGCCCTTGGCCGCCCCACGGGGAGCGTCCCTCGCGCCCGGCCGCGCGCGGCCACGCGCGCGCTAGAGCGCAGACCAGCCCATGCAACACGCGAGCCTGCGCACCAAACCAGCCCTAATGTCAGCCACCCACCGCGAAATGGCCTTGGACACATCCACCACGTCGTCGGCAGTGCGCCGCAGGATGTGGTCGACCGCCTTGGCCTGCCGCGCGCGCTCGCCGCCGCCCTGCGCGGCGCGGGGCCGGGCGGCGGGGTGCAGCGCGCGCCCAGTCAATCCCCCGCCTGGCCAGTGCGCACGCAGTGCCCCTGCTCGCCCCCTCGCCCCTGACGCGCGACGCCGCGGTCCCTCGTGCCTCGGCCGCCGGCGCCGCCACCAAGCCAGCAGCCCCGCCCGGGAGGCTTCGTGCACACGGCAGGAGCGCCCCACCCCCCGCACCCTGTCTGCAACCGCCTCCAGGTCCTTCTTCCTCTTGCCCCGCTGCGGCCGATCAGCGGCCTTCTCTCCCGCCACCTGCGCTGGCCCGCCACGGGCAGAGGGGCGGGTGCGTCAAGTGCCGGACCGCGCCCCTGCCTCGTCCCCGAGCAGCGCGGGTGGCCTCGCGCTGCGCAGGCGCCGGCTCGGGCGCACGCCAGCTCGCTGGCCCGCTGCCGAGACTGAAGGCCAGTCCAATCCGCGAGCGCCGGCGCGCCCGCTGGCCGCTGCTGCTGCGCCGCCCGCGCCACGGTTGCTGTCCCTCGCACCTTGCGGTCAAACTTGCCGGCGGAGGCGGTGGACACTGCCACCTGGCGGGCGGCCAGGTTGAGCTGCGACGGGGCGGGCGGGCGGGCGGGCAAGCGTGCATCGGCGCAAGTGCGCGCGGCCGCTGCACCGTGTTGGCCAGCCACTCTTCACGGCCCCCCTGCGCGCGCCGGTCATCCCGGCCTCGCGGCCCCGGCGCGTCACTGTCTCTGCGACCCCTCCCCTCTCGCGCCTCTCCCCCCCTGCCACCTCCCTCCCGCCTCACCTCCCCCTTCAGCTCCTTCCGCTTGGCCGGTGCGCCGCGCCCGTGCTCGGGCAGCGCTGCCGCGAGGCGCAGCGTGGGCGGCAGCGCGCCCCTGCCGCCCGCCTTGGCGCCGGCCTTGAGGTTGGCCAGCTGCGCCCTGTCCTGCTTGGCCACCCGCGCCTTCTTGGCCGCGCGCTGCTGGGCGAAGGGGTCCTCTCCCGACTGCGGCGCAGCGCACGGAGGCGAGGGGAGGGAGCCGCGCGTTGCGGCGGGCGCCGGCGCCGAGGAGCGTGCGCGCCTCACACCCCACCACCCTGCGCTCGGCGCCGCGCCTGCCTGCGCGTGCCGCGCGCGCCCACCCTCCACCCAGACGCGCACCCCCACGCGCCCGCCACCCACCGCGTCGCCCGGCCGTGCTTCGATGACAGGCACGGCCGCCTCATCGTTGGCCCGCCCGTAGCCGTGGCGCCGCTTCCACTCCTGCTGCCCCTCGTCCCACAGCAGGCCGGTGCGCTTGCGCTTCTGGATGCCCTTGCGCTGCGCAAACAGCTCCCACTTGGTGGGCGGCCGCGGCTTGGGCAGAGGCTTCTCGCGCGGAAGCGCCAGCGCCGGCGGCGGCAGCGCGGCCAGCCGCCCCGCGGGCGCCGCCTCGCTGGGCAGCGCAAACAGCTGGCCCGCGAGCGCCTGCAGCAGCCGGCTGGCCAGGCCGTGACACGCGGCTGCCGTGCCCTGCGCCGCCCACGCCGCCGCGTCCAGCGGCGCCGGGTCGCTGGCCGCCAGGTTGCCCAGGTCGAACTCGATCTCCCGGGGCGCGGGAGCGGGTCTGCGGCAGATTATGCAGCGAACAGGGCGTCATGCATGCGGGCACCCCAAAGCAGCCCCGCTCCCGGCCACCCTCCCCCGGCCACCCATCGCAGGTCAGAGACGCAATCGCACATGCCGTGTCAGCATGGATGGCTCACCCCTGCTCGTCTTCCATGCTGCCGCCCTTCGTAGTTAGCAAATGAGAAGCTTTGGTTCGGGTGCAGTGCACGGGAAGTGCGAAAGGAAGAATGTGGGCCAGACCACTTGGGCGGCTGCCTGGTACCTACCGCCAGCCAAGGCTACCGGGTGTTGCCGCCTGTCTTCGATGGTGCGCCCGCCGCCTTCATGCGTCGCCTCGACTTCTGAACTGCCAGCATGCACTAACACAACGCATGCCACCCTTGCGCGCCGCCGCTTCCAGCAATGACACACAGATACCTGTGGCCTCCGCCTACTGAATGTTTCTGCGTTCGACGCAAGAGTTGCGCATCAATTGAGGAGGGGTGCAGACAGGGACGCCGCCGCATGTCCTCGGGGCGTCGATGGCTGGCGTCAGACTGTAGATAGCGCAGAGAGCTGCGTCGACCGCTTCTTGCGCTGGCGCCCGTTGGTGCCGCCGGCGGCCCCCCTCCTGCTCCCGTCCCTCATGGCCCCAGCATTGTCAAAGCTCTTTGATTGCATCTATTGATTCCAGTCTCTGCAGCCATCTGTTGCCTGCGGCATGGCGGCTCCAGCGCAACAAGCGACATGTGTGCCTGCCTGGGCCGCGGTCCTGGCTGGGAAGAATACGGTCACCTGCCTCTTTCGACATCTACCACCTCCTGGTGCTTGTCCTCGAGTCTGCTCGTGACTGCGACAGCACCTAAAGAGGCGGATCCCTCCTCTTCGGATCCCTCGTGGGAGGCCGAGGCCCAGTCCCTAGGCGACCTTCGGCAGACCATCAGCGAAGTGCGACGAGCAAGGGAGGGCCCGGAACAGTCGGGGGGAAGGAGGAGGCTGCCTTCAAGCGGCCTTTGCAAAGGCTTGCCGCAGTGCGGCAGTGGGTGTGGTGCGGCTGATCAGGCCAGGCATGGAAGCCACCGAGGCAGAGGACGCGGCCGCGGCCGCGCTGCTGCGTGGGCTCGCCACACCTGGCGGGGCCGCTTCCGCCCTACGCGGCTTGCTGTCCACCACCTGTTCCCACCTGGGCCTCGCGGTTCCTCTTAGTGCGGCGTGCGCCAGCACGCCCATGCTGCTGTTTGGGAACCTCCTGGACGATGGCGCCCCGGCCTCCGCGACGCTGGTCACGCGGCCCAGCCACGGCATCGCCACGGCGGCGGCGACTGGCCGCCCGGCGCGGCTGGATGCAAGAAGAGGGCAGTCAGGAGATCAGAGCCAGCAGCGGGGGCAGCAGCAGGGCGCGCCGCCTGCAGAGACGGCGGGCGACGTGATGTGGGCGCGCGGCGCGGCGGTGCTGCTGGTGGTGCCCATCCCCGGCGGCGGCGGCGACAGCCAGCCTCCCGGGCAGCCCGCAGGTGTCCTGCTGCTGGGGCTGCCACCGGCGACTGGAGGGTTGCAAGGACCAGATGTGGCCGCGCAGCGTGCGGCGCTACGGCAGGGGCTCCTGCTGGCGGCCGCGCTGGCGCGGCGCGGCGCCGACGAGGCGCTGCGCGCGTTGTCCGCCGACGTCGCGCGCCTCCTGCTGCTGACCGAGTGCCCCTGCCCCTGCCCCGCCAGGGGCGGCGGGCCCGGCGATGGCGGGGAGGAGGGGGAAGATGACGATGAGGAGGACAGCTTCGACCCCGACGCCTTCTGCTCCTCCAGCGAGGAGGAGCAGGCGGCAGGCGAGGGCGGCGGGCGCGCGGCGGCCAGCGTGCCGCCGGCGCTGCCGGGCAAGGGCGGCGCGGCGGGTGCGGGCGCGCGCGGGCAGCGCGGCGGCCACCGGCAGCTGGCTGCGGTCCCGCTGGAGGGCCTGGACTTGCTGCTGCGCTTCCGCGACCCCAAGCGCGAGCGACGCTACACCGCCAGCCACGGCCACTCTATGTACAAGGTGGGCTGCTGCCATGCGTGCTGTACAGCTGCGGCCTCATGGCGCCGCCGTCCAGGTCGTGCCCCAACCCCTCCCCCTGTCCCCCGCCACTTGAGCGCTCGCCAGGTGGACTTGGCAGCCTTCCTGCTGCTCCTGGCGGCGGCGGTTCTTGCGGGCCTGCAGGACGGCCATCCTTGCCCGCTTGGGAGCACAGCGTCCCTGGCGGCCAACAGCCTCCTTCTCCTTCCCCTCCCGCTCCTGCTGGTCGCGCGGTGGAGGCCCTGGTAAGTGGGAGTCAGGGCTCGGCGAGGGAGAGGCAAACAGCCCGGCTCCTGCCTCTGGGTGGCCTCTGGGCGGCCTCTGGGCGGCCCGGAGCGGCGGACGCGGGCGACACCTGTCTCTGTTGGCCCTCAGCGCGGCAGCAGCAGTGCCCAGCGCGCGGGGCAGTCCGTGCGTGTGCGCCTCCGCGGCAGTTCCTCAACTGACCCTCGGCCCGGCGCCAGTCCCGCCGTCCGCCGCCACTCCCCGACCCGCCCCCGGCCCTCGCACCGCTGCCGCAGGTACCTCGCGAATCGCGAGCGCTTCCTCCTGCTCTTCTGGGTCGCCTCCCTGGCCTGGCACGCGCACCTGCACAGCGCCGCCGCGGGCGCGGCGAGCATGGCGGCCGGCGCGGCGCGGCGCGGCGCGCTGGTCGGCGCGGGGTGGGTCACCGTGCAGGGCATGCTGGTCCAGGTGCGCCCGGGGGCCGGGGCGCGCGCGAGGAGCCGAGCATCTTGGGTGCCCGCAGCAGGGGCAGGGTCTTGGGTGTGGGGGGGAGCGCGGCTGTGGTCCGCGCTCTCAAACTCCGGGGGAGGCAAACAGGCCAGGCCGGGAGTAGCCCCCGCCGGGCCGCTCCGAGCGGCGCGCGCTCAACGCCTGCCCACCTGCCGTCCTCCCTCCTCCCGCCCACCCCAGATGCGCTTCTGCCGGCAGCTGCCGGTGATCCTGGGCGCCACCGCGGCAAGCGCGGCGGCAGTGCTGGTGCAGGCGTGCCCCGCCGCACACCCCGGCTGCGTGGCCGCGGGCACGGCGCGGGCGGTCGGGCTGGCGCTGGCACCCTTGGCCGCAACATACCTGGCGGAGCGGCGGGCGCGCCAGCTGTGGCTGCAGAGCCACCCAGAGTGCAGCGGCTGCCAGTAGGTGGGCTGGCTGCGCGGCACAAGGACTGGCTGCGCGGCCGCCGTTGGCGGCGAGGGTTTGCGCGCCCCCTTGGCTGCATTGTTTGCTGTACGCATTTCTGTATGCATCGTGTCTCCTGTATGCATTTCTGTATGCATCGTGTTTGTATGTATTACCGCACCCTCACAGGATCCAGGCAGTTGCAGAGGCCCAGATGAAGTCCTCAAAACGAGGCTGTGCATGTCATACAAGGGCCGCGGCGTGGATGTTAGGCTTTTGTGTGGGCGCGGCCTGCTGCGGCTTGGATTTGCCGGAGTAGCTACCCTGCTGGCCAACCATCTCTCTGCATGGGGCGCGGTGGGTGAGGGGGGAGGGAGATCGAGCGAGGGAGAAGACCGGCACAGGAGCCACCGGCCAGCACTCCTGGCCGCCCCCCGCGCGCACCTGAGCCGCGCGCAGACCTCGCCGAAGCCCGGCCGCTGCGCCGCGTCCTGCGCCCAGCACTGGGCCAGCAGGGCCGCGTATGCAGCGTGGCACCTAAAACCGGGGCATGCGGCGGCTGGCGGCACCGGCGGGCGCTGCCCGGCTTGCACCGCTCCCACGATCGTCCACATGTTGTGGGCGGCCCAAGGCAGCTGCAGTGCTAGAAGCTCCCAAAGCACCACCCCGAACGAAAACACGTCGCTCTGAGGCGTGGCCGAGGCGCCGAGCAGCACCTCTGGCGCCAACCATCGCGGGTTGCCGGGCCCACTCAGCATGCTGCTGGCCACGCTGGTGGCCACCTGTTCGCGTACCACCCTGCGCGATGGAAGGTGAGGGGAGAGAGGTGAAGGCGCAGAGGGTTGGAGCGCGGTTAGACCGCTCAGCGAGGCGGCTCCCACTGGCGCATGGATGTGGCGCATGGTGCAGCACGCTGCGCCTGTGAGCGCCTGTGAGGCACGCGGCCATGCAAGCTCGCCTGCTGAGCCCAAAGTCCGCCAGCTTGGCCGTCCAGTGCTTGTCTATGAGCAGGTTGGCGGACTGCGGGAGGGAGGTTAGGAGGAAGGCAGCAGCGCTGGGTGGGATGCGTCAATGGAGCAGTCACGTCACACAGGCAATGCCAAAAAAAAGGAAGCGCGCGCCTTGAGGTCGCGGTGCAGGATGGGCGGCGACCGTGTGTGCAGGTACAGCATGCCCTTGGCAGCCCCGAACGCCAGGTTGAGGCGCAGGGCCCAGGGCAGCTTGGACTGGTCCTGCGCAGGGCGAGGAGTGGTGGCGGCCGATCGCTGGCCCGCGCCCACACTCGGCGGCGGCGTGCAGTGGCAGCGCGTCCCCCTGCGCGCGCGCCCCCTGCGCCCACCCCCCCGCACCTGTTGCGCCTGCAGGATTCGGTCCAGGAGGGAGCCGCGGCTGCAGTACTCCATCACCAGCGCGGCGGTGCCCGGCTCCGCGCTGAGTCCCAAATAAAGCACGACGTTTGGGTGGCGCAGCGAGGCCATCAGATCCGACTCCTGAACGTTGGGGGGCGGGGCATGGGGGGAAGGGGGTGGGATGGGGCACAGGCAGGAGGCGGGGCAGGGGCAGAAGGGTAACACGCCGAGGGGCCCCAAGAGACGCGCAGGGTGCACCCAACCCCACGCGCGGCTCGCCTTGCGCAGGGCGGCCAGGGCGGCGGGCGACAGCTGCGCCGGCGCCTCGCACTCCGCCTTTGACTGTAGCAGCTTCACTGCCACCGGCGTCTCGTGCCACAACGCCAGCCACACGACGCCTGGAGGCGGGCGGGCAGGCACAGGGCAGACTGTCGGAGCAAACGCACTGGGGCAGCAGTGCTGGACATGCCCCAGGCTCTGCAGGAAACTCGCACCGCTGCTCTGCCACTCACCAAATGCCCCCTCGCCCAGTTGCTTGCGCAGCCGCAGCTCGCTAAAGGGGATGGAGCACTGGTGCTGGCACGAGGACTGCACCAGCTTGGCCAGCGCCCCTGCGTCTGGCTCTGCGTCTGCTGCCCCCAGGCACCGCAGGCGGCTGCGCCATCCAAGCCACGCCGCGCCGGCCAGCACCGCGCTGACGCCCACCACCACGGGCACTATTATCACAGCCACGCTTGTCGTCGACCCGCTGCCAGGTGGCGGCTTGTTGGCGGTCAGGCTGACCACCGCGGCTGCCTCGTCCTGCTGCATGTGCAGCGCAATGGCGGCCGCCTGGTCCAGGGCCGCCGGCAGGCACTGTGTGTTGTCCAACAGCTGCCCCCCGGAGATGCTGGTGTCGACCGTCACGCCCGGCCCAGACCCCGGCCCGAGGACGTGGAAGGTCTTCTGCTTGGACTGTGGGTGCACGTCGCCCAGGTCGGTGCTGGCAGACACCTGGGTCGCCCACGTCGCGGCGGCGCCCAGGACCCCGCCGTTCTGCGGCGGGGCGGGCGGCGGCGGGGGGCGCGGGCGCCGCGCGCTCGACGGCGGGGGCGCGCCGGCGGGGCAGCCACGCCCCCCCTCACGGAGCAGGAGGCGTGGGCAGCGCAGGCGGCGCAGGCGCATCACCCCCGGGCGCTGCCAGGGGGAGTGCTGGCGGTTGCAGGTGCACTGTTGGCAGTGCAGGCGTGCGCACCGTGCTGTACACGACCTGCAGGATGGTCGGTGTGTTGAACGAGCGGCCTGCGACACGCACGCAGGTCGCGGCCCCGTTCGGTTGCCAGGCACGCGAGGGTAGCGAGCCGCTGGGGTGGGTTGGCGGACGCACCAGCGCCAGCAGGCACGCACGCTCCCAGGGACAGCAGGCTGCAAAGGGGGGGGGGGGGGGGGGAGGCGGCGGGGGCCACCCC
>PCFQ01000002.1:726135-738323 GCA_003063905.1 Chlorella sp. A99
GCAGGGGGGGGGGGGGGGGGGGGGGGGGGGGGAGGGGGGGGGGGGGGGGGGGGATGCAGGCTGCGGCCTCACCGCTGATCTCTGTAAAAGACAGCCAAGCGACTGACACGTTGAATGCGTCCGGCTGCGACAGAGCTTGGTACAGGGGCAGCGCTTGGCGCTGGGTCTGCGGGGAGCATTGGGGCGCAGGCAAGCAGGCAAGCATGCCGCGTGGGGACCGGCGAGGAGGCAAGCGAGAGCGCGAGGGGCGCACGCGAGGGGCACACGCGAGCTGGGATCAGCCTCACTGTGGCGCCCCAGCGCTGCGGCCCCCCCCGCTCACGTAGTCCGCCCCTTCGGCGGCCGGCTGCGCGGAGGGTTGGTCCAGCGAGGCGGAGACGCTCTTGTTTACCACCAGCCAGACCGGCGGCGGGGGTGCAGTGCCGGGGCGGTTCTGCGCCTGACGAGACAGCGTGCAGGCTGGCGACTGGTTTGGTGGGGCGGAGGAGAGCGACAGGCCAGATATCACGTCTGCAGCAATGTGTGTGTGTGGGGGGGTGGGGGTGGGGGGTGGGTGGGGGGGTGGGGGGGGCGCATGGGAGGCGACCGCAGCACGCAGACCGCAGCAGGGAGCGCACGTGCGCAGCTGGCGCGGAGCGGGAGTGCGGGAGGGCTAGCCGCGCACCTCCGGCGCTCAGCGTGTTGCTGTTTCCAAAGTAGCTCGGCAGGCTGCNGGGTGGGGGGTGGGTGGGGGGGTGGGGGGGGCGCATGGGAGGCGTCCCGCAGCACGCAGACCGCAGCAGGGAGCGCACGTGCGCAGCTGGCGCGGAGCGGGAGTGCGGGAGGGCTAGCCGCGCACCTCCGGCGCTCAGCGTGTTGCTGTTTCCAAAGTAGCTCGGCAGGCTGCAATCGGGAGGAGGGGTGGATGGGGGCAGTTGGCCAGAGCAGGCGCCAAGTCACGAGAGAGCGTGCTGCAGGTGCGAGGGGGTCTGTCGCATGGGCGCAGAGGCTGGCAAGAGTTCGCCGTCGCCGACGCCCTGGGCCGCTGCCGCGGCCCCGGCGTGCGGCCGCGGCGCCGCCCTCGAGCCTCACCACAGAGTCAGGGAAGCGTTGCTGGTGTTGGCAAAGCCGATTATCGTGCCAGGGACAACTGCGGCAGGCGGGGGGCGGCACCCGCGCAGGTCGCCCCATGGGTGCAGAGGCTGCGGCGCGGCCCCCCTGCGCTACTGCCGCGGCTGTGCGCGCGCCCGGCGCTGCGCACCGTCTAGTGCGTGCGTGACGGCCGTTGGCTCGGGAAGACGGACCGTCCACGCCTGGCTCAGCGCGTCGGGCGTGCCTGGGACGTCCGCCCCGGCGGCCGTCTGCGCCAAAGGCGGCGGCGCCGTGCGGCGGGCGCCGTCGGCGGCGCAGCGGGCGGCGGGCATGCAACTGCTCAGGCACAGGCCCGCAAGCCGCAGGCGCGCCTCCCTGCCCGCTGCACCTTGGTGTGATTGGCGAGAGCAGACCGCGCCGTGAGCAGACAATCAAACGTATACCCTGGATTTGGGCATGGCGCGCGCGTGGCCAGTGAGCGAACTTGGCGTTGGCGTGGCGGGCAACCCTAGGCGACGGGGCCCGCCCTCACCCGCATATGTGTTGAGTGTGCGGGCCACATACACCACGGTCGTTGCGTTGGGGGTGGAGGGGTCCTGCACAGGCGCGCGGTGAGAGGGCCAGCGGTGGGTTCTGCGTCCCTCTGTCCGCGCGGGCCCGAGCCCGGCGGGGCGGGCGCGCCAGGCAGGCCGCGCCGCGGCGCACTGCGCTCGCCGCCCCCGCCGCAGCGGCGGCCGCCGGCGGCCTCCCCCACCCCCCACCCCCACCCCCACCCCACCGGGCGCAGCATGCTGATGAGGAACGAGTCGCCCACAATGTTCTGCGGCAGGGCGGCGTCGATCGCAGCCAGGATGGACAGCCCTGCCGCCCCCGCAAGCACTTGCGGGTCGAGCACCCGCCCGCCCTCCGGCGCCGCCGGCTTGACCGAGGCGTTGACTGCCAGCATCGCGACCGCTGCGCGGCAAGGCACGGGCGGGGGCAGCGTTGTGCGCAGCGAGGCGCGGGCAGAGCGAGGGCCGCGGGGCATGCGGCGCAGGCCAGCAAGGCGCCTCATGCAGCCTGCTTGGTCAACCGGCAACTGGCAGCGCGGTCCGTCAGCCTCTCCGGCGGTACCGCATCCTCTACTCACGCGCTGCCTGCGGGAACAAGCACTCGCTAGAGCGAGGGGGCGGGAGCGGGGCGCCCCCGCCCCCCGATGACGTCGACAGGTTGACTGGCGGGGGTGAGGTCACCACAATGGCCGCCTCTGGTGTGGGCGCGTCGAGGGTGTCTGCAGAAGGCGAACAGGGCAGCGGCGGGCGGTGGGTGGGCGGCCAGGCGGGACGCGAAGAGGTGGCAGAGATGGCAGGGCAGGGTTCCTCCTGGCGACCTTGGCAGGCACAGCACAGCATGCACACTAGCCTGCAGCCCGCAGGGAGGAGAGAGCGAGGAGCGCGAGCAGCCCTGCAGGACCACGCTTCATCGTGGCCTTCCTCTCGCTCTATCGAGCACTCCGACGTCAAATGTGAGTCATCAAGATATCGAAAAGTGCGATAGGCCCCAGGTCGTCCGTGAATGCGGTCAACAGCGCTCCACTGACTTCACTTTCTGATGTGTTACGCCAGACCACACGCATGCGCCAGCTTTCCGCGGGGCAGCCATCCCTGCACTGGTGGCGGGCGCCTGCCCTGCCACCTCAGCTCGACCGTGAACCACCAAGTCAGTTGATCGGCCTGATCTGATCTGATCGGCCCAATGATGGCCCAATGATTGGCATGAGCAACATCCTTGCAACCTGGCCCACTCAGATCATCAGCCGCGACTTGGTGTCAGGCTGTGCCCCTGCCGCCGCCGCCTGCTGCTGCTCCCCCGCCGCCGGCGCGCTCGCCACGCCGGCGCCGGCGCTGCCCGCGCCTGGCTCCGCCTGCCGCTGCCGCTGGTGCTGCTGCTTGTGCTCCGCCAGGAGGGTGTGCAGGCTGCTGGCCAGGCCGCGGCCCCCCTTTTCGACCGCGCTCTCGATGCTGCCCACCAGCGCGGCCGTGCTGGCTTCGAGTGCGTCCGCCCGCTGGCGCAGCGCGGCGCTCTCCGCCAGCAGCCGCTGCCGCTGCTCCTCCCACTCGTCGCGCGCCGCCTGCGGGGGCGCGGGTGGGGCGTGGGAGGGCTGGCCGGAAGGGCTGTCCCAACAGCAGCACGTGCAGGCATGCCCAGCCAGCCCGTGCGAGGAACGGGTCTGTTTGGAGACCATCGCCCCGTCATCTTGGCAATCTATGGGCACGCCTCCCCCCCCCGAGACCATCGCCCTGCCATCTTGGCAATCTATAGGAACAGGTGGGAACAGTGGGAACAGGCACGCAACCCAGCTCCCGCCGATGCGAGGGCGCCGCACCAATGGCCGCGGCAGCTCCCGCCGGGTCGCGGCAGCGCCTGCGTGCGCTTGGGCGGAGCGCGACTGCAGGCGGGGCGGCCGCGCAAAGGCGAGGCGCCAGGCGTGCCCTGTGCCACCGGATGGGCCACCGGATGGGCAGGGGGCGAGCCTAGGCCAGAGCACAGTGCATGCCGAACGGTGCCAAGCTGTAAGACCAGACCAGACCCAGAGGCGAGTCCAGGCCAGCAACCCTCTTTCTTCCCTTTCTCCTTCCCTTTCCACCCAAGAATCGCAGGATGCGCCACGAATGCATCCTGCGAATCTGGGGAGGCGCCCGCAAGCAATGGCAGGCTACTGCATTCTGGAGAGTCTGCCCTGCCTGCTGCCACACTGCGGCCCGCGCCCCTGCACTGCACAAGCTGCAACCAGGTGGCGACACAGATGAGAGCCAGCAAGATGGTCCGCTGTGGGAGGCAGAGTCGCACCCGCCGATGCGGCACATCTTGCTGCGCACGTCCGCGTCGCCGCTGGGCGCGGCCGGCCGGCGCTGCACCCCTGCTGGCGTGCGCCTCGTCACCCCCCACCAGTCCCTCCAACACCCTCCAAGCTCCCACCTGGAACTCGTACTTCTGGCCCAGCCGGCCCATCGCCACCGCCAGCACGCTGGCCGCCAGTCCGATGTTGACAAGGGTGGACCCGTGGCGGCGGAGGTGGGCCGACACGCGCGCCCCCAGCGGCAGGCCTTTCCCGCCCTTCTCCAGCGTCTCCAGACGCTTGATGGCCTCTTCCGACTCGCGGATTAGCCGCTCCAACTCCGGGGAGGGCGGGGGAGGCGCCTGGGAGACCATTGCGGCGCTGGAGAGCAGGGGGGTGCAACGCGGGGTGAGGGATGTGTCGAAATCGCAGTTGTGATTGAGGTTTGAGCGATCAGAGGGCGTGTTCTCGACTGGGGGCGGAGGTGCTTGAGCCGACAAAAGTCCTTCTTTAGTGCTTCTAATACTATTGTGATCACTTGGAAGTTGCTTGCTGCGCTTGAGAAAACGCCAGATCACCTAGAACGTTGGGACAGCGTTGGCCTGAAGTTTTGCGGCAATGCCGGCCTAGTCCTGCGCTCTGACGCACTCCAAGATGGCCCATGAGGCCGGCAGGGAGGTGCTGCCCAGCGCGGAAGAGGGCGAGCAGGCGGGGGGCCTGCAGGTGGTGCAGAAGCACGTCTTCAAGGCTCCCGCACCACGGACCTCTGTCCTGGGTGAGAGGGCATCGCGCGGGGCCCATGCACTGCCAAGCGCCCCGCCATCACCGCCGCCATCACCGCCCGCCTCTTCCTCTCGATCACTTGCCAACCGTCTGCTCGCACGCTCCCCTCATCCGCAGGCCTGGACCGCCTGGCCGCGCAGAAGCGCGCGGAGCAGGCGGGCAAGCAGGCAGTGGGCGGGAGCGTGCTGGGCAAGCGGCCGCTGCTGTCGCTGGGCGAGGACGAGCACGAGGGGCCGGAGGAGGGGGCCGAGCGGCAGGCGCCGCGGGGCGAGGCGGGCGACGGCGCGGCGGGAGTGCCACGGGAGCAGCGGCACTACCGGGGGGCGCGCATCGAGACGCCCTCCCACCCCGGCGGCGTCTCGGCGCGCGCCCGCGAGTCGGCCGCCGACCGCGACCGCCGGCAGCGCGGGCGCGGGCGCGAGACAGGGCTGTACGTCTCCACCTCTGGTGCGTTGTGTGTGTGTGTGTGTGTGTGTGTGTTGCGCCCGCGAAGGCGCAGTGCCTGCCAGCCAGCCGCCGGGCTCTGGAGCCTGCTGCCTGCCTGCGCGCCCGCCTGCCTGCGGCGTGCGGTTGCTGAGGCCGAGGGTGCTATGGTGGTGGTGGTAGGGGGTGGGGGTGGGGTGGGGGTGGGGGTGGGGGGGGCGACGGCCGTGGCGGCGGCACTGCGTGCGCTTCTGTGCCGCCGGGCCGGGCGGCGCTTGCCCGGCTGGCTCGCCTGCGCGCGCCGCGACCGACGGCAGCGCTGGCCGCCGCGCAGGCCGGGACCGGCTCGAGGAGGAGGAAAGCGGGCGCTACGGCGGCGGCGGCAGCAGGGACCGAGACCGGGGGAGAGAGTATAGAGATAAGTATGAGAGGCGGCGGGATGACGAGTGGGACCGCGGCGGCGGCGACAGGGGCCGCCACCGCCCCGGCAACAGCAGGGGGGAACGCGAGCGCCCCAGCAGCAGCAGGGGCGGCAGCGAGCGTGAGTGGGAGGAGCGCGAGCGCGGTGGCGGCGGCGGCAGGCGGTCGGCCTGGGAGGACGCCACGCCCTCGCGCCGCCCCGCGGGGGGCGAGTGGGAGTGGGAGGAGACTCCCGGCCGCGGCGGCGGCGGCGGCAGCAGCAGGCGGGGCGGCCCGGGCTCGGTACGCGACACGCCGCTGGCAGGCGGCAGCCGGCGCGGCGGCGGCGGGTGGGACGCCGCGGCCGCGGCGCCCGAGGTGGCGCGCGCGGGCGCGACGGGCGCCGCCGGCAGCTTCAAGCCCCGCAGGTGGGCAGCCGGGGCACGGTGCACGCGCTCTGGCGGCAGCCCAGGAACCTTGCCAGTCGCGGCTGGCGCCTGGTCTTTGCTTGCGGCGCTGCCTGGGGACTGCTTGCTGCTGCCTGGGGATGCCTTGCTGGGGGGCAGCGGGCTGGGCGCCCTCTCCCGCTGCCGCCCGTGCCCTAACTGCGCCTGCCCCCGCGTCGCCACCCCCGCGTCGCCCGCCGCCGCGCGTGCGCACGTGCTGCAGCAGCGTGAGGTTTGACGTGGAGCAGTCTCCGATGCTGACTCCGACCTGGAAGGTGGGCAGGCCAGGGCACGGGGGAGGAGGAGGGGGGGAGCCAGCCGGGCGGCCAGCGTGCGCCGCCGTGCCGCGTGGCCCCGTCCGCGCCGCGCCCGCCGCCGCCCCGCTCGCGCGCCCGCCGCTGGCCCCGCCGCCGGTGCGGCCTTGCCAGCAGCGAGCTAACCGCTCCCCCTGAAACTGCACTTGGACGGTATTGTTCTTTATTGACTGTTGTTGCCTCCGAAGCGCCCTCACAGTCGACCAGCTGGAGCAGGGAGGCTGCAAAGAAGGGGCCGGCGCGGCGCGACGTCGAGCGCTCCCCAGACCTCCGGCCGGACACCGCCACGCCGGTGGGCGCGCGCAGCGCTCGCGCGGGCGGCGGCGCCTGCATGGCGCGGCGCGAGGCGCGCGCGCGCGCGCGCAGAGCCTGGGCCGGCGCGGCGCGGGGGCGGCGGGGCGGCGGGAGCGCGCGCGTGCTGACGCGTGGCCTGCGCGCGCGCCTCGCCTGCCGCGAGCAGATGGAGGAGCCTGCGCGGATCACAGAGGAGTGGAGGGAGAACGAGCGGCAGCTGGACCGCGACTGGTGAGGCCAGGTGCCGGGTTGATGGCTTGTGGTGGGGGCCGAGGGAGGGGGCCAGAGAGGGAGGGGGAGCGGGGTCGCGCGCGCGCGCGGGCGCTCGGCCCGCCGCCGCCGCGCCGAGCGCGGCGCAGCTGCGCTGGCACGCACCCGCCCACTCACGTGCCTCCTTGCCCTTCCCTCCTTGCTCCTCCCTCGTTCTGCAGGTACGACCAGGAGGAGGGAACCACAGCAGTGGACGAGACACACAACCCCTTCCTGGGCGACGCAGGCAGGAGGGGTGGCTGGGCAGTGGTTGAGCAGGGCTGGGGTGCGGGGCTGCGGGCGCCGCCGCCGGGCCGCGCGGGCGGCGCCCTTGCGGCGCTGCGGGGCGTTTTCCCGGGAACGGCCGACGCGCGCGCGCGCGCCCCCTGGGTGGTGGCTGATCGGACGGCCGATCCGACGGCCCCGCTGCTGCTCCGCCGCCCCTCCTGCTGCCATCGCAGACCACGACCCCCTGCTGAAGAAGCGTGAGGAGCAGATGCAGGTGGGCCCTCGGGTGTTGACTGGTGTGACTGGAGACGTGGCGGGCGGCGGCAGGGACGGCGGCCGCGCGCGCGCCCTCCACCCTCCCCTCCCCTCCCCGCCGCGGCGCCGCGCCCTCTGCCGCGCGCAGAAGCGACTGACGCGGCGCGACGGCACGGTGATGAGCCTGGCCCAGAGCAAGAGGGCGAGCGAACTGCAGAAGGACATGAACGCCTGGGAGGTGCGCACACGTTTAGTCAGTGGCTGACGAGATTGGAATGGGATTGTTTCAAGGGAGGCGAGCGGGGTGGGGGGAAGGCGGGGAGTTGGAAACTGCTGCCGGTGGGCGACAGTCTAGAGGGCACGCGTCGCGCTGCTGGGGGCAGAGGCAGAGGCAGGTCCTGCCAGAGGGTGCGCGCGCGTCGCTCCTGCGCGCGTGCTGGATGGAGGGAGCGCGGGCGACGGGCCGCGGCCCCCTCCCCCTCTCGGCCCGTGACGTCGACTGCTCACCCCCTGTTGTCCTCCCTCCCTCCCGCCGCCGTCGCCCTCCCGCCCTCCGTGGTGCCACCCACCCCCTCCCCCCTCAACGCACCCCCCTCCCGCAGGAGAACCGGCTGATGACGAGCGGCGTGGTGCGCGCGCGCGAGGTGGACACCGACTTTGACAACGACGCCGACGTCAGGTGGGGGCGGGGGGTGGGGGGGTGGGGTGCGGCGGGGTGGGGTGGGATGGTGTGGGACCCCTTGGGCCCATGGAAGTGCGGGTGGGGTGGGCCATGGAAGTGTGTGTGTGTGTGGGGGGGGGGGGGGCCTTCCGCATACGGCGGGCAGCCGTCGCGCCGCCGCCCCTCGCCGCCCCGCGCGCCCCACCGCTTCCTGCCCCCTCCCGCCCTGCGCCCGCCCCAGGGTCGTTCTGCTGGTCCACGACACGCGGCCCCCCTTCCTCGACGGCCGCTTCATCTTCACCAAGCAGAAGGGTGGGTCAGAGGGCCATGGTCTGTGGCCGCGGCGCGGGTGGGAGAGGGAGGCAGGCGAGGGGGGGGGGGGGGGGGGGCCACGTGTGTCCGGCGGCCGGCCGGGTGCCCGAGCGGGCAGGGGCAGGGGGTCGTCGCGCGCCGGCCCTCGCCGGCGCCGCCGCGCCCGCCCGCCCCTCCCGCGCCGCGTCCGAGCCCTGCCACCCCGCCTCCCCGCCCCGCACCAGGCCCCGTGCTGCCGCTGCGCGACCCCACCTCCGACATGGCCGTCATCGCGCGCGCCGGCTCCAAGCTGGTAAAGGAGGTGCGGGAGAAGAAAGACCAGAGCAAGAGCAGGTGAAGGGGGGCGGGGCGGAGGGTGGATGGTGGGCGGAGGGTGGGCGAGGGGGATGGAGGGTGTATGTGTGGGGTGGGGTGGGGCGGGCGTGGCATGTGCCGGCGCGGCGCGGCAGGGGCGCCCGACCCGCAGCCCCCGAGCGCCGCCCGCTCCCGGCCGCGCCCCCGCGCCGCGCGCCCGCGCTGCAGGGCGCGGTTCTGGGAGATGGCCGGCTCCAAGATGGGAGAGATCACGGGTGGGCAGCGCAGCGCCTGCGCCGCCGGCGCCGCGCTGTGGCAGGCCTTGCGGTGCAGCCCGACGCCCCTGCAGGGCTGCTTGCCATGCCGATGCCCGGCGCCGCCCGCCCCCACCGCCCCCACCCCCCCCCCCCCCCCCCCCCCCATCCCCACCCCCACCCCCCATGCGCAGGCCTGACCGAGGCGGAGAAGGAGGAGGGGCGCAAGGCGGCCGAGGCGCTAAAGGCAGAGGCGGGCGGCGACGACAGCGACGACGAGGGCGGGGGCCACCGCGGCAAGAGCCAGGCGGGTGGGGGGGTGGGGCGCGCGGCGCGCGCGCGGCGGGCGCGGGGGCGGAGGGGGGCGGCGCCGCCGCGGGAGGGGCAGCTCGCGCCGGCGCGGGGCGGCAGGTCCGGCGGCGGCGGCGCGCGCCGCGGCGCCCTCCACCTGACCCCTCCCTCCCCTCCCTCCCCGTTCCCGCCACACACCCACACACCCACACTCCCTCCTCGTTCCCGCCACCCCCACCACACACACACACACACACATACACACGCACGACGCACCGCCGCAGTTCATGGGCCACCTGAAGAAGACCGAGGCCGTCTCCGAGTTTGCAAAGTCCAAGTCGATCGCGGAGCAGCGCCGCTTCCTGCCAGTCTGGACCGTGCGCGAGGAGATGCTCCAGGTCATCCGCGAGAACCAGGTGGGCGGGCAGGCGGGCGTGTGTGTGTGTGGTGGTGGTGGTGGTGGGAGAGGGGAGAGGGGAGAGGGGAGGGGGGAGCGGGGCGAGCGGGGCGGGGGGGCGAGCGGGGCGGGAGAGGGCGGGAGAGGGCGGCGGGACCGGCGCGGCCCGCGGGGGCGCGCGCGGCCGCCTGCCTCGCTGGTCGGCCGGCTGGCGCAGGACCGCCGGCGCGGCTGCGACCCCGCCCGGGCCCCCGGCCTTAACCCTAAACCCTTGACCCCGGCCCCCGCCCCGTCGCAGGTGGTGGTGGTGGTGGGAGAGACCGGCAGCGGCAAGACGACGCAGATG
The DNA here is from genome assembly GCA_003063905.1 of Chlorella sp. A99. Taxonomy (NCBI): domain Eukaryota; kingdom Viridiplantae; phylum Chlorophyta; class Trebouxiophyceae; order Chlorellales; family Chlorellaceae; genus Chlorella; species Chlorella sp. A99. The sequence continues at coordinate 735,971 of PCFQ01000002.1, forward strand.
ACGCAGGTGGGGCGTGCGTGACGTGTCTGTCTCAGGAGGCGGGAGTCTGCGCTCCCTCCATCCAGCGGGGGTGGGAATCTATCTATGTGTGTGTGGGTGGGTGGCACGGAGCGGGCGCGTGCGTGGGCGTGCGGGCGGCCGGAGGGCGGGCATCGGGGGAAGGCAGGCCCTGCAGCCAGCTTTCAGGGACTGGCGCCCGGGCCGAGCGCGCGGCTCCTCGCGCGCCTCGTGCCCCCGCCGGCCGCGAGTGCCGGCGCTCCCCATCCCCTCTGCCGCCCTGCCAGCGCCTCACATGCTGCACCATGCCCCGCGCTATACCATTGTAAAAACGTTTTTTGTAGTACCGTCACCATGCCCCGCACCATACCATTGCAGTACCTCCACGAGGACGGCTACACCACCTACGGCCTGGTGGGCTGCACCCAGCCGCGCCGCGTTGCGGCCATGAGCGTCGCCAAGCGCGTGAGGTGCGCGGGGCCGGGGCGCGGCTCGGGGCCGGGCAGCTCTGGGGCGGCGGGCGGGGCGGGGCGGGGCGGGGCGGGGCGGGGCGGGGCGGGCCCCTCGGGGGGCCCCGCCCCGCCGCGCCGCGCCGCGCCGCGTCGTGCCGTGCCGCGCCTCCCTCGCCCGCGCTGCTCCGCGGCGCCTCGGCCTCCAGACCGCCTCCAGACTGCCTCTCGACTGCCCGCCTCGGCCTCCCTGCCCCCCCGTGACCCACGACCCGCGCCCCACGCCCGCGCCCGCGTAGCGAGGAGATGGGGGTGGAGCTGGGGGGGGAGGTGGGCTATGCCATCCGCTTCGAGGACTGCACGAGCGACGACACGCTGATCAAGTACATGACTGGTGAGGGGGGCATGGGGGGGGGCGTGCACCATGCGTGGCACGTGAGGGGGGCATGGGGGGGGCGTGCACCATGCGTGGCATGTGCAGCAGCGTGCATGGTTGCGACACGCAACGTGATGCATGGCTGCATGCGTCGCGGCAAGGCCGGCGCGCGCGCGAGCGCGGGGCCGCGGGCGCGGGGCCACGCGCCCGCCTCCCACGCCTGCCCCCTCCCGCGTGCGCGCCGCCGCCCCCGCTCCCTCCCTCGTCCGGGCAGACGGCGTGCTGCTGCGCGAGACGCTGACGGAGCCTGACCTGGATCGCTACTCTGCTGTGATCATGGACGAGGCGCACGAGCGCTCGCTCAACACCGACGTGCTCTTCGGCATCCTGAAGAAGGTGTGTGTGGGGGGGTGGGGGCGGGTGGGGTGGGGTGGGGTGGGGTGGGGGTGGGGTGGGGGGTGGGTGGGGGGGAGGCTGCCCCCCAGTGGGCCGCCCTGCCCCACCCTCCCCCCCAGCGCGCGCAGGCGCGCTCCGAGGCGCGCGCCCCCCACCCACCCACCCCACCCACCGGCACACACGCGCCCCCACCCACCCACCCCACCCACCCCCGCACCCCCAGGTCGTCGCGCGCCGCCGCGACTTTCGGCTCATCGTCACCTCTGCGACGCTCGACGCCGAAAAGTTCTCTTCCTTCTTCGGTTCGGTGCCCATCTTCAAGATCCCGGGGCGCACCTTCCCCGTCGACGTCCTCTTCGCCAAGACGCCCCAGGCGCGGCAGGGGGGGGGGGGGGGGGGGGGGGGGGGGGGGGGGGGGGGGGGGGGGGGGGGGGGGGGGGGGGGGGGGGGGGGGCGGGGGGGCGCCGGGGGGGGGGGGCCCGCCCCCCCCCCCCCCCCCCCCCCCCCTGATGAGCAGGTCTCCCAGTTCCTGTTTGGCAAGGGCTTTGCCGTGGCGGGCGGCGACGAGTGGCGCGTGCGCCGCCGCGCCGTCACGCCCTCCCTGCACAAGGCCTACCTGGAGGTGGGTGGGGCTGTGGCACGCGCGCATGTGGTGGTGGAGGTGCCCAGGACAGCCCAGGACAGGAGGGCTGGGAGAGCATTGAGGCTCTGGCATGGGGGCAGCGCGGCGCCAGCATGCCCCCGGGCAGCGCGGCGCGAAGGCCCCGGCCCACCGCCGCGCGCCGCCTGGGCCGAGCTCGCTCTCCCGCGCGCCGCCCCCCTGCGCCGCGCCTGCCCTCCGCACGCGCAGGAGATGCTGGACCGCGTGTTTGGGGAGTGCGCGCTCGCGGCGGCGGCGGCGCTCGAGGGGCCCGCCGCCGCGGGCCGGCCGGTCAACATGGAGGCCATCTTCAACCAGATGACGCTGGATGTGATTGGCAAGGTGGGGGGGCCGGCGTGATAGATAGATAGACATATTACATTAACGTCTGTTTGTCGTCAGTCACTGAACTGTCACAGACGGTGAGGGGTGGGACAGGGGGGGGTGCATGCACTGACCTCTTATACCGTGGGGGCTCGGGGCGTGGCGTTGGAG
>PCFQ01000002.1:750470-765184 GCA_003063905.1 Chlorella sp. A99
CCCCCCCGCCCCCCCCCCCGGCGCAGGTGGCGGTGATGGGCGCGCAGCCGGCCTTCCGGCTGGAGAACGCCGACCTCACCTGCTCCAGCCTGGCGCAGCTGTCGGTCTACAACATCCGCCGCCTCTTCTCCAACCGCGGGGAGAGCTTCATGGACCTCCGGCGGCAGGGCACCGACGCAGAGGCGCTGCCGCGGCAGCTGACGCACGCGACGGCCGAGCCCGAGGAGGAGGGGGAGGAGCTGTGGTGACGCGACGCGCGCGCGCGCCGCGCCCTTGCGCGCCGCGCCCTTGCGCGCACCGGCCCCGCCGCCGGCGCACGCGGCCCGCGGCTCCCCGCCCCCGGGGCTCCGTGCCTCGCCCCCGCCTTGGATGCGCCGCCGCTCGCAGCGGCCCGCGCTCTATTCTGCCCCCGATGGCTGCCCTATTCAAGTGTTCTGCTGAACCCTCCTGCCATTCCCTCCGCGCCCTGCAACGCATGTGCTGTACGCTCTGCTGCCCTCTGCCGACACTCTGTTGCTGCCGCCGCCGCGGCACGGCGCCCCGCGCCGCGGCCGCGGCCGCGCGAGCCCCAGGCCAGGGCGCCGCCTGAGGCTCTGCCGCCCCCCCTGTGCGTCCCTTGTGCCACCAACGCGCGCGGCGCCGCGCGCGCCGCCCTTGTGTCCCTCTGCTCCGTCTCCCTCTGCTTTCAAGCCGATCGCGCTGGTCCCTCCCCAGGGCGCCAACGCGCCTGTAGACTAGTGCCCCTTTCCCTGCGACATAAGTCAAAATTTGTAGCGAGGAAACGCAAAGCAAGAGACCGAAACAGCGGGGGGGCGAGGAAGCCAGCGCGGGCGCGCGGCCGATCGCAGGCGCGCGTGGCGGACGCGCCGCGGGAACAAGGGCAAGGGGAGGGGGCCCGCGCCGCCAGGAGGGGCGCCGCCCGCGGGAACAAGGGCAAGGGCAGGGGGCCCGCGCCGCCAGGAGGGGCGCCGCCGGCGCCCCTCCGCTGCGCGGGGCCCTCGGGCGCGCGTGGGGCTCTCAGGGCGAGGTGGGCCAGCGCAGCTTCACGCCGCTCTCCGAACCGCCGCCCACCGCCTCCTCCAGTGACGACAGCCGCGCCACCACGTCTGCCACCGTCTTCTGCAGCTGGGCGATCGCCTGCGCTGCGTCGGCGCCCGCCGCGCAGCCGCCGCCCGCCGCCGCCAGCTGCTGCATGAGCAGGGAGGCCTGTGCGCGCGCCTCGTCGCGCTCGCTCTCCGTCTTGGCCAGCCGCGCCGCCAGCGCCTGTGCCTGCGCCAGCGCCTGCTCGTGCTCCTGCGCACAGGCGGGGCGTGCCAGGGGCGAGGAGGCGGGAGGGGGTGGGAGGGCACACGGGGCACGAGGGGGGGCGCAAGGTGGCAGTGCGCGGCGGCCGACGGCACCGCCGCACCGCCGCACCTGCTGCGCCTGTGCGAGGCGCTTGGCCAGCTCGGCCAGCTCGGCGCGCGCCGCTTCCTGCGCCGCGGCGGCGCCGCCGCCGCCGGCGGCAAAGCCGCCTAGCGCCTCCTGCTCCTGCTGCAGCACCTTGACCATCTTGAGCCAGCGTGCCATGGCCTCCTTGCCGCTGCGCTCCGCCACCATCCAGGGCGTGCGCTGGTTGACGTCGGTGACGTCGAGGGAGGAGCCGGCCGCGAGGATGGCCGCGACGAGCAGGGGGACGCAGCAATCGCTCCCCTGGGGGCGGCGCGGGCGCGGCGGGAGGCGCGCAAGTCTCGGCCGTGCCGTGCCGCCGCCCGCCGTGGCGCCCGCCGCTGCCTGCCCCCACGCGGTTCCCGCCCGAGCCCGCGCCCCCCGCGCCGGCGCACCTGGTAGCACGCCATGTGCAGCGCCGTCCAGTTGTTGCGGCTCTCCGCCAGGCCCACGTCTGCGCCGTGCTTCAGCAGCGCCAGCACGCAGTCGCGGCAGCCGGCCTTGGACGCAACGTGCAGCGGCGTCGTGCCGTACTCCGCCCTGCTGTTGACGTCCGCGCCGGCCGCCAGCTCCGCCACCAGGCGGCGCACGTCCCCCGCGCCGGCGGCCTCGTGGAGCGCAGTCATGGCCAGGGCGGGCTGCGCGGCAGGGGCGGGGGGTGTGCGGGCGGGAGAGGGGCGGGAGCTGGGCGGCGCCGGCCCAGCCCCTCGCCATCGCCTGGTTCCGCAGTGTCTCCCTGTCACGCACAGTGCAGAGAAACACCCGGCTCGCTCCAAAACGAGTGGGGGAAGGACGAACACCGTGCTCACCCACCCTGGCCCCTCTGCACGCAGATGAAACTGGAGAAGTGCAGGGCACTTTGCTTAGTGGAGGGTGGACCAGCGGGGGCCCAAATGCCTACATGATGCTGTCGGAGTGGTGAGCAATCCGTCCCTGGCTCTGGCTTATCCAATCCGAATGAACCATTGCGGGGTTGCACGCGAACGTTGAAGGCACGAGGCGCGCGGATGAGGGGACGCCGGCACACTGCCGGCACCGCCGACGCCCACTGAGCTGAGCGCCTGCCTCGAGCGAGCAGGTTGCAGCGACTGAGCGTGAGCAAAACACACACAGTGGGCAGCAAAGCGGACGCGCGGCAGGAGGCAGAGCCACCACGGAAGCCCAGAGCCGCCAGATCAGTTGGCGGGCAGCTGCTCCGGCCGCGCCTCCTTTGCCAGGGCTGATATGGCCTTGAATGCCGGGTGGCTCGTCTATGGGTGGAGGAGGAGCGCGCAGCAGCGTGCCGCCTCAGAGCCCGCTGCACATGGCAGCACCAGCATTGCCGCCCCCCGGTCCTGCTCCGTCGCTCTGCGGTGCCGCCGGCCCGCCGCCCACCACCCCGCTTCCCCCCTGCACCCACCTGCACCCACTTGCACCCACCTGCTGCCCCTTCAACAACTTCCACCCCCACCTGCACCATCATCTGGAACAGCACCATCTCGCTGGTGGCCAGGAACGCGCCGCTCTGCAGCAGCGCAAGCACAGAACAGCGGGAACGGCGCACGCAATGGCCCGCGGTCAGCCACCGTCAGCCATCGCCAGGGCGCAATGTTGTTCGGGATGCGCCACGCTCGCGGGGCGCTGCCACCGCGCCCCAACCCCCACGCCAGTGCCTGGCCGCAGGCCAGCCCCGCCAGCAAAGCACCCCGTGGGGGCACGGCCCCCGCCCTCTGCCCCGCTGCCTCGCCTGGGCCAGCCTCTGCAGCGCCACGGAGCGGTCGGAAAAGCGCTGGGAGGAGACTCCGTCGACGAGGATGTGCACCTCGTAGCCGCGCTCTGGAAGGGGGGGGGATGCACATCGTGCGTGTGTGGCAAGGCGCTCAGCGGGGGCCGGGCTGGGCGCAGACGGGCCGACCACAGGACCCGCACTGCACGCGCTGCCCGGCTGCTGCCAGCGCGCTGGCGGGCTGGGTCCTGCCTGCGCAGCTGCACCCGCGCCGCACCTATCAGGTCGAGCGTGGTCTGCAGCACGCACACATGCGTTTCGATGCCGAGCATCAGCACCTGGAGGGGGTACGGAGCGCGCGGGGCGCGTCGATGTGCTCGGAGGCTGCTCGCTGCAGGCGGCCGCCCCGCAAGCGCCCCGCGGCGCCACCGCAGCGCTCGTCCTCCGTCACCTGCCTGCCGCTCCCGCCCCGCCGCCGCGGCCGCTGGCCGGGGTGGAGCCCCTCGTACTCCCCAGCCTCCCGCCGTGTCGCCCCCCGCCTTCCCAGCCTCCCTCCCTCGCACCCACCTTCTTCACGTGCCCAAGCCGCTGCAGCTCTGCATCCACCTCATCCACGCACATCGAGAAGCGCGTCTTGGCCACGACTGCAGGCGCGGGGGGCGCCATCGTTGAACGCCGAGCGGCAACGCAGTCCCCTTTAGTGGTGCTCGAGGCAAGCCACGACGCAGAGCCCTTCCCCGGAGCCCTCCCTGCCTCGTGCCCGCGGCATGGGCACGGCACGCGTAGCGTCCGCCCTCCGCCTCCTCGGCCCGGCGCCTCGGTGCGCACCGCTGCCTCGGCGCCGCGCCGACGGCGTTTCAGCCTCACCCGGCGTGCCCTCTGGCAGCAGCTCCTTGACCTCTCCAACCGTGCTGCCCAGCGCCTTGGGGTACTGCTCGGTCACGATGATCGGCAGCTGCAGCGCCTGCGCCGCGCGCACCTGCACAGAGGAACGCGAGCGGGTGGTGGGCGCGCCAGTTTGCAGCCTCCCTGGGCTGTGCGCGAATCTGTCACCTGGCGTGCGCGCGCGGCGCGCCGTCACTGCCGCCGCACCATGCGCCGGCTGGTGTCGATGACGGCGGGAAAGCCAGAGATGGCGGAGCGGAAGCGCTCCTGGACGTCGCAGACCAGGAGCGCCGTCTCGTCGGGCGCCAGGCGGCCGATGCGGGGCGCCGCCGCCGAGGCCATGGCGCGCGTGACTGCGGAATAGGAGGGGGCCGGCGCTGGTGGGTGTGCGGATCGTGGGCTCCCCGGCAGCCAACTCTGTGCTCAGATGACCAAAACAGTGCTGTGTGTGATCAGCGTCCCCTGATCCTTTGTATCGCTCGCCTGTGGTGGTGGGACCTCTGGCAGCAGGCGCGGTCTGCAGCAGATGTCTGGCGAGCGCCACAGAGCGCTGCGCCCAGCTGGACATCAGGCGGCGCCTGACCTGCACAACCAAGCTGGAGGCGGCAATCTGCGAATTCGAGCGCTTGGTCGAGCACCAGGCCTTGTTTCACATGCTTCCCACGAGAAAGTTGGCACGGGATCGCCCCAAGAGCCTTCGCCATCTCTCATTGGCGCATTCAGCGAAAGCAGAATCCTTGACCGAGCAAACACCAGTGAAGCAGCGATCCACACTTTTCCGACACCTCTACGAGAGTCCCCCAAGCCGTCTGACGTGCTCCTTGAGCCGCACCATCCTCGAGCAAAGCGAACAAGAGAGATGGGCTCCCTGGTGCGCCAGCTTCCTGCGTAGCGCATTTTGTTAAGGCCGATGGCCTTGCTCGGCCGATGGCCTTGCTTGGTGTCGTATTGATCTCGCAGCGCTTGCTGGCGGGTCCGGATGGCACCTTGGCCCGCCGCTGCTCGTGCTCGCCGCTCACTCCGCTGCGCCCCCTTGGCTGCAGGTGGGCGGCTGGGACAGCTGCGGTGGCAAGCCCCCGAAGGGTGAGCCACGGCACAGGAGGCGCGCTCGCACGTGCGCTCCCCGCCCCCGCGTGCAGGACTCCCGTCGCTGCCGCACGCGAGCGCCGGCCCGCGCGGCGCCGACGCTCGACTGGATCGCTCCCTATTCGCAGGCTTTGAGGACTTCCAGGAGGCCTCCCCCACTGGCAACCCGCGGCTCCGGCTCGCGCGCAAGTCGGCGTCGCACACCTATGATCCGGCCAGGGTGCACGAGCCGGCCGCCTTCAGGTCGCAGGTCTACGAGCCGGCCAGGTGCGCTCGAGCGGCTGCAGCAACAACGACAACAGCAGTGGTTGCGCAACAACAACAGCGGTGGTTGGCGGGCAGTTTCGATTGCAAGACGCGATCCGGACCGCCTCGCGAGCCCGCGGCGCACCTCTGCGCCCGCGGCCTTGTAGACCCGCGCCGCGCCGCGCCGCGACGCGCCTCGCTCACTGCCCCTCCCCGCGCCCCCGCCCGCGCCCCCGCCCGCCCGCCGCGCAGCTCGGAGCTCACACGGCAGCTGAGCGGCGGCGCGCCCTCGCCCGGCGGCTCCGGGGGCCCGCCGTGCTTGGCCCGCACCTCGGCGCCCGCCGTGCACGGCGCGCACGCCGTGGAGCGATACCTGGCCAGGGTCTCGGCCTCCACCCCGCGCGCCGACTCGCAGCCCGGCAGCCCGTTTGCGCCCTCCTCGCCGCGCGGGACGCTCGTCGGCTCCGCGCCCAGCCGCTCGGCCAAGTTCTTCGCCTTTGGCAAGGCGCCCGAGGACCCCGAGGAGGAGAGGCGCCGCAAGGCCTGGTGCGCGACGCGACGAGGGGGGCTGCAGCACGCGGCAGGGGAGCGCGCGGGGCGCGGCGACGGCCCCCCGCCATCCGGCAGCTGCGGCCGCCGACGCGTGCCGCCCCTCTGAACGCGGCGTGCCCGCAGCCGCCGCGCCTCGCCTCCCTGCCCGCCCCCCACCCCCGCCGCGCCCCCCACGCCGCAGGTGCGAGCGCGTGGAGTCGAGCGTGCTGAACGAGCGGCCCGACGAGGGCAGCCGCGACGTTTGGTCCCACGGCTCGTTCAAGCTCCTCGACCCCTGCCACTCGATGCACTATGAGAAGGTGGGCCTCCGCAGGTTACAGGCGTGCGGGCGGGCTGTGGGCTCTGGGCCGGTGGGCTCGCGGGCAGAGGCTGCGCCCGGGGGGGCCGAGGGTGCGCGTGAGCTCGAGCGGCGGGAGCGGCGTAGCTTGGGTAGCGCTCCGGCTGGATGGCAGTGGGTGGTGCGGCGCGGGGCGTGACGAGTGGTCGGCGCATGGAGGGCACGCCTGCTGCCGTGCCTGAGTGGGCGGATGCTGGCGTGGTGCGCTGGCATGCTGATGCGAGCAGTGCTGAGGCGGCTGCGCGCCCTGCGCCCCACCCCGTGCAACCCGACAGGCGGCACCCGTCACCCCCACAGCCGACACGGTGGATGCCGGCCGGCCCGAGGTGTGGGCGGAGAAGGCATCTGCCTCGCCCGAGAGCTCCGCCCAGGGCACCGCCTGAGGCCCCGCACCATGTCATTGGCTGCCAGCCCGCCCTCCCAACATGCGAGCGGCGGGGGTGGCGCAAACGGCGCCGGGCAGCAGCAACAGCAACGAAGTAACGTCAACGCCGCGGCGCGCGGTGCCCCATACGAGCGCACGAGAGAGAGCGTAGCGAGCGTGCACTGCGGTGCCGCCGACCCACCCAATTGTCTGCATCACTCCGATGCGCAGCGGGCCTATGAACAACCATACAAACTAGGCACTGCGCGTGCCGCCCCCCCAGCACCAACTAACACTTTAGGACTGTCGTTTGCCTTTTTCCAGCGCATGTTCCCTTCCCTAGCTGCCTGTACAGAAGCGCGGGCACCACCGCCCGCGCATGCCGAATGTTGCATGCGTCTGTTGTTGTGCAATGTACTTTCCCACCCTGCCCCAAGCACAATTTTGATGCCCTCTGTCCACATCCTTTCTCAGAGGGCAGCGGCCCCTGCTTTTCTTCTTCAGCACTTGTGCATGCCCTGCGGACCGATGCGATGCGATGGTGGACCCTACGTTCCACATCCACGGGCAGTGCAACATGTAACCTATTTCTCTCTGCAGCTGAAGAAAGGATCAGCAACTGCGAAGGACTGCTGGCGTGCGAGGCACAGGAAGAAGGCAGGCGTGGGCGAGCGGCGGCGGCGGTGGCGGGCGGCTGGAGCAGGGCACCCAGAGGAGGCCTGATGAACGAATGCACCTTCTGGCTAGCTTTCTGTGTTCTGTCCCCATCCATGCCTGCTGAAACAAAGAGCCGCCTGCCCACTGGAGGCTGGAGTATCGCAGACGGGGCTTCTTGTTTCTCTCTAACCTGTGAATCCTGAGCTGATCGCCTGGAGGCACAGCACCAATGAACGACAACAGTGTGCTACAAGCATTTGCATCGGCCTGTGCGGTGCTGCACGTGAGCAGCGCGTTGCATGTGACTTCTGAGCGATCTGGAGAAGAGGCGCCTGCGCAAAAGCATTGCGCATTGCCATCATCCCCCAGCCGCCCGCCGCCGCCGCCCACCCCGCCCGCCCGCGCACCGCACACCCTCGCAGAGCCCGGACCCGGCCAGCCGCGCCCAGGCGGAGGCGCGGCTGCTCGAGTTCCGCGTCCATGCCAGCCTGGAGGCATTCCAGCAGATCCTGCAGCAGCTGGGCGACGAAGCCGCCGCCTTCCAGGTGCGGCGCCCGGCGCCCGGCCGTTTGGCCTCCGCCGCGGGTGCGGCTGCTGCGGGTGCCGGGCGTGGCCGCGTGCCATTGCCAGTGCCGCCTCTGCCGCAGCTGTTCAGACTGCCTGCGGCGTGCGCGCGTGCGTGTGTTTTCCCTGCTCAGGCGATCCTGGGTCTGCGCGACGCTGTGCTGAGCCGCTGGCCGGCGCTGGGCCACGAGGAGCGGCAGGCAGCGCTGGGCTTCCTGCTGCGGTACATTATGGAGCGCTTGGCAGGTGCGGGAGCGTTGCAAGGGTGGCTCGGCGGAGCCTGCGCTCGCGTGGGCTGGCCGGCTGGCGTCTGCCGGGGCGAGCCTGGTTGCGGCACCGGTGCCCGAACTCCGCTCACCAGCGACGGCGCCACCCTAGGGCCCCTCTCAACCTCCCTGCGCCTCACCCGCAGGCGACCCCCAGCGCCTGCTGCGCGCGCAGGCTACCGGCGCGGCCGCGGCGATCATCAAGCGCGGCTGGGAGGAGAGCAGCCCCGAGGAGCGGGAGGCTGCCCTGCAGGCGGTGCACGCGGCGGCGGCGGCGCGGCCGGGCAGCCTGGAGGCGCAGCGTGCCAGCCTGGAGCTTCTGTCAGTCGTCGTTCTAGAATTCAGCCCTGCCACTGCCAGCGCCATGGGCCTGTCTTGGTGCGCGCGCGTCCCGCGCGCTCACCCTGGCCGCCAGCTTGGCGGCGGACGGACCGCGCATGTCCGGGCCTGCTCCGCTGCGGCACCGCCGCCGCCTTGGCCCCTTCGCGCTCCCCGCTCCCTCGCGACCTGCCCGCCCGCCCATCCGCCGGCTGCCTGCCCGCCTGCCCCCGGACAGGGAGATCCACGAGCACTGCCGCGCCTCGCTGGAGGCTGGCTACCTGCGGGGGCTGCTGCGCCACGCGCTGGCCTCGGCGCGCGCCGCCGCGCCGGCGGCCGCCGCGGGCGCCGACGGCGGCGCGTGCCGGGCGGCGCTGGGCCTCCTGTCCGCCATCCTGCAGTGGAATTTCAGCCGCAGTGAGGAGCAAGTCGCTGTGCTTGCGAGCGACGGGGGCTCGGGTCGGTTGGAGCGGCTGCCTGCGCGCTGGGGAGCGCGCGCCGCTGATGGCGAGCGACGCCTGCCGACTGCCATTGCACGCCGGCTCCCGCGCGGGTCCCTGCTCTGCGTCGCGCCTGCCCGCCTCCTGCGCGCGTGCAGCGGGCGGCAGCGGCGTCTGGCTGGACGCTGGCAGGCCTGCGTCGGAGCGCTCGCACCTGCGGCCGCCGGCGGCCTGGGCGGAGGAGCTGCTGGCCCCTGGCGCCTGGGACTGGCTGGGCCAGCTCGCGGAGGGTGTGTGGTGAGCGAGGGAGCAAGGGGAGGGCGTGCCATGGGACACGGCCGCTGGCCCGTGCGCCCCGCCGGCTTGACCCCTGGGCGACCCCTGACGCCGCCTTCCTCTATGGCGCCACTCTGCCGCGTCCGTCTGCAGCCAGCCTGCTAGCATGGCGACGCCTCTGGCCAGGGCCGTGAGGGACGTGGTTGTGCAGCTGTGCGGCTTGGATGGCGATGTGTTTGGCCCATTGGACAACGCCGGCCAGCGTGCAGAGCTTGGCCTTGCTCCAGTGGTGAGTGCCTGCCTGGCCGGTGCGGGGAAAGGCTAATAACTTCTTGCAGCGCCTCCGGCAGCGTCAGGCAGCACCCACCCGTGCACGGCACGGGCTCGGGACGGCAGCTCTCGTCCACCCTTTCGAGCCGCGGCGCGTGGCGGCAGCCTGCCGCTTCTCAGCTGCTGCCAATCCCCCTGTTTGCACAGGCCTCTCTGCGGCTGCAGCACCTGCAAACCGTGCTGCGCATGGTGCTGCCCTGGGTGACGCCGCCCCCCGCGGCGCTGGCCCTGGCGCGCCAGGCTGGCGAGGAGCAGCTGCAGGATGGCTGCCGCGGCCTGCTGGCGGCGGCCGGCGTGCACCGCGCCGCCGGCTTCGAGGCCGCGGGCGCGGCGCTGGGCCTCACGCCCCAGAGCGGCGGGCTGCTGGCGCTGCTCGCAGAGCTGGCGGCGGCCGTGGAGGCCGCCGCGGGGCCGGCGGACGCCTGGGGCTTTGAGGCGTTCGCAGCAGACCTGCTGCTCGATATGTGGATAGAGCTGGTGGGGGCGGCGCCCGGCTGCGGCGGGCAGCGCGGCGCGTCTGAGGCGGCGGCGCGTGGCGCGACCTCGGTGTTTGGCTGCATCGTGGACGCGCGCCTGCAGCAGGCGGCGGCAGAGGCGCTGGAGGATGACGGTGGGCGGGCGGCCCGAGCTGGGGGCTGGGGGCTGCGCGGCTCGTCGCTTGTCTGCACGGCTGGGAGGCGGGCGGGTGGGTAGCTCGAGCGGCGCCGGTGCGGTTGTGCGGATGCGTGCACAGCGCTGCCCGTGCCCCTCCCTTGTGAGCAGAGGAGGCGGAGGGCGGGGAGGAACTGCAGGCAGAGGAGGGGCTCGCGCGGATCGCAGTGCTCGGCCGCGCCGCCGCCGCCGCGTCCCTGGAGCTGCTCGTGGGCAAGCTGCAGGCCTGCCTCGCAGCGCTGCAGCAGCGCCTGCAGGCCGGTGAGCGCGGCCGCCGCGCCGCCGCCGGCAATGCATGCCGCGCCGTCGCGTCCTCCGCACGCTGGCGCCGACAGGCGAGGCGACGTCCACGCGGCCGCACTTGCATCGCCTCCCTTGCAGGCTCCGACCTCAGCGTCGCCCTGGAGCAGCTGTGCTGGCTGGTCGCGATGTCAGGCCACCTGCTGGCGGACGACTCGGAGGGCGAGACGCCGCTGGTGCCGCTCCCGGTGGCGCTCGCATGCGAGGCGGCCGGCGCCGGCGGCGCCGTCGACCCCGCCGCCGCCCTGTCGCGGGGCCTGCTGGCGGCGGGCAGCCACTGCCTGGCGCAGGCGGGGCAGGCTGGCGCGAGCCCCAGGTGACCCCACCTGGAGGGGAGGGCAGGGCCTGGGAAGGCGCCACATGCCTCGGGCTGCATAGGGACGACAGCACGGCGGGCTGATGGAGCGCGCTGTTGCCTCTCCCTGCCGCTTCCATGCCCCCCCCACCCCCACCCCCTCCACACACATGCACGCGCATGGACCCCCTGCGGCGCAGGCTGCTGGAAGTGGTTGCGGCCACGCTGGCGCGCTGGGCAGACACCTACTTGATGTCTGGAGAGGCGGCCGCCTGCAGCCCCGCGCTCGCTGCGGCCTACGGGCCGGGCGCCCCCGCCGCGCGCGACGCCGCGCACCAGCTGCTGAGCCTGGCCCTGGCGGCCCTCACGGCCTGCTCTGGGGAGCGCGCGCTGCACGAGGTGGCGTGCAGCCGCCTGCTGGCGGCGCTCGTGCGCCGGCGCGAGGTGTGCGCGGCGCTGCGGGACGCGCCGGCCTGGCACCAGCTGTGCGGCGCGGTGGGCGGGGGGGACGCAGGCCTGCTCCTGCTCGCGGGCCGCGTGCAGCGCCGGCTGCTGCAGTCGCTCCTGCTGGCGGCCGCGGGCTGGCCCGCCGCAGCGGGCAGCTGGGCGGCGCAGCTGCTAGAGAGCACGGCGGGGCAGCTGCGCGCGCTGGGCGGCAACGAGAGGGTGGCGCGGGCGGCGGTGCAGCGCGCCGACGGCCTGCACCTGGTGCTGTCGCTGCTGGAGCGGCTGCGGGGCGCCGTGCGCGGCACGCTGCCCCCCACGCAGGCGGCAGTCTTCCAGCAGGCAAGATGGGATTCAGCTAGAGTTGTCGGCTGGCTGGCTGCGGGCCGTGAAGCAGCCAGATGCCCGTCACGCAGGCGCCCGGCTCCACGCAGCAGCAGGCCCTTCCGCGGCCGCGGCGGGACCTACTGCCCTGGGGCTGCCTAGCAACCATGCCACGCTCGCCCGTTGCTCTCCCCCTCGCCCGTTGCTCTTCCCCTCACCCTCAGTTCAAGTCGGCCGCGCCGGCGCTGCTGTCGCTGCTGGGCACCTGCGGCGTGCAGCCGGCCGCGGTGTCCCTTGTGCTCAAGCTGGCCTGCGACGTGGTGGAGCACCAGGGCGCGTTTCTGGCCCCGGCAGACGCCGCGGCGCTCTGCGTATGGTCGCTGCAGCTGCTCCAACTCTACTCCGCGCAGAACCTGGTGCGCTCGGGTTCTGCGCTCGGGCTCTGCGGCGGCTCGTGCGTGAGCGTGCGTGTGCTCCCACCCCGCCCCGGCTGCCCCGCGCCGCCGCGCGCGCCACCCGTCCCCGGCGTTAGGTCTCGAGAGGCCGGCGCGCCGCGCCTGCTCCCACCGCCTGCCTCCCTGCCTCCCCTCCCTCAGGGCCGGATCAGCATCTCGGCGTCCAAGGCCGGCGCAGAGGAGGCCCTGTCCGAGAAGTGTGCCGGCCTGACAGCGCTGCTCAGGCTCCTAACCAAGCTGACCCAGACGGACTGGGGCCAGCTGTCGGGCGGCGCGCTGGCCCCCGCCGCCGCCGCTGCCGGCGCGGCGGAGCACCCCGGTGGCGTGGACGTCGCGCAGGTGCCGCCGGCGCGCCCGGTGTGGGAGGACTCCTCCCCATGCCCGCGCCCCTCGCTGGCGCCTGCAGACGCCTCGACCGCCTGACGCCCGCTGCCGGGCCCGCTCTCCCGCTCCCATCTCTCGCGACGCAGCAGCCGCGTCCCTCCGCAACTCTCCGCCTCCTCCCACTGGCCCGCCACACCTCCCACTGGCAATGCCATGCGCAGGTGGTTTTCGCAGGGCTAGATATCGTTGTGCCGTTGCTGGACCAGGAGCTGCTGAAGTTCCCCAAGCTCTGCCGCGCCTACTTTGCGCTCCTGGCCCACATGCTGGAGGTGCGTGCAGACGGGGTGTGCATGCGGGGGCATGTCCAGGCCGGTATGGGCGGTGGGGTGCGCCGCCGGCCTGCCGCGAGCGCCCTGCCGCGCGGGAGGCCCGCCGCTGCAGGCGCGGCCTCCGTCTCCCCTCCCGCCCACCCCTCCCTCCCTCTCCCCTGACCCAGGTCTACACGGAGCGCATGGCGGCGCTGCCGCCGCCCGTGTTCCAGCGCCTGCTCTCCACGCTGCGCTTTGGCGTGGGCATGACGGGCGACGACGAGGTCACGCAGGCAAGACTGCCGGTGCTTCCAGCACCGAGTGTTTCGAGCGTCGAGTGCGTTGTGGGATTGGGGTGGATAGGGAGGAGTGGGGCCGCGGCTCGGAGTGCAGCTGCCTGCTGCGACGCCTTCCCTCGCAGCTCCACGCCTGCCTGTTCAGTGTCGTCCTGCTCAATCAATCTAGTTTGTATTGTTGTCCCGCAATCCCTGTTCCACGTCTGCAGGCGGTGTTTGAGGCGGCGGCGGCGCTGGCGCGCCACCACGTGCAGTCGGCGGCGGCGGGCGGGCCTGGCCTGGGCGCCAACAACGCCCCAGGCGCGCGCCGCGCGCTGCCGCCGCGCGCGAGTCTGCGCGTGCCAAAGCCGCCCCTCTTGCACGCGCGCCGCCGGGCTCGCTGCGCATGCTCGCCGGCGCGCTTCCGCGACAGCCACAGTCGCGACCTGCTCCTCACCCCTGCTGCTCCACTGCTGCAGGCCCCGACGGCATCACCCCGCTGGGCGCGCTGCTGCAGGCCGCCCTGCACCGGCTGATCCACGCTGACGCAGGTGGGCGGCAAAGATGGCAGACCAGCCTGGCGGTTCCCCCCTGCACCACGTTGCCCACCAACCGGTGTGAACACGCGCCTGCACTTGACACTGCGCAGGCCTGGAAGCTGTCGACCACGCCTCTGAGGCGGTGCTCCCATTGGCGCTGGCCGACCCCGCCGCATTGCAGCGCGCGGGCGCGGCGCTGCTGGCCGGCTGCGCCAACGGCCCCGCCAAGGTGCACCCGAGCCGCCGCCGCGCGCGCTGGGAGGGCAGGATTGCCACGGCTGCCCTGGCCGACAGCGCTGCAGCAGCCGCGCTCGGACACTCGTCTCCCAACAGCGCTGCGCATGCCTCCCCCCACCACCCACCCATCCACCCACCCCTGCCTTGTCTTGCAGACATCAGCCGAGGCTGCGCTGCATGCGCTCGCGGCCCAGGTCGGCGCCGCGGCCAGCCTGGACCGCCCCGCGCGCAAGGCGTTTGGCTCCGCGCTGCACCAGTGCATGCAGGACCTGCGGGGCGCGGCGCGCGTGCGGTGATCGGCGGTAGGGGGCAGTGCTCCAGCGGCGGCGCGGTGGGCGGGAAGGGTGGCGATGGCGCAGGGCAGCGGCGCGCCGCCGCGCGCCTGCGGCTGCAGCCGCGGGCCGCCTCTGCAGCGCGCG
Source organism: Chlorella sp. A99 (assembly GCA_003063905.1). NCBI lineage: Eukaryota > Viridiplantae > Chlorophyta > Trebouxiophyceae > Chlorellales > Chlorellaceae > Chlorella > Chlorella sp. A99. The sequence goes on from PCFQ01000002.1 coordinate 764,496, forward strand.
ATGGTGCGGTTCTGAGCGACTGGCACGTGGTTACAGAGGCTCGATGGTCAAGTCAAGAATGAAAGTGTGGTACAGGAGGCAAGGGGGGCGAGGGGCTGCAAAGACGGGTGTTTCGGAGGCAAGAAAAAGACACGGCGACGTAGGGCAGCGCGCACGAGCGCGCCCCGCAGGCCGGCGGCGGGAGGCTGGCACCGCGCTTCCGCCGGCGCGGCGCGTGCGGGGGCGCAGCGCTGTGTCTATGTATAACACGGGCAACACGTGGGGGCGGAGAGCGGGTTTGCGGTTTCGTGTGCGCACGTCGAGGGGCGAGGGCCGCGCGCGGCCGAGCGCGGGCCTCGCGGAGCGGCACGCTGGGCAGGCAAGGGACGATCAATTCACGACAGTGCTGGTTCGCTGCTGATGATTAGTGGCATGTATGCTCGGGGGCCTCGAAGAAGAAGGGGGGGAAGAGCGGCGCTCGCCGCGCACGCGCCGCCAGAGCGGGGGCCGCGCGGCGCGCGCGCAGGGGGCCGCGCCGCTCGGGCGCGCTCAGGCGGCGGCCACGGGCGCCAGGTGGCTCGTCACCGCGGCGATGTAGGGCTGCGCGCTCTTCAGCGCAGGCTCCACGTAGGGCGCGGCCCAGGGGTAGAGTCGCGCGGCGGCGGCCTGGTAGACGGAGGTGGCCTGCGGCAGGGGAGGGGGGAGGGGGG
>PCFQ01000002.1:765207-777013 GCA_003063905.1 Chlorella sp. A99
GGGAGGGGGGAGGGGGGGTGGAGGAGGCGGCGGCGCCAGCAGCCGGCAGGGGAGCGAGGCGATCGCATGCGCGCGCGGCCCCCGCAGCCCGCCCCCCGCTGCTCGGCCGCTCGCGCGCCGCCGATCGCCGCGCCGAGGCCGAAAACAAGGTCAACGCCAAAGCCAACAGACCAACAGACGGTCACCTGCGCGCTCTTGAGCGCCGCCTCGCCGCGGCTCAGCACGGCCGAGTAGGTGGGGGAGGCCACCACGAGGTCGTGGGCCTTGGAGTAGGCGGAAAAGGCGGTGCCCACCTGTGGGGGAGAGAGCGCCGCGCATGCGTGGCGAGGGAGTGGGCGGCGAGCTGCCGCGTGCAGGAGACGCCGGCGGGGCCGGTGCGGCGGGCGCGGAACGTTTCGCGCGACGGGAGGCGTGGCACAGGCGGGGCCGGGTTGGTCGGCGCGCACCGCGCGGCGCGCCGCCGGGCCACGAGGCGGCCGCGTCGCGGCACCGCCAGCCCTGTCCACGCACCTGCTTCTTGCTGCCCTCGAGCAGCGCCGACACCGCGGGCAGGGCCAGCAGCTGGTGCCAGGCCTTGTCGATCTCACCCAGGAGCTGGGCAGGCACCTGCACGCGCGCGAGGCGGGCGATCGCATGGTGGACGAGCGAGGCGCGCGGCGCGCGGGCGGCACGCGCGTGGAGGGCGCGCTGGTGGCTGTGCGCTGCCCGGGGCCAGGTCCCTCCCACCCCCCACCCACCCCGCGAGCACCCCTTGAGCAGCGCCCCTCGAGTGCCGCCGGGGGCCGATGCCGCAACGGCGCCCCCGTACCTTCTTGGCCTCCTGCACCCGGAGCAGGAGCGCGTCGCTCGCCGCGCGCGCCGCGCCCTGCAGCCCCTGCTGCTTCACGTACGCCAGGCTCTCCTCCACCTTGTGCAGGTACTCCTGGAGCAGGGGAGAGTGCAGGGAGGCAGGCGGGCGAGGGCGCGTGGGCACGCCGCGCGGCGTGTCGCTAGGACCCCCCCGGCCTCTGCTCGCTCTGCCCCGCCTGGTTCCTTCCCTTCGCCCCGCCCTCCCTCGCTCCGCTCCCTCGTCCCCACCCCCCACCCCCCNGCACCGCACCTCCCCACCCCACACACCACCCACCCACACCCACACCCACACACCACACCACCTGGCGCGCCGCGTTGAAAGTCTCCAGGTTGGCGGCCTGCGCCGTGCGCTGCTTCTTCACCGCGGCCGCCAGGTACTCGCTGTTGGCCTGGTAGGAGGCCACGGCGGCCTTGATGGAGGCGTCCACCTGCGCGGCGCGCGGGGGCGAGGAGCGGGGGGCGGCTCGGAGGAGGGGGAGAGACGTGTGACGTGGCGACGCACGATCGCTCGCCTAAGCAGCGGCGGAGGTGTAGTTGCGGTCCCCGCGTCTCGCGCACCTTGGCGTCGGCCAGGAACAGCAGGGTGTCGGCCTTCTCGGTCGCCAGGGTGACCAGGGGCGCCAGGCGAGGGGTCGCTGCAGTCACCAGACGGTTCTCGATCTCGAGGATCGGGCTGGGCACATAGGCCTTGGCGGACTCATAGTAGGAGCCCGCCAGAGCGATGGCGCGCTCGCCCGTCTGCTTCACCCCTCCAAGCCGCTGAAGCTGCTGCGTGTTCTCTGCCATCTTCAGGTCTTGATTGGAAGCAAGGGTCGTGGAAATGGCAACAAAGGCGGGCGTGGCCAATAGAAGTCTCTCGTGGCACGCGTTTAATCTTTAATTCCTGGCAACATATGTTGAACAGACCAAACTCTCCACTCAAACAGACTGGTTGAATCAATCGATCACGTTTCAAGCCAGTGCGGGCGCTGCAGCGAGCATTCTGCGACACTCCACATCCGAGCGGCCCAGTTCATACACATTGGCGCCTTTCGCTTCACTGCGCAGCTTGTGGGACGATGCCAGTGCCGGTCAAGGTGTCGCATCCCAAATCAGTGGGCCTGGCGGCACAATTTGCCACCGAAGCAGTCACAGAGGGCCCGTGGGCGCGCCTGGGCGTCGGCACGAGCAGCCAGCAGACAGAGGACCATCGCACCGCTCAATCAGCAGCAGCCGCAGGCGCCACCGCCACCGCCACCGCCTCTGACGCAGAAGGTCAGTCAGCCGGCCTGCTGCTGCTTCTGCTTCTCGAGCCTGCAGCCATGCTGACACTCCTGCACCGCCTGACCCTGCAGCACCGGCAGCAGCAGCAGCAGCAGCAGGGGATGAAGCGAGCGTGGCCACTTGCCACCTCACCTTTTGCTACCCGGGCATCGATGGCCAGCCGCTGCCCGACCGCCCGCCGGTCGTGCGAGACATGTCGATCTCCCTGCCCCGCGGCGCGACCTGCCTGCTCATCGGGCCCAATGGCGCAGGCGAGTGAGGGCGCGCCGCCGCTCCGGCTTGGCCTGCCCCTGCCACAGGACCAAGCCTGTGGGCAGGATCAGCCTGTGGGGCAGGGCAGGGGGTCTGTAGGGCGGGCGGCACGCCGCTGGCCGCACCAGGGTCGACGGGCTGGGCGAGGCGCTGGCCACGCTGCACGGCTGCCCCACTCGGCTGCCTGCCCGCCGCATCGATGCCGGGTGTGCCGAGCCGCCCCGCCGCGCTGCCCCCTGCTGCTGCAGGCAAGACGACACTGCTCAAAGTGCTCGGGGGGAAGCACATGGTGCCTCAGGCGGCGGTGCGCGTGCTGGGGCAGCCGCCCTTCCACGCCACGCACCTCACCACCAGCGGCACCCTCTCCTACATCGGCGGCAACTGGGAGCGCGACATTGCTTTCGCAGGCTACTCCATCCCCCTGGCGGTGCGTGGGGGAAGAAGGGTCGGACGGGATCGAATCTTCTGTTCTCTCAATCTACCAGTGGTCATGGTTAATGGTTTCAATGGCGGTCAGCAAAGTCGAGCTGAGAGCGACTCAGCGCGGTGCGCCGAGGCGCGGATGGGGGTGGGCTGGGACGCCGCCGAGCAGCTGCCACGGCGCGCTGCCGGCCCTGCCCCCTCGGCGCCCCCGCAGGGAGACATCCCGGCCTCGCAGATGCTCGCCAGCTTGCCAGGCATCGACCCCGCGCGCCGCGACCAGCTCATAGAGGCGAGGGGGCGGCAGGGGAGGTCCCTCGGGGGAGGGGCGCATGGGGGCGTGCGATCGCTCGGCGGCAGCCGCATGCGGTCGCCAGCGCACAGCGCTCGGGAGCAGGGGCTGAAGTGTGCAGTGGCAGAGCACTGGGGCAGCAGACCCAGCTGACTGGCACTCGGGCCGTGGGGGGCTCCAAGCCCTTCCCACAGACAGACAGACACGCGGCGCATGCGCAGCACCAACCCCCCTGCCCTCGGCTCCCTCCCCGTCGTCAACAGGTGCTGGACATCGACCCCACCTGGCGCATGCACCTCGTGTCGGACGGCCAGCGGCGGCGCGTGCAGATCGCCATGGGGCTGCTCAAGCCCTTCCAGGCGAGGGCAGGGTGGCCCCCCGCCCAGCGGCGCGCGCGGGGGCCGGGCGCAAGGCCCTCGGGAGCCGGAGGCGCTCGGGCGCTCGGGCCCCGCCCGTGCTGCCGCGCGCCGCTGTTCCGCACCAGTTGTTGGTGTTGTCATATGTTGCCACCTGTGGTACTGTCAGGTACTGCTGCTGGATGAGATCACCGTGGACTTGGATGTGCTTGGGCGCGCCGACCTGATGGCCTTCTTGCGGCAGGAGTGCGCGGAGCGGGGAGCTACCGTCATCTACGTGCGTCCGGGGGCTCCACTAATTGCAATGTCCAAATGTCCTATCAGCAAGTGTCGAATCAGAAAATCCAGTTACTCGCAGCTTGAGGGCCGCCTGCCCTTGATGTGTGCTGCCCCGGGCACTGGCGTGCGGCGCCGGCCTCCCTGCCTGCGTGCATCTGCTGCACCCTCTCCCCTCTCCCCTGCCCCGCTCCGCCCCCTCCCCTGCCCCACGCCCCTCCCCTCTGCTCCCCATCTGCGACAGGCCACCCACATCTTTGACGGCCTCGAGTCCTGGCCCTCCCACCTGGTGTATGTGGCTGGCGGCCAGCTGCGTGCGTTTGGCCCCGCGTCCCAGTTCCCAGAGCTGCAGCAGGTGAGGTGGCAGGCTAGGTGGCTTGCACTGCCGCCTGCAGGGAAGCGGCACGCGGCAGCCAGCCAGGCGGTGGGGGAGCGCCCGGCCGGGCGGCGGCGGGGCCAGGCAGTCGCGCACGGGCCGCCGGCGGGATCCGGCAGCGGCTGGCCCGCCAGCGGCTGGCCCCCGCCCGCCTCGACCTTTGAACCCATCCATCACTCCACGTCACTCCGCACTCGCAATGCGCCCACCGCCGCAGGGCCGGCTGCTGGAGCTGGTGGAGCGCTGGCTGCGCGAGGAGGCGCGCACGCAGCAGGCGGCGCGGCAGGCGCAGCTGGAGCGGCGCAAGGCGGGCAGGGGCGAGGAGGCGCACGAGGGCCTGCGCCTGGCGGCCTGGAACAACGGCTATGCGGCGGGGCGGCTCGCGTCGAGCGTGGCCTCGCCGCGGGCAGCGGGCGGCCAGCGGGGCCAGCATGGGCTCTCGCACAGCAGCAACGCCGTCATGCGCATGTGACTTCTGGCGTCGGCGTGTGATCTCCGCTCCGCCACTCTCACTGGCCTGGACGGTGCTACATGCGGCACTTGCACACAGGATCCTGAGAGGGATGTGGTAGACGGCAACAAAACGCCTTGAAACACGTTTGTTCGGGGGAGGGGCACGCTGTACAGAGGAGGGGGCGGCGCAGGAGCGCCAGAAGGCGCGGCGTAGCGTCAAAGGGTCGTTCTATTCTTCTGGGTACATGGGGGCGCATGCAGTGAAAACAACACGCCACGTCGCTCCACGGCGTGGCGGCCCGCGCCTGCCGCTCGTCAGCCGCTCCGACGCAGCAGGGAGGCAGGAAAAGAAAGAAAGAAAGAAAGAAAAGCAGTGCTGTGGGGGAGGCACGCGAGTCAAGGCGCACAGTGTGTCCAACTCTCGATGCATCACGGGGCAGAACAGGGGAGAGCGCGAGCAACCAAAACCGAGAGCGGCGCGGCACCCAAAGAGGGCGGCGCCCGAAAAAGCATGCGGCAGCTCTCGAGCCGCGCAGCGGCGGTGGCGGGCGGTGGCCCGGCGGCGGCGGCCCTCGGGGGAGGGCCGCGCCCAGAGCGCGTGCCCGGCCGCAACAGCTGTTTCAGAGAGTGTGGCCGGCCGGCAGCTTGAAGACGGGGAGGTGCGGGAACACGGGCGGCACCAGCTTGCGCGGCGGCGGCAGCGGCAGCTTCATTGCCCGCTTGGTCCGCATTATCAGCCAGACCGTCCACACCAGCGACACCGAGTTGGTGAACAGCACCCGCAGCCTGCAGGGGGGAGGAGGGAGGAGCGAGGCGCCGGGGACGGAGGTGGGAGGCGGGGCGGGGCGGCGGCGCGCTCCGCGTCGCAGCGCGCCAGCAGCGGCGGCGGCGGGGCCGCACGGCCGCCGTCCCTGCGGTCGCTGCAGTGCGGGGACGCGCCTGAGCGGCACGAACTGCTGATTGAGCCACTGCGCCATCGGCCAGACCCGCCACCTGCACGCGGCCGCGCGATTGCGGCGGACGTCGGCGCGGCGCGGCGAGACAGGGCCACTCAATGCGGGCTGCCAGGCGGCGTGCGCCCCGCTCGTGCGCCTGCTCCTGCGTGCACAGCACGCTACTGGGGGAGCATGCCCACTGGAGGGGCGTGGCCCGCCGCCCCCCGGCGCCCGCCCCGCGCCGACCCGCCATCCCCGGCACGCTGCACGCGCCGCCCCCGCGTCGCCCCGCGTCGTCCCCGCCCGCCCCCGCGCCGCTCACGCGTTGCGCTGGGTGCCGGGGTAGGCGGCGGTGACGCGCGAGGCGGCGGCCACCCACGGCTTGCGCTCCACCACCACCGCAAAATAGCAGATCAGGAGCACGTTGGAGAAGGGGCCGAAGCTGAGCTGGTCGAGGGCCACCTTCTTGGCGGAGCGCAGGGGGTCGGCGGCGCCGAGCCGCCCCGGCGGGAAGATCTGCTTGCGGGGCGGACGGCGCAGGCCGGATGGGGGCAGGGAGCTGGTGTTGGGGGCGGCCGAGGGGGCGGGGACCCAGCGCGGTGCGGCGCGCAGGCCTCCCTGCCGTTCCCTCGTGCCCCCCGTAGCGGCGCAGCTGGCGCAGGCATGGTCACAGCAGCCCTCTCGGCAGCTGCAGCCGCGGATTCAAACACAAGCCACTTGCCCGCTCTAGAGACTGCTGCCAGAAGTGGTTGGCTGGCCTGCACGCGCGCGCGCCGGCGGCTCGAGAGCGTGGCGAGCGGCTGCAGCGCGGCGCGCGCGCCCAGTGCCACGCTCGCATGCATGCGCGGCGCTGCCCCGCCTCCTTGCAACATGGCCGCATGGCTTCCCTCCGCCCTCCCTGCCCTCCTCACCCCGTCCAACACAAGCCGTACAACACGAGCAGCAGCGTGCGGCGCCAGTCGATCCTTCGCCGCCCCGGCCGCGAGCTCAGCCGCTGCGCTATCAAGTCGCTGACGAGCGTGAGCAGCGCGGCGGTCACGGCCTGCAGGCGGCGGGGGGGCGGGATGCGCGGCGTGGGTGGCGGGCGGCGGGCGGTGCAAAGCGGGGGGGGAGCACCGGTGCAACGGCCCCTGGTGGCGCAGCGGTCCCGCAGCCTCTCCCTCGCCTTGGTTTGAAGAGCGTGCACGTCCAGCAGCACCAAGTACGCCTCCCACAGCTGGGATAGGAGCAAGGACCCCCCTCCGACCAACAGCACTCGTCGATGGCCTTGCTGGCCCCAGACATCGTTCCTCGCTGCGTCGGGGGAAGGCAGAGTTCTGCTCCAGTCGATGCCTGCATCCCAATCGCCCCAGTCCTTCAGTTCTCTGCCTCCAGCGCTCATGCCGGCGGACGTGGGAGTGCTGTGGAAATGCGATCAGTTTAGCTCATCAAACGGAACAAATTCCTGTCGAAATAGGTGGCTGGAAGGGCTTGGAGAAGCTGTGGGGGTAACAGTAACAATGGTGGATGCAGGGTGGCGCGAGTGGCAGGGCTCTTGGAGACACTCTGGGGACCCAAGATGCGCCCCAATCCCGCCCGCTGCCTACCCGCTCCTCTGCCGCGCCGCCCTTCTCCTGCTGCGCACCTCCATCACCCCATGGCCTGTGTTGCAGCGCCTTGTGAATGTGCTGGGACTCCTCGCGGTGCCCGCCGCTCGTGCTTCCTCCGCCCGCCTGCCTGGGCCCGGCGGCGAGGCACAGAGCCTGGCCCCCTCTCGTGACGGCCTGTGACGGTCTGTAAGGTGCCAGATCTGGGGCAAAGGCAGGTCCTTGCGCATTGGATATGAGCTCGGTGGCTGGGACGAGGCTGGGACGAGGTGGCTCCTCCGCACAGCTACCAACGCTTAAAGACATGTGCCTGGTCTAGTGACATTGCGCAATTCGGTTCAAAGCACTCGCAAGCCAACATATCCGTCGCTGACCAGCAGGCGTCGCCTCGCACACCTGAGCGCGATCGTTCATCCTCTTAGCTGGAGCCATGCGGCAGGCCCTCCACCTGTCGCAACACAGCAGCGGGCAGGCCAGCACGAGCTTGCGGTGCCATGGGCCCCTCGGCCTGGGCGTGCAGCCCCTGCCGGCGCGCGCGCCCGCCTTCCCGCGGCCCAAGAGGCCCCTCACAACAGCCGCGCTGCCGCTGGAGGCGCTGGACCACCTTGCGGCGACCGCCGGGCCGGCGCTTGACCACGTTGCGGCGACCGCCGGGCCGGCGCTCGACCACCTGCACCACCTGCTCTCGCTCGCGTACGAGCCCATCGTCCTGCCCTGCTCCACCATGAACTGCGGCGACGTCACACACCGCTCCACGCTAGACCCGGGTCAGCACAAGGCTGACGGACGAGGGACAGAAGGGGTGAACCACCGCCCGCCTGCCCACCACCCGCCGGCCCATCGGCCCCTTGCCCGCCCGCCTGCCGCTCGCAACGCACCACCCTGCGCCCCGGCCGCGCCCGCCCCCTCCCCCCCGCACCCGGTGCAGCCCTGCGCATGGAGGAGCGGGGTCTCAACCCCTGGTCGCTCGTGCTGCTGGCGGCGGCGGCGGCGTACCTGTGCGCCAAGCCGGGCGTCGTGGTGGGCGCCTTCGACTACTACATTGCGGCGCCGCTGCAGCGCGCGACGCAGCAGGTCTACACCAAGGCGAGCCGGCAGCTGCCGCGCCGCACCTATCAGTCGCACTGGGGCTTTGGTTCGGGGTGGGGGGGCGCCGGGCCGGGCGGCGCGCGCGAGGGCCGCGCCGCGCCGAGCAGCGGCCCGCTCCCTCGGCCCCGCCCACCCGCCCCCGCCCCCGCCCCCCCGCCCGCGCCCCCCCAAACTCGCGACTCCAGGACGATTTTGTGATCGGCAAGAAAGTGGGCGGCGGCGGCTTTGGCACCGTGTACCGCGCGCTGCTGCGCGACCCCAAGAAGGTGCGGCGGCCGCGCCGCGGCGGCGCCGCGCTCGACAGGCGCGGCTGGGTCGCGGGCGGCACCAGCAACGTGGGCATCGGTCCCAACGAGGAGGCCGTGATTCTGAAGAAGGCGACGGAGTTTGGGGAGGCGGGTGAGCGGGGGGGAGGGGGAGGGGGAGGGGGCCCTGGGGTGAGTGAGGGGAGGCCGGGGAGTGAGGGGGTGTGAGGGGTGGGGTGGGGGGGGGGGATGGGGCCGAATGGGAAGGGGCCGCGGGGTGAGGAGCGGCCGAGGGAGGGGGCTGAGGGAGGCAGGGGCCCCCGGGGCGCGCGGCGGGCGCTCGGGGCGCCGGGGGCCCGCGGCGCGGAGCGCGCGGGCCCGCGGTGCGTGCGTGGCCCGCCTGACGCGCGGCGCGCCACCCCCGCCGCCGCGCCGCCGCGCCTTTTGCCCGCAGAGGTGTGGATGAACGAGCGGATCATGCGCACCGACCCCACCGCCGCCGCGCGCTTCATCACCGCCTTCAGCGACGGCACTGGCAAGGTGAGCGCCATTCAATGCTGGCATTCCTTCACGCAAACCGGAAACGGAGGGACCGATGCACGAATGCTCGGCGCTCGACGGAGCCTTCCTCCGCGCGCGGCGAACGGCGCCGTGCTCGCCGCGGGGCGCGGCGGCGCCCCGGGAGCCGGGCGGCGGCCGCGCCGGCGTGGGCCCGCCCGCCGCGGCGGGCCGCGGTCGCCGTGCCGCGCGCCCGACGCGGCCGCCGCCCGGCTCCCGGGGTGCCGCCGCGCAGGTGGGGGAGCCGCTGTGGCTGGTCTGGGCGTACGAGGGAGACTACAACCTGGCGGAGCTGATGCAGGCGCGTAGGGCGGGCGGGCGCATGGGTGGGAATATGAGTTGGTGGGAACATGAGCGGGCGGGCGGGCGGGCGGCCCGGCGCGCTTGGGCTCGCGGCGGCGGCGGGCGGCCTCTCTGCCAACCCGCGCGAGCGATCGAATTCTCCCTTCCCGATTCTTTCCTCCCGATTCTTTACTCCCTCAGAACAAGGACTTTCCCTACAACCTAGAGGCCCCGATCTTCGGCCGGCCCCTCAATATCCCAGAGGTGCGAGAGCACAGCAGGGAAACGCTCGCTCGCTCGCTCGCAGGGCATGGGGGCGCGCACCCGCCCCGCCCGCCGCGCCCGCAGCACGCCCGCCGCGCCGTGTCCCGCGCCCTGCCCCCACCCCCCTCCCGACGAGCGGTCGCCGCGCCGCCGCAGGGCCCCGAGCGCCGCGCGCTGGCGGTGGCGGCCGCCATGCGGCAGCTGCTGGAGGGCCTGGAGGCCTGCCACGGGGCGGGCATCGTGCATCGCGACATCAAGCCCCAGAACGCCATCATGTCGGGTGAGGAGGCTGTGGAGGTTGGTGGTGTTTCTGCTCTCGTGAGACGGGGAGTGGCAATCCCGCGCCCGCGGGGGGCGCGGGGGGGGGGGGGGGCTTCCCCCACGTGCCCCTCCTCGCCCGCCCGCCCCACCCACGCACCTGCTTGCCTGCACACCCGCTCGCCCGCACACCCGCTAGCACACATTGCACTACCCCACCCACCCACCCCACCCCCACCTCACTCACACACACGCCCCACCCCACCCCACACACCCACACCCTTCAGACCTGGACAAGCGCATCAAGCTGATCGACTTTGGTGCGGCCGCCGACCTCCGCATCGGCATCAACTACGTGCCCAACATGGTGCGCCGGTGCCCGGCACGGCGGGGCGGCGGCACCGGATGAGCCCAGGCGCCGGCCGAGCCCAGGCGCCACCCCGCCTCCGCTCCACGCGCATTCCTGCAGCCGCGTCCGGCCCCCCTCTGATTCCTTTCCACTTTCTTTCCTCCTGCAGTACCTCTTGGACCCGCGGTACTCCCCCCCGCAGCAGTACATCATGACGCCCCAGGTGGAAAGGAGGGGAAAAAAGCGGCAGCGGGGCAGCGGGGAGCGGGCGGGCGGCCGCGCCGCCGCCCGCAGCCCGCCGTTTGCAGCGCGCGCCGAGGCGGCGGCGTTTGCGCGCCCCCCGCCCCGACCCCCGCTCCGCCGCCGGCGCCCGCCCGCCCCGCCGCCGCAGACGCCCCGCGCGCCGCCGCCGCCGGTGGCCGCGCTGCTGTCGCCCGTGCTCTGGCACCTCAACAGCCCGGATCGATTCGACATGTGGAGCGCCGGCATCGTGCTGCTGCAGGCAAGTGCTGCTGCTGCAGGCGAGGGCCCGGTCTTGTGAAATTTTCGACCAATTGGGGAAACAGGGGGTGGGTGGGTGGGGTGGGGGGGCAGGCAGTTCATTTCAGTTTCAGAGTTCTGACATGTCTGTACGCGGGGCGGGAGGGGCGCGGGGAAGAGCGGGAGGGAGCGGAGCGGAGGGCCGGGACGGCGCGGAGCAGGGCGTGCAGACGGGGTGCAGAGCGGCGGCAGGGGGCGCACGCGAGGGCGCGCCCGTCCCTGGTGGCGCGGCACGCGAAATGCTGACGCACACGCCCTGCCTGCGCGCCGGTGCAGATGGCCCTGCCCCCGCTGCGCAATGACAACGCTCTGGTCGCTTTCAAAAAGTGAGAAAAACAGTTAGTTAATGTGATTCAACGATCGATCTCTCATTGCTTTCATCGCGTTCAAACAGCGAGGCGCGGCCCTCTAGGGTAAACCCTCCGCCCTTGGAGCGCTGTGCCGGGGGGCTGCCTCTGCGCCACCCGCGCGCGCACTCTCTGCCCCAGGCACTCACTGCGCACGCTCTCCGCCCCTTCCCTCTCCGCTCCCCCGCCCGACTCTCGCGCCCCTCTCCGCCCATGTCCCCCCCACACTCACTCACACCTACACCCACACAGGGCGCTGGGCGACGAGCACAAGTGGGACCTGCGCGCCTGGCGGCGCGCGGCGGAGGCCAGGCGCGACCGCGCCTGGGCCGACGGCTTTGCCACGCTCGACGCTTTCGACGGCCACGGCTGGGACCTGGCGTGCAGGCTCATCCAGTACGAGCCCAGCGACAGGTGGGGAGGGGGGGCAAGCAGAGGGGGAGTGGGGCAGAGGTGGGGGCGGGCGAGCAGGGGGGCAGAGGGGGTGGCCTGAGGGGCCCTGGAGGGGGGCCCAAGGGAAAGGCGCAGGGTGGCGGAGCGAGGCGCGAGGGCGCGTGGACGGGAAGGCGCCGCTCGCGCGCGGGCCGGCCGGCCGGCGGCGCCGGGCGCGGGCGCTCGGGCGCCGGCCGGCGCGGCGCGGGCGCGCCCCTGCGTGGAGGCCACGCCTCACGCCGGCGCTCGCCCACCCTCTCCCTCTGCAGGCTGTCGGCCGCGGCCGCGCTGGCGCACCCCTGGTTTGGCGACACCGTGGTCTCGCAGCTGGCCTCCACCGTGCAGGTAGAGCCCCCCCACCCCCCCCCCCCCCCACCCCCCCCC
>PCFQ01000002.1:777035-815318 GCA_003063905.1 Chlorella sp. A99
CCCACCCCCCCACCCCCCGCCGCTGCCGCCGTCGCCGCCGCTGTGTTCACCGCCCGCCGCGCCGCACCCGGCTTCCCCGCCCCGACCGCTCGCCCCGCGCTCCCCCCTCCTCCCCGCGCCGCCCTCCGCAGTCGCTGGGGCGCGCGGCCAGCCTCGTGACCCTGAGCGTGGATGAGGAGTGGGTGAAGGACCGCATCGCCATGAACGGCACCAAGCAGAGCGGCGGCCTGACCGAGGCCTGGCTCAAGTGAGGGCCTGGGCTCCGCAGTTGCCTGGGCTCCGTGGGGGGGCTGGAGGGTGGGCAGGCCGTGGGGGCGTGGCGCGAGGGGCGCGGCGCGGCGCGGCGGCGAGGTGGCGGCCCCGTGCCCGATCCCTCCCCCTCCGACACAGCTTCCTCCGCCCCCCCTCCACCCCCGCCCCCCCTTCTTTCTACCTTCTACCAAACCAGCGAGGAGATCACCGTCGATGACGGCGCGCCGCCGCCGGCGCAGCTGCCCAACGGCGGCGCCACCATCGCTTGGTGGCAGCAGCGGCAGGCCGACTTCGAGCAGCGGCGCGTGCGGCTGGAGTCGCAGGCGAGGGGGGAGGGGCGCGGGCGCGAGGGACGGCGCCACAAGTGGCAGGGGCGGGGTTACAAGCGGCAAGGGCGGGGCCTTGGGGCGGCTCGCGCAGAGCGCAGGCGGCCGTGCTGCCGGAGGGAGAGCGGGCAGGTGGGCGCCGGCTCCTGCGTCGTGCTCACGCCCCCCCGCCCTCCGCCTCGCCCCCCTCTCCTGCCGCAGTGGAGGCAGGCGCAGCAGACGATCAAGTCCGGGCTCCACCAGCGTGCTCCCCGCTGAGGCTTGCAGCGGCGGACAGTCGCGCAGGGGTCCCGGGCAGCGGCGCTGCGCTCGCTTCCCGCGGCACGCGCCGCTCTGCACGGGAACGCACACGCACAGCAGTTTTGGACGCCAGTTTTCTTTATCTCTTTCTCTTTCGTCGAAGCTGAGCGTGGCCGTCCGGCAGCGCAACCGCGCGCGGGCGGCTGCGGCTCGAGACCTACCCCCGATCGCCCCTTTCACGCCAAAAGACTGAGTGGATCGCTGTTCCAATTCCACCAGAGTCTCAACGCGTCATGTCGTTGGCTGGATGATATCCGTTTTTGGTCGACACTGCTCTGGCCCTCGCGCCTGGGCGCTGGCCCCTTGGGCGCCGCCGAGCGCTTGCGCCTCGGCGCGCCACTCCTTGATTGGGCCAGTGACATTATGCTAGCCGTCCCTGCACTTGAGTCGACGCCTGAACCTCGTCAAATCACCAATGCGTGTAGATTGCAGTGAGACGCGGCACGCAGTCGCGGGCGGGTGGGTGAACGGGCGGCGGCGGCGGCGGCGGCGGCGCACGACCGGACGGTGCCTGCAAATGCTCTGGGCTCGGCCGCCGCCCTGCGTCGGGCACCAATGCATGGCTCCTCCTCGGCGCCGTCTACCGCAGGCGCAGTCGGCCCCAGCCCCGGACAGGCGCGCGCGCAGGCGGGGCCGGGCCTGCCTGCTGCGGGGTGAGACAGGGCAGGGCGATGGACGGCAGGGTGTGGATGCGGCGGCGCGCCTGCCGCCTGCCGGTCCCGTTTCCCCCCGCCAACCGCACGCTCGCTCCCATCACCCCGTCTGGTGCTCCCTACCCCATGCCCTTCAAGCCCAACAACATCGGCCGCTCGCAGACCTGCCAGGAAACCCGCCGCACCAGATTGCCGAGCGGCTGCTGGGCCTGCTGCGCCTGATCCGCGCACGCGCCCTGGAGGCCCAAATCGTCTCGACGGGCCTCCTGTGGCGCCCCAGCAAGATGGACAAGGCGAGCGCTGATAGAATTTTCTGGTGTGACGCTCGTCGGCCGCCCTGGCCGTGCTCTGTGTCTGCTGCGCATGCGGGCAGCAGCACGCCATGCAGCCCCGCAGCGGCTCGCCCCGCGCCGCGCTCCCACCGTGCTGGCCCCCCCTAGGGTTTAGGGTTTAGGGTTTAGGGTCGCTGCTGCAGAAGCGCGCCTGCGAGCCACGGGAGCAGTGGGGGTGTGCGGCGTCAGCTGGCTGTGGGAGGGCGGCGGTCGGGGCCGCAGCTGGCGGCGCGCCCACCTGGAGGCAGCAGGAGCACACCCGGAGGCCCAGGCTCCACTTGCCGCATCCCGCACAGATGGGGTCGCCGCTGGCAGGGGCGCCGCGTGCCGGCTGCCGCACAGGCCTGCGCGCTTGCTGCTGCGCGCGTGCCAGAGCGCGATGGAAGCGCATCATTTCGACCCATGGGGCCGGCAGCAGCGCCGTGCAGGCCGCCATCGAAGCATCTGCCTGCTCGATCAGCGCCGCCCCCTCTTCCAGGCTGCCAGGCTTCCCGTGCTGGCAGAGGTACCTGGCCAGCTCGAACCCATAGATGGCGTACAACGCCAGGTTGCCCTGCTCCCGGGCGAGGGCAAGCCCCTGGCGATACGGGCGGAACAGGTCGTCGAAGCTGGGCCGCTGTGCAGCCGGCATGTTCATGTAGCAGCGGCACAGCACAAACAGGCTGTTGGGGTCGGAGGGGTGCCGCTGCGCCACGTCACGCGCCGCCGCCACGGACCAGGCCACGCGGTTGCGGAATGGCGGCCTCCTTGCGTGGGCTCCACTTCCCGTAGCCACCACATAGATGCGGGTCTGCAGGTCCAGCGCCAGCGCCTGCAGCCCCTCCGCCGTGGGCAGGCGCCAGCCCTCGGCGGTGCTGCTGGCGGCGGGGCCGGCGCGTATGGCATCCAGCTGGCGGCCGACGGCAGCGGCCGCATCTCTGTTCCGCAGGCTGCGCTCGACGAGTCCCAGGCAGAGAAACGGAATCCTGCAGTTGTCGTCCCCTCCGTCTTGGTACATTGCGACCGCTAGCGCGAGCAGGCGGCCCAGGAGGTGAGCGTCGGACACCACGGGCTCGCCCCGCCTCAGCAGCTGCTCCAGGTGCGGTGTGTGCGCCACGCCCCAGTGGTGGCCGTCGGGGCCGCTCTCCGAGGCTGCGGGGTCCATCAGTACAGGCGCCATGAACCCCTGCGCTTGCGCAATATAAAACTCCTCCGAGCGAGTCCGCGGGTGGCTGAGGGGGAGGGGCATGCCGGCCAACACGCCAGAATCCGCCTGAGCAAACTTGATGCGCGCCACCAGCTGTTCGTCGGCGCTGCCGCGCGCCTCCGCGAGTGGCGCGGGCGGAACCACGTCCGCCGCCTCGGACAGCAGCGCGCCTGCCGCCAGAAACACGCGCACGCAGGCGGAGCGGCGCTCGGGTGGCACCGCCCGCGCCACAGCCAACCGCTCCCGATAGTATTCTGCTCCGGCCGCCTCTTGGGACGGCGTCGCAAGGGCGGCCTCGTACATTCTCTCCGGCGCCACCCCCGAGACGACCATTCTAGGCTCAAGACCGCGTGCGGGGCGTGCGCCGATCCCACTGCCCATCAGCGCTCGACGCGTCAGCTGCTCTCCGCCGCCCCAGCCCTGCCTCGCCTGGGGGAGAGTCGCAGGTGGGACCCAATCTGCTGGGTTGTAGCTATGCTTGAATGGCGTTAAATCGGCAGGTTGGAGGCTCAAGTCGGCGCCCGCCGCCACCTGGCGGCACATCAGCAGGTGCCCATTCAGCTTCCTTGATGACACCGCCTATCTATTGCGCCTCAAATCAGGTTTCAAGGAGGTGCAGACATCCAAACCCTGCATAAACAAGTGCACGATGGCTGACGGGCACAAGGCCAACGGCAGGTGAGCGAGCGCTCGGCGTCACCTGTGTTGTTGGCAGCCAGTGGAGCGCCCGGAGGCATGCCACGGAGCCATGGCGTGATGGTGGTACCATCTGCACAGCGGAAGCTTGAGCTGCGGCCAGCTGCCTGCCCATCGCCCTCCGCCCGCCCACTCGCCCGCCCGCTCGCCTGCTCCACCGCCTGCCACCCGCGCGCGCTCTACAGCCAGCTGGCTGACAGGGCGCTCAAAGTCCTGAAGACCGTCAAGACCAAGGCGTGTGGCGCAGGCAGACGGGCACCGGGGCGCCGTGCCCACCGTCGTTGCAGGCAGACGGGGCGCCGTGCCCACCGTCGCTGAAGCTGATGGTGGCTGCACCGCGTGTGTGTCACAGCCCACCTCCGAGCGCCCTCCTCGTTGCTGCCATTTTCCCCAGCTGCTCATCGATGGCGAGTGGGTGGACGCACTCAGTGGCCGCACCTTCCCCAACTTGGACCCTCGCACCGGGGCAAAGCTCTGCGAAGTGGCCGAGGCACTGCAGGCAAGGGGCGCCACCGCGCGCACGTGCGAGCGTGCGGCCGGCACGGCCGCCGGCTGGAGCTGCTTGTGTGCGTGGCGCGCTGCAGGGCCTGCGAAATTTTGCTGGCGCGCCCGCCGCTTGCGGCAGAAGCCCCTCGAGCCGTCTGCGTTCGGCCTGCTCTGATTGCAAAGAGAGCCTCTCCGGCGGTGCAGGAGGATGTAGATCGGGCGGTGAAGGCGGCCAAGAAGGTGGGGCCCACAGAGCCAAGTCTCACGGCCACACCACAGCTCATGAGCCATGGCGTGGCGCCGATCATGCTGTGTCGCTAACAGCGCCAGCGCCCGTCCGCCCCCTCCTCCTCCTTCCGCCCCTCCAGGCATTCGATGAGGGCCCCTGGCCGCGCATGACCGGCGCGCAGCGCTCGCGCATCATCCGCAAGCTGGCCAGCCTGATGCAGGCATGCAGTCGAAGAGTGTTGGCAGGGGCAGGGCGGCGGGCGTTGCTTTTGGACGACGTGCATGGGTCCCGGATCGCCTGGAACTGCCTTGGCTCTGGGCGCCTGGCGAGACAGCAGGGAGGGGTGGGCTCAAGGGCGAGCCTGCGCAGTACTCGCGCCGCCACCTGCGCATGCGCCCCTGCCGCGCTTTCCTCCTCCTTGCTTGTCCTCCGCCCAGGAGCACGCCGAGGAGCTGTGCCTGCTGGAGACGCTGGACTCTGGCAAGCTGCTCTCGCAGTGTCGTACGGCCGACATCCCGCAGGTGGGGGCGGAGGGCCCGCGTGCGGCTCTGACCAGCTGCAGGCCGGGCGTCGCGCTGGGCCGGGCGCTAGCGCCGCCAGCAGGGTGTGGTCTTAGGCCGCATGCACAGCCACGTGCAGCCCTCACTGGCCCGGGCGCCTCTGGCGGGGCCAGTTGCATAGCCCATGTGCCCGCGTACCTGGCCGTGCCGCTGACGGATCCCACGCCTTTGCCACCCCCGGCCGCAGTCCATCGCGCATTTTGAGTACTTTGCCGGATTCTGCGACAAGATTGAGGGTGTGCCGCTCGCACGGGCGTGGCAAGGGGAGCGCTACATGGGCATATGGGAAGGGAGCGCTGCCCGCCCGCCTCTGGCCTCCGCGGCCCGGGGGGCCCATTGACATGTGTTCAGTGCAGGGCGCACCATCCCGGTGGGGCAGGAGGGCTTCACCAGCTACACTCTGCGCGAGCCCATCGGCGTGGCGGGGCAGATCATCCCATGGCAAGCGTCGGCGCCAGCGCCAGCGCTCCGCAAGCGCCGCGAGTGCCACCTGCTGGATAGCCGGCCGGCGTGCAGCGCCGCATGCCTCGCTCTGGCGCCTGCCGCCCACAGCCTGCGCCACTCGCTCACATTGCTCAGATCGCTGCCGCCTCCCCTCCTCCCCGCTGACTCCAGGAACTTCCCTGCGCTCAGTGAGCCAGCCATCGCCGCTCCTGCCTTCCTCTTGCATGGTGGCTCGGGCGCTGAGCCAGGAGGCCCATGCATGTGCGCCGCATACCGCGTGACGCCGGAGCGGAAGCGCTCTGCTGGCCGCACACGCACGCCACCCACGCCACCCAGCTCCATGCTCCTGCCCCTCCCCACGCAGTGGCCGCCTGGAAGCTGGGCCCTGCGCTCTGCTGCGGCTGCACGATTGTGCTGAAGGCGAGGCGCCGTGCGGGAGGCGCTTGGCCCCAGAGCTTGAGGGTCCAGGCCTGTGGGGCCGCCTCCCTAGGGAGGCGGGCCAGCCCCAGAGGTTGTGGGGACCCTCGCGAGCACCTGACCCGTGCTGCTGATGATGTGGGTGCAGGTTTCGCAGTACACCCCCCTCTCGGCGCTGAAGATTGGGGAGCTGGCCCTGGAGGCGGGCGTGCCGCCGGGGGTGAGTAGATGAGTGCCTGCGAGCTCGACATGTGCGCGCGGCAGCCGAGCAACGTGGCACCGGGGGCGAGGCGGCGAGCAACGCGGCGCCGGGGCGAGGGCGTGGCCGCAGAAGCTGGCAACGGCTGCACCCCTGCTTTCTAACACGGACGGCTGCAGGTGCTCAACATCCTGACGGGCAAGGGCTCCGGTGAGGGTAGCAGGGCGGGGTCCCAGGCACACCCCAGCGGCCGCCTTGCCGGCAGCGCAGACCCCCGCCGGCTGTGCATCCCATGCTGGAGAGCTCATGCCATTCACATGCGCGCAGAGTGCGGCGACGCCATCGCCACGCACCCCCTGGTCGACAAGGTCGCTTTCACCGGCTCCACCAGCGTCGGGCGCAAGATCATGCAGGGTGGGGTGCCGGGGCTGCCGCCGGCGGGGGCCGGATACCCAATCGATCAGAGACGGGGGCCGGCTTCAGCCTTTGTGCCATGGGCAGCCGGCCTTATGCTCACCGCTGGGCTCGACGTTCCCCTTGTGCTGCAGGCGCGGCTGAGAACCTCAAGCCGGTGGGTGGGTCTGGCAGCCGCGCCTGGTGCCGCAGTGGCAGGGGCCAGCACAGGGCGCTGCGGCCCAAATACCACCGCGCCACCCTGATGCCGCCAGCAGCGCGCCTGGCTGGCCCTGACTGGCCCGTGCCCCTGCATGCGCTTGTTCCGCGCCCCGCCCGGCCCCCTGCGAGGCCCCAGCTTGCCCCATTATCGGCCCTGTCCCTGCCCCGCAGGTCACACTGGAGCTGGGTGGCAACTCGCCTGTGATGGTGCTGGACGATGCTGACATTGAGGCGGCGGCCGCGGGCGCTTCGTTCGCCCTCTTCTTCAACTACGTGAGCTGCACTGGGAGGGGGGGACTGTTTCCCAAAGTTCAGGGCCTCTGGACGGACTCCGTCCGGGACGGCTGCCGCCCCATCGGGTGGGGATCCCGCGCGCACTGCACGAATTAGATCGACGCTATTGGTGCATGCACCCGCCCACATGATGCAGGGCCAGGCCTGCGAGTGCGGCGGGCGCATTTTCGTCCAGGTGCTGTCGCCATGCTGCCTCAGCTTAACCGGGCACGTAACTGAGGTCTGCTCGTGGCCTGAGGGCTGAGGGTTTTGAGCCACTTGGCCTCACCTGACAGCCCATTGTCCCTGCCTGCCCAGGAGGGCATCTATGACGAGTTTGTCAAGCGCAGCATCGAGCTGGCCAAGCAGCGCAAGGTGGGCGGGCGGGCGGGCAGGTGGAGAGTGCGAGGCCGCTCGGGCACACCACACCCGAGGGGTGGCATACGCACAAACTCATGGGGACATCGGGCGCCCGCTCAACTTGCTTGCGGCGACATCGCCCCCCTGCTCGCGGCTGTGCGCCCGCCCTGGGCTGTCGCAGGTGGGCGACCCGTTTGAGGAGGCAACCCAGCAGGGGCCCCTGGCTACCGAGAAGCAGCTGCAGAAGGTGAGCCCTCGCGGCGGCGCTGCTCGTCTGGCGGCGGGCAGGCGGCCGGGACACGCGTCGGCTCCCGGGGCAGCTGGCGGCACCGGCAGCTGGCGCAGCTCCAGCGCCACTGGGGCGGTCGTGTTTTGGGAGAGCATGGGGGCATGGGCACCACATCATGCCTCCCCTGTTTGCAGGTGATGTCCTACATTGAGAAGGGGAAGCAGGAGGGGGCCAAGCTGGGCTGCGGCGGTCAGCGTGTGGGCAAGGTGCGGCTGCTCCCGCGCGGCGCCGCTCGCGCCACCGCTTGCGCCTGCTGCCGTCCGTGGCTGCTGGCGCTGCTTGCCGCCCTTGCCCGCCCAAGCGTGCCCAAGTTGCCCACGCCCACGTGTTTTTTCGTGCCACGCGATTGCCTGACCTCCCTCCCCCCCATTTGACTGCAGGAGGGCTGGTATCTGGAGCCCACGGTGTTTTACGATGTGGAGGACGGCATGGCCATCGCCAAGGACGGTGCGCTGGGCTAATGTGCGGGGTGCGGGGTATACCCCGCCTTCTCTGATACGTATCAGAGAAGGCTGGCACGTGGAGTGGCACCGAGTCGTTGTCGCTACCTGCGCTGTGGCGCACAGAGATTTTTGGCCCTGTGCAAGTCATCCTGAAGTTCAAGACGCTGGAGGAGGTGGGTCATGTGCATTAGCTGTGGTGTGCTGGCAGCTGGCGCTCACGAGCATGCGGCACAGGAGCCGCCCTGAGCCCACCCCGCCCCCATCCCCCATCTCCACCACCTGCTCGCGCGCAGGGCATCCAGCGCGCCAACGCCACCAACTATGGCGCGTCACCTGCACACATGCTGGCCTCGCTGCCCTGTCCGCTTCGCCTGTCCTGCTGCGGTGGACCCCTGCTCTGAATGCTGGGAGGGCCGCATATGCCTCCGCTTGCCCCCCGCTTGCCCCCCGCTTGCCCCCCGCCTGCCCACCGTTGCCCAGCGCCGGTCCTGCCCTGCATTCCCTGCCTCCCCTCCTCGTGCAGGCCTGGCCGCGGCTGTGTGGACCCAGAGCCTGGAGCGCATGCAGGCGTGCACGCGCGGCATCAAGGCGGGGACGCTTTGGGTGAACAGCCACCATATCATGGCAAGTGCTGGGGAGCCCACGCGTAGTTGCGGGGCGCAGGAGTGCCGAGTGCACGAGGCGGGCCCGGGGCGGGCGGGCGCAGGAAGGCGCGCGTCGAGCACTGCGACGTTGCCACACCAGTCTGTTGCCTGCCGGCTGCTCCTCTTCCCAGGATGCCGCCGTTCCCTTTGGTGGATACAAGGAGTCTGGCTTCGGCAGGGAGCATGGCAGGTGGGGGCGGGGCGGGGACGAGCGCGCACGATGGCAGGCGGCCGCAGAACTGGCTGCTGCTGCTGCCATTGTCAGCATCTCTGTCGCAGCAGCGGTCTGCCTGCACGGGCCACGGTGGGCCCAGGGCCCGGGCCGCACCCTCCCCACGTGCGCGGCCCGCCTACTATGCTGCCCACTTTCCACCCACATCTCCGCCTGCGCAGCTCCGTGCTGGAGCACTACACTCAGGAGAAGGCGGTGGTCATGCCACTGCCCAAGCACAAGAGCTGGGTCATTATGTGAGCAGTCAGCGACGGCCATGGGGCCCCGCCCGCCGGCCTGTGGCTGACCACGGCGTGCACAGTGCAGCGTTGATTGTAAAGCAGCGGCGGCTGGGCACGCCCAGTGCTGCATGCACGTTGATAGCCCTTGACCTGGCCTGGTTGCGTTTTGCACGTGCAAAGCAAGCGTTGAGAGAAAAACATGCCGCTGCCGACGCTCTGGCACACCGGCCCAGACGCTGCTAGCGCTGCGGCGGCCCACGGACAGGCTGGCACCGGCCGGCGCTCCTTGTGGCTGGTTTGGGGCTGGCCCAGTTTCCAGAGGCCAGCGGTGAGTCTCTCCAGGGCGTGTCGTGCGGGCAGCGGGCACAGCGCCGGCGGCGCTGAGCGACGGTGAGCCCGCCCGGTGCGCCGGCAGCACACCTAGTCTCGTTTGCTCCTACTTGCTTGCTGCTCGCTCTCCTGCTTGCCTGCGCTGCTTCGTCGAACGGATTTGAGACAGCTTCCGACAGAGGCTCCATCGAGCGCCCGCATCGGGCCCCTGCTGTCCAATGAAGGCGCGGGGGCTGTGCGCCGCGCTATCGGTGCTCCTAGCAGCGAGGGCCACGAGTGGGGAGAGCTATCTGCAGGTGCGCTTTCAGAAACGCTGCAGCTTTGAGCGCGCGAGGCGCCTAAGGTGTCTCGGTGTCTCGGCAGTCCGGCGCAATCAGGCGCAACGGCGCCCAACCGCCGCCCAACCGGCGCTCGAGCGGCCGTCCGCGTCGCCCACCGCGCCTGCACCACGCTGTGCGTCACGCCACCTTCCGTGCAGTGGTCACAGTCAGGCAACTACTTCAATTTCCCCTCCGCCTCGCCCTACGCGCCCGTCATCGCGACGCCCCAAGCTGATGGCAGAAGCCTGCTGGTGGTGTTCACGAGCTATGCCGACGCCAACAGCAGCTGGACGGTGGCTGGCCTGGACGTGGCCACCGGTGCGGCCGTCGGGCTGGTGCAGCAGGGCGCGGAGCACGGCACCACGCACAGGCAGCCGGGATGAATCACGTGCAGTGCACTGACGCACCAACCACCGCCGCCTCTGCAGGCGCCACCAACTGGACGCTCAGCATCGCCGCGCCGTCGGCCAACGACCAGCCCACCGGGCTGAGTAGCGCCCTGCCGCCCGCACCCCAGCCCACCAACTTTCTGAGCCTGGCTCTCTTCTACCTGGGTGGCCAGCTGTGTGCAGTGGACACGCGCACCGGCCGGCTCGCCTGGCAGCACACGCCCTACAACGCCTCCCAGCCCATCGTCACCGGCTGGAGCGACGCCACAACCAACCAGGCGCGGCGCCCTGCCACAGCGCACAGCAGCAACGAGGCGCCACGTTGGCCCCCTGCGCAGCCCTCCCCACTGGCCGCCACACTCTGCCTGCTGCCACACTCCATCTCCCCTCTGGCTCTGCCTTTGACCCCGCCCGCCGCTTCCGCCGCAGGTCTACCTCACTTCAACGTTCTTCGATGCCAATCGGCCGGTGCCGGTGCAGATCAACGTGGTGGAGGCGCTGGACGCCGCCACCGGCGCCCTCGCCTGGCGCAACAACACGCTGGTGCCGCTTGCCAGCGGCCTGCTGCAGAGCGACACCGCGGCCGGCGCGGGCGTGACGGCGCTGCCGGGGCTGGTGGCGTACGCGCAGGGCGCGCGCGTGGCGGCCATGGCTGCCGACACCGGCAAGCAGGCCTGGGCCTTTGCTGTCGGGGGCAGCGGGACCGGCGCCACCGGGGCCAACGCCAACATCACGAGCGTGGCGTTTGTCGAGCCGGCGACGGCGGTCGTGGCGGGCGCAACCGGCAGCCCGCCCCCGGGATCCGTCGCCGCCTCCTCTGCCCTGGCCAGCGGCGGCGCAGGCGGCCAGGCGTCCGCGCAGGCGGTCGTGGCCCGCAGCCCCGCAGGTGGGTGGCCACAGAACGCGCTGCGCCTCTTTCACGCTGCGCTGCCCGAGCCTGCCCACGCGCCGCCGCCCCGCCCGCTCCACCCGCAGGCGCCCTGCTGCTGACCAACACCGTCTTCCAGACCGTGCGTTTCCTCATGTACAACCTCAACACCAGCCTGGCCCAGGCGCCCTCTCTGGCCTGGTCCATGACCGCCACCAACGACCTGGAGGGCGCGCTGGCAGACGGCCTCATCGCGCGCGGCCTGCAGACGCCGGTGGTGTCGGGTGCGGCGCACGGGCTCGCCGCCCGCTCCTGCCGTGCGGTGTGGCGCGCCTGGCCCTGCCGCCAACCCTCGCCAGTCCGCGGTTGTCCGAATCTGTTGGTCCTCACAGCCCTCCTGCCCGCCCACTGATCCGCCCACCCTCCTGCCCACCTCCTGGCCCTGCCTCCCCCCAGCCCGCGACGGCCTGTTCTATGTGTGGAGCAACCGCACGGTGTACAACCAGAGCACGGGGGTGCCCAGCTACCAGTCCACACTGGTGGCGCGCAGCCTCGCCGACGGCAAGCAGGTCTGGGCACGTCAGGTGACGGGGCTCTACCTCCCCTACGTCAGTAACGGCCGCGTCTACGTCGTCACGAGTGCGGGGCTGCAGGCAAGCGCGCCGCGGCAGCGGGGCCGAGGCGGCGGAGCGCGGCGCAGGCGCGTCCTTGGGTGTCCAACGATTGACCATGAGCAGCTGTTAGAGCCATGTGGAAAGTGCTGTCTGCCCCACCGCAGGTGATGGACGCGCGGGGCGGGCAGACGCTGTGGAGCGTGGACAAGGCGCCAGCGCAGCCAGACAGGTCGGCGGGCGAGGGGAGTGCTGCTCCGGGTGCGGCTGCGCCCTCGTGGCCCCCGTGGCGGCGGCGGGCCGGGCCCCCGTGGCGCCTGTGGCGCGTGCGTGCGCGTGCCCCGCCCTCACCTTGCGTCTCCTCCGCACCGCGCCTCCTCCGCTTCGTATGCAGCTACAGCTACCGGCCTGCGGCAGCGTTCGACTATCTGCAAGGGCAGCTGGCGGTGGTGCGGTGCCTGGGCGACGGCGCCCCGCCCACCTCGGTGTGCGTGTACAGCGGCTTTGCGGCGGCACCACGACAGCAAGCCACCAGCGGGGCAGGAGCGCGGAGCGGGCGGTGGCTGGCGGCGGCGGCGGGTGTGGCGGCGGCGCTGTGGCTTGCCTGAGGGTTGGCAGCAGTTGATTGTCGTGAAAAGCCATTGGCTTGTAGCTGCATTGCACAATGGCGGGGGGAGGAAAGGAAGGGTGGTGCCGCGAGCTGCCCCGAAGCGGCACCGTCACCTATTGGATTCTGTTCTGCCTCGGGTAAAGCCCATGAGCTCAGGACTGCCCGTATGAGGTCCCCACGGCGCCTGCTTGCCGTGACGCTCGGCCGCAGCAGGTGGCAGGTTCTCGTGCTCGTTGCTGGCACAGCCTTGGCCACTGTCCTGCTGGCGCGAGTGCGAGGCCAGGTGCTGAAGCACCAGCCTCTGCGGCACCGGGCGGACGCTCCCGTTGCCAACGCGACAGCCGCGGCCACGGGCGTGCGAGCGGCCAAGGCGGCGGCAACTGCGGCCAAGGAGTCGGGCGTGCGAGCGGCCAAGGCCGCCGCAAGGCCCGTGGCCGCTGCTGTCAAGGCGGCAGCCAGCACGGGCGCCGCAGCAGCGACTGCCGCTGCCGAAGCGCAGGCGCAGCTGGCGACAGCGGCGCTGGCTGTGGCACGCCCGCGCAGTCTTCTCTTTGTGCTGGCGCGCTATGAGGAGGACATCAGATGGGTGGACGAGATGCCGGCGGCCATCCACTCGGCACCACACGTCAAGCTGGTGATCTACCAGGCGAGCGCCGGGCGATCGGCGGTGCATCGCTCTGTTGCAGTGGCAGGGCAGATGGGCAGTTCGCGCCAGCCCGGCCCTTCCAGCACTTGCGTACATCGTCAGCTGACGCCGACAGACCCCGGGACCCCCCCGCAGACCCCGGGGGACGAAGTCATCTGGCGGCCGCCGGCCGACGCGCTGGTGGCGGCGCAGGGGGCGCCCAGCGAGATGCGGGTCGACGGCCGGTGGTACAGCAAGCACTGGCCAGTGCGGCGCACTCCCATGAACCGCGGACACGAGGCCATGTGAGCGGGAGCGGGCGGGCACGCGCCCGGGCGGGCCGCTGTTGGGAGTTGGCGTGGGCGAGCGTGACCTGGCTCGCCACTTCTACGAGCGCAGGCTCACAGCTCACGCCTACTGCGCCTGCCATGCAGGGCCTATGTCACAGCCATTATCGACCACTGGGCCAACTTACCCGACACCCTTGTCATGATGCATGGTGTGCCAGGGCTGCAGCCTGAGGTTGAGTGCCAGCGCCGGCTGGGAGTTTGTCGGTGGGCCCTTGAGCTGCCTTGCACCCCGCCCCGCTCTCTCCCGCTCTGCAACGCTGCCGCAGCCCACCGCTGGTCGGCCCACACGCACCTCAATGCCGACTGGATCATCCGCCGCATGGCAGCCCACCCGCCTGCCAACGTGACGGGCGGCTTTGCTGGGCTGCAGTGCGAGGAGGTGCGGTGGCAGGGGACAGCCGTCCCAGGCTTGCTCGCACCATGGGTCTGCATGCGTGCACAAGCCACCTCACTCCCGTGCGCTGTCTGCTTGCCCGCAGACGTCCATTGAATGGGACTTCCTACCCCTTTCCAACGCCTCTGCCTACGTCGAGTGGCTCGAGCGCAAGGTGCGTGCGTGCGTGCAGGCAGGAGATGGGGAGGAGCAGCGCGCCTGGGGGCCGCGGAGCACGCCTGCATCTGCCTGCAGCTGCGTCACGAGGTTGGCCTGGCTCGCCTGGAGGCTGGCGGCGCCCCCTCCCAAGCCGCAGGGAATGGATGAGATCGACCTGGCGGGCGCCTGGCACGAGCACTTCCAGCGCTTTCTGGGGGCGCTGCCGGCCGGGCTGCATGCGCCGCCCAACGCCGAGTTTGCGGTCACCGCGGCGGCGGTGCGGCGGCTGCCGCTCGCCTTCTACCAGGCCACGCAGGGTGCGGGTCGGCAGGGGACGGGCGCGCATGGCGGAGGGACGTGCACGTGCACGCGACGGCTGATAATGGTGGGCGCGGGATGCGCAGGCGCGCACATCCACCCGTACTGCCTGCGCCTTGTGCCCGCACACCGCGGCACGCAGGCTGGCTCATGGGGACGGAGCAGGAGTCGTTCAGGGCCGCCATCGCGCTCGAGCACCTGTGGGGGCTCATCTTCACTGGACAGGCGGTGGTGCAGGTGCCGCAGGCGCGCTGCATGTGCGAGCTGTACAATGTGTGCCTGCCGGACGACGGGTAACGTGCACCCCTGGAGGGCTGGCTCACGCGGGAGGCAGGAGGGGCTGGAGGGCTGGACCATGGGGGAACGCACGACGTGGAAGGGCATCGGGGTCGTGGCGGGAAGCTCAAGGGCAGGCCCAACCGTTCCTGTTCAACCAACGAGCTCGCATTTTCAACTGTCAACTCAGCACACACTTGCACGCGCGCAACAACCATGGTGAGGCCCGCTGCAACCCAGGCCATGGCACATGGCACTCGCCAACCACCTGGCTCCGAGACCTCCGCGGCGCCTCTCACGTGCACCTCGCACTCCCCGCAGGGCGCCAAGAAGGACGCGAAGAAGCGGCAGGAGGCGGCGGTGGCCGCCAAGGCCGACGGCGGCGAGCCCAAGGGCAAGGCGAGTGGGAGGCTCGAGCGCGGAATTCCAAGGCTCGGGGAGCGCAGGGAGAGATGCAGCTCTGCTAGAGAGCGCAGGAGCCGGCCAACCGCCGCCCGCCCGCCCTCGGTGGCATCGCTCGCATGTCGATGGGCCAGCCCCAGCAGCTCTTCCCCTCTTATCCTCCCCGCCCCCTGCGAGCAGAAGGGAGGCAAGGGCGGCAAGGGCCAGGAGCGCGCCCACAAGCAGAAGAACGAGATCGTGCCCTGGGGCTGGGAGGAGGCGGCCAAGGCGGAGCGCAAGAAGAAGGTGGCCGAGCGCAGCGCGGCCGAGGCGGCAGCCAAGGCGGCCAAGGAGCTCAAGGTTGGGGCGGGAGTGGGGCCGGCGATGCAGAGGGAGCAGCCTGGCATGACGAGCTGGAAAGAGGCATGGGGGCACTGCCTGTGCCCTCCAGCGCCCAACCACCCTCCAACCGCCCCCCAACCACCGCCCCTCCCGTTTGCGTCTCCTCTCCCCCCGACGCTCCCCCCAGGACATGGGCCTCGACGACAAGCCCAAGGTGAAGAAGAAGCCCGATGCCGCCGCTGACAAGGCCGCCGCCGACAAGGCGGCAGCCAAGGCGGCGGCCGCCGCCACCGTGGCCAAGTGAGGCACGGCGCAGCACGCAATTCGCAGCAGCAGCACTGGAGCCCGCGCAGGTGCCGCACCCAATTGTTTATTCGTCTTGTGAGGGATGAGAGCAACAAGCTTGTGTGTAACAAGAGCGACACAGATCAGATCACAGGCCTCCGCACATGCGCGCTCACATGCGCGCCACGGCTCACATCACGGATGCCAGCAGCCTGGCCAGCACTGCCGCGTGGCAGGCAATGTCGAAAAGCGTGCCGGCATAGAACCAGGCCAGCTCCGCAGAGCCGTAGGCGCCGCACCCCCGCCGCCGCTTGGCGTCGACAGAGGAGAGGCGGATCACGCGGTCTGTGTGGGCGCTGCTATTCCATGTTGCAATGTAGCTTGCGTGGAGCAGCGCGTGCAGGCAGAGCAGGAGGAGCAGGGCCGGCGGCGGCGGGCCTGCGGGGCGGCGGGGCAGGCGGCACGCGCGGCGGCGTGGGCGGGGAGCGCCTCGCAGTCTGGCATCAACCCGTGGGTGCAGCCACCAGTGGCCAGCGCTCCGCCGCCCACCTGGCAGGAGCTGGTAAAACATGCCGGCCGCCACCGCTGCCCAGGGCGTCGCAAGGTCCACCACAAAGTATGCGCGCCTCCCCTTCAGCTCTGCATACTCCAAGCTGCGCCCCAGCGCCAGCAGCACCTGCAGCCAGCGGCTCCCGGGCGCGGGCGCCGGCGCCCGCCCCGTCAGCGCCAGCGCTGCGCATGTCGGCTGCTGCCGCGCACATTCCCCGCCCTGCCCCAGCGCCAGCGCTCGCCTTGGCGTGCGTCGCCAGCAGAAAGAGCTCGAGAGCGGCAGCCCCCAGCACTGGCAGCGGCACGGCGCCCAGCCCGCTGGCGGCCAGGGTGGAGCCGGTCGCCCAAGGGTGGCGCAGCATGCCCCCAACGCGTCGGCAGCTCCAGAAGCTCAATTGTGTAGCATTGCAACCTGTCTGGGTGGGCTGCGAACCAGCCAAAGCCAGTACAACACACATGCGTTATGACTGTCACGGTGATAAGATGCCGGCCAACAACTGACGACAGTGTGAGAGGGTTCGTTCAGGGAGAGGGATGCAAGCCGGCAACAGGTAGCTGAGGAAACAGGCAGGCATCAAGCATGCGAATGTGCAGCAGAGGGAGCGAGCGTGCAGAGGGCGGGAGGGCGAGTGCGCGGGGCGAGGCGCAGAGCCAGGCGCGCGCGCCGCACCCTACTGGGCGGGCGCTGGGTGAAGGCCTGTCGCCGCCGCCGCCGCCGCAGGGAACTCCTCGCCGCCCGACTCGTCGCCCGCGCCCCGCGTGGGTGGCGGGTTGCCGCCTGCAGGGCGCAGGAGCCTCTCGCCAGAGGCTGCGCAACCCAGCGGCACGCGCCCTCCTGCATGTCATTCCGCTGCGCCCTGTCCTGCCACCAGGCCCGGCGTGCGCACCTGCCAGCAGGTTGTATGTGAGGAAGGCAGTCATCGCTGCGCTGAGGGCCAGCAGCGAGCCGGCAGCCCAGCCGGCCGCGCGGCCCAGCGCGCCGCTGCGCAGCGCCGTCAATGAGTAGTAGGACAGCCCGCCCGCCACGCCTGCAAAGGCGGGGAGGGAGCGCAGGACGTAGCGGCGATGGCGCGGGACGCGACTGTCAGGCGAGCAGGAATGCGGTGGGCGGCCAGTCCTGCAGCCCACACCCGGACGGCCTGGCGGGGAGCCACCAGCAGGCGCACGTGGCCGCGCCCCATAAGCTCATGTGTGCACGCAGGGGGTCGGGGGAGTGGCAAAAGCGGGGAGGGCAGCGTGGAGGGCGGCGGTGGGCGGGCGGGCGGGCGGGCGGGCGCGCCGCTCACCCGCCTCCACAGCCGTGTAGGGTTGGTGGAGCCGCCGCGCGCGCCACGCCTTCATGCTCAGGCTGGACAGCATGAGCTGGGAGCCACCGGCGGTGGCGATGGCCAGCGCGGGCAGCCCCTGGCCGAGCATCAGTGCGATGAGTCCGCCGACCGCCACAGCGGCGCCATAGGGGATGCACAGGCAAAAGTCGTGGAGGGCCGCATGCCTCGCACCGCCGCTGCTGCTGGCCTGTGCCGTGACCTGCGCGAAGTGGGGTGGATGATCAGGATAGAGCAGCTGCTTCGCAAGTCTGCCATGCCGCCCGCTCACCTGCACCCGGCTCGCTGCTGATCTGATGTCATGCGCAGGCCTGATACGCAGGAATTTCGATTGCCTCAGCTGGTTGTGTTGCAGTCTCCTCGTCGCCAGGCCGAGGCGGACAGAGCAGCAGGGCGCTGCAGGGGCGATCTGGCACTGCATCGGTGAGATCGGACAAAACAGGGTTTGGAGAAACGAGGTTTTCTCATGGGGCAACTCAAACCCTCCCGCCCCAAACCGTCCCCGCCCCCGCCGGGCGGTTCCCGCTCCCACCCCGCAGAACGATCCCAAAGCTCAACGCTCTTTCCCTGATCGTGTGATCAATGCTGAATTGCCTATCTCTCTCTACCCAATTTCAGAGAATATCAGTGGGAGAGGATGTAAGGTTGCCGCCTCTGAACAGGAGTGCACTGCGCAGAGGGAATTAATTCAGTGGCGGTCCAGCTGCCTGAGCGTGACGGCGGCCGCGGGGTCCTGCTTGTTGAGACCGAGGAATATCCAGACCTGGGGGGCGGGGGCAAGGCGGGGGTGGGGGTAGGGTGGGGGGTGGGGTGGGGTGGGGCGGGGGGCAGGCAAAGACCTGTGCGCGCCGTCGCTGGGCAGAGCAGCCCCCCGCCGCAGCCCAGCGGCTGCTCGTGCCTGCCGCAGCCTGGAGGCTGCCTCCCTGCATGCGAGCCCACCTTGAACAGCGAGTCCAGCACAACCGGCACGATGGCCACAAACAGGAAGATGAACTCCTTCTGTGGGAAGAAAGAAGTGTGGAGGGCGGGCGGGAGGGAGGAAAGGCGCGTGGACACAGCGCCAGGCGCGCTGCCGTGGGCCCAGGCGAGGGGGGTGCAGCCGCGCCGCCGCCGAGCTCGAGTGGCTCCCCTTAGCAGCTCTGCTGCGCCTGCCCCGCCACCAGCCGACAATGGCTCCCGCTCCCACCTCTGCCTCGATGCCATAGTGCCCCCCAATCAGCTTCATCGCCGCCGTCCACCCCTCCTCCGAGTGGTACCTGTCATGTGATGGGGGGGGGGGGGGGGGGGGGGGGGGGGGGGGGGGTGGGCTGNGCTGGAGTGCGCAGGGAGAGGGGCCTTGGGGAGGCCGCGCCGCGGGCGCTCGCGCGGGTGCCGCTCCGGTGGCGCGAGCAGCCACGCCCCGCGGCCCGGGTAGCCACGTCCGGGCAGCCGCCCCGCACACCAGCGCGTCCCACCTGCAGGAGCATGACGAAGATGGTGCCGGCGGAGATGGAGTCTGACACCACGTTGAGCAGCGCCTGCAGGGATGGGATGGGGCGGCGTGGAGGACAGTGGTGCGGGCGAGCGAGGGCAGAGGCGGAGATGAGCGCCGCACACGCGCGCGCTGTTGGGCCCCTCTGCTCGGCACGATACTCCTGCGCGCGCGCGCGCACGCTACCGGCCGCAAGGCTGGAGTGTGCATCAGCGCGTCGGCGCCGCTGCGCCGTCCTCGCACTTCCGCACTCCCGCGATTCCCCCTGCCCGCCCGCCTTCCGCCGACCTGCTTGTTGGCCTGCCTCCCCCGCAGGTCGATCGCCCCCGCCTCTTCCGACAGCCGCTCCAGCAGCGCCTCCTCGTTCAGCGGCGGCGCCTGCCCCAGCGCCGCCTCCTGCGGCACGGCGGGCGGGCGCACGCGGCGCACGGCTGGCATCGGGCCGCGCGCGCTCGCCTGCCCCGCACCAACGCACGCGTGCAGCCCACATGCTCCTTCCCGGCCGCTCTCTCACCCACCACGCCGCGGATTCACCCGCCCACGCCCTGTGCGAAGGCACCTGCACCCACCATGCGCAGCCGAATCTCCTCCATGTGCAACTCATGTGCTCCCTCCACCTTCTGCTCGTCCCGCAGCGCAAACACCTGGGGGTTGCGCTCCTGCGCATGCGTGGCGGGGAGGGGCGGGGCGGGCGGGCGGGGAGGTCGGGCGGCGCGGCGCAGCGGCGGGGCGCCGGGGGGGTGGGGGGGGGCAGCGAGGGAAAGGGGCGCGGAGGGCGCAGGGAGCGTGGCGGACAGTGCAGGCAGGGCACGGCGCGTGCTGTGTCGCCTCGACGCCGGCTGGCGCGGTGGCCGCTGCACGACCGCCTCACCTCCTTCTCGTCGTATGCCAGGCGGTTGTAGATGCCCTGGGGGTCGACGATCGGCCGCAGGTACTCATCGCGCACCTGCGAGGGCGGGGGCGGGGGCGGGGATGGAGGGTGCAGAGGTGGGCAGAGGGGACGCCGCCAGAGCAGCGGTTGGATCCGCTGACGCAGCAGCGCGCGGTCTGCCTCCCCCGCGCGAGGCAGGTAGGGCCCACGCCGCCGCCGGCCGGGCATGCCGCGTCCGGCCGGCGCCGGCCATGGCGTCATCCACGCACGGGGCTGCGCCACCTACGTTGCTGCGCTTGCCACGCCGCTGCCGCCGCCGCTCGATGACCGCCTCGCGCAGCTCCGCCAGCTCCTCCACGTCTTCTAGGTCAACCACCACCTGGCTCTTCCACTCGTCCCAGTCCTCGTCCTGGCCTGCGCGCAAGGGGCCGGCGCGGGGCGTCGGCGCAGGGGCCCGCGCGCCGCCCTCGGCAGGCGGCAGCGTTGTGGGACGCGCCCTTGCGGTGAGCCGGGGCTTAAGCAGGCCCCCGATGCTGTCGGCCGCACAGAGCACCCTCACGCACCCGACCAGTCGGTCCACACGCTGCGCTGTCGGCCCGAGTCGCTGCCGGCGGCGCCGCCAGAGCCGGCGCTCATGCTGGCACCCATGCCATCCCCGCTGGAGATCGTGGGCGCCCCTCCTCCGCCGTCCTCTGGCTGCTGCCCCTGCCGCTGCCCCTGCCGCCCCTGCTGCATTTGCCCGCGCGCCCACTTGCGTATTCGCTCGCCAAAATCGTCTGCTGCGCTGCTGCGCACGAGGACGGCGGCACGCCGTTGCCGCTGGCGGGGCGACGGCGGGCGGGCACCCACACATCGTCGCCCCCAGCCAGCCAGTCGTCTCTGCACCGTCTGCGCGGCGTAGCTGGTGCTCGCTACCTCCGCCAGGCGCAGCCTCGCTTCAGCCAGCATCGTGAGGCGTCCCTAGTGCGCAAAAATCAATAAATCACCGCATTTGGGGATTAGGGCAGTGTTTTAGAGACGAGCGGCAGTTCAGAGAGAACAACTGAGGCAAGGAGGCAAGAAGTCGAGCGATGGGCGCACTGCTACACCAGGCGAGTGGTCTGTGGACGTAGAGCGAGTTTTCAAGTGCGATGGGGCGATCGTTGATCGTAAGTGCTCGAGCTACCGCCGGCAGACCATGGCACATCATCCGACACCCCAGCCCTTCTCACAGCACTGTCTGCATCACAGTGTTTGCAAGTGAGCTGCGCGCACCCTCAATTTGCCACTACACCCGACCTCCCACCAACACCGCATCCCGCTTGTCCAGCTCGTAAGCAATTGGGCTGGACAATGTCGTCGCTCTGCCGGTCGAGCAGGCTTCATGCATCGCAGCAGAGTCTCGGCTTGTCGGCTACGCGAGCACAGCGAGGCCATCCGCGCAGGGCGCGGGCTCAACCGTGCCAGGCAGTTGCGGCGGAGCATGCCAGCAGCAGCAGCAGCAGCAGCAACGGCAGCACACCCGTCACGGGCGGCGGCGGCGCGTTGGTCGCGGTGCAGGACGAGCCGCACAGCCTGGCGATCGTGCCCGACGCTCCCCACGCGCTGGTCGTGCAGCCCGGCAAACGCATCGCGGTGCTGTCGGCCAGCAAGCAGGCAGCGCACCCGGTGGCAGAGAAGGGGCGGCCACTGGGTGAGGCAGGCAGGCGGGCGGCCTGCAATGTTCTAGTGTGTTCATGCTGGGGTCGATGAAGCCGACCGCAACCGCCGCGCCCCGCGAGCCGCCGCGCCTCCCACACCGCCCGCCCAACCTCCCCGCACAGAGGCCTACATGACGCTGCCGGCGAGCCAGTACTCTCTACTGGATGCACATCGGGTGGAGCGAATAGACGACTCCACATTCCGCTGCTACGTGGGCGGCCTGCAGTTCCTGAGCCTGCACGTGGAGCCGGTGATCACGGTGCAGGCGAGCGCGGGCGTTAAGCATGGGCGGGGCGACGGCGACGGGCGCGGCGGGGCGGGGGTGAGCGCTGCGGGGCGGCGCGGTGGGGAGCGGCAGCAGCGCGGCGACAAGCGCTGGTGGGGCGGGGGCGGGGCCTCGGTTGGAGCACGCGGGGCGTGGGGGTGGGTGCGGACGCGCAGGCTGGGCTCTTGCTGGTGCGCCGCAGCTGGCGCGCTGACGCGCGGTGCTGGCCGGCCAGCGCAGGTGACGGTGGAGGAGCGGGGGCCCACCGTGAAGTTGCTGTCGACAAAGGTGCGGTGCGGGTGGTGCTTGGGTTGCGCGTCCGGTTGATGCAGCGCGCGACGGCGCACCCGTTGGCAACGCCGCGCCTGGCCAGCGCCCCGCTCGGCGCGCTCTGCGCTCGCCCCCGCCAACCGCCCCGCCCCCTGGTGCCCGCGCCCGCCCTGTGGGCGCAGCTCCAAGGCAGCAAAGTGGTGGAGGCCGCGAACGATCGCTTCACCGCCACCATGACCAACGTCGTGCGATGGCGAGAGGCGGAGGCCGGCGGCGGCAAGGAGATTGTCAGCAACACCAGCATCCAGGCGCGTGGGGCGGGTTTGGCAAGTGGGACAGATGGGGGAGGGTGGTGGAGGGTGGCGCGACACGGACCGCAGGCAGGGCGGGAGGTCGGGCGGTGCGAGGCCAGCTGCTGCGCGCGAGGCCTGCGCCACGCCCTGCCCCACGTTCGGCGTTGTCTCGCGGGCCTCAATGCCGCCTCCCGCCCTGCGCCCGCCCTGCGCCCGCCGCCGCTGCAGGTGACGCTGGAGGTGCCCCGCTGGTTCTTGCTGCCTGTGGCGGCGATCGAGCGTACTGGATGCGCCGTGATGGCGCGCGTGCTGGACAGCGCCGTCCCGCGCTTCCTGGCACAGCTGGCCGCCGACTACGAGCTGTGGGCGGCGGGGGAGCACGGCCAGCGCGAGGAGGCGACGGGCAGCCTGCTGGACTTGCGGGAGGTAAACCGGGAGGCAGAGCTGGAGGCAGAGCTGGAGGCAGAGCAGCTCCCTGGAGCGTAGCACAGCACGTTGCATGCAGTGGGAGCGACGGTAGCGTGTAGGGGCGACCGCCAGCCACCGCGCGGCGGGCATGCGCGGCTGAGCGAGGGACACGAGCGCTAGGTGGCGCGGCGGCGCAGGGCCTCGGCCGACCGCGCGGCGCCAGCAATGCGGTAGGACCAGAGTAGCGCAGCTTGGCGAGTGCAGCGTAGCCGTGTGTGCGAGTAGGCAGTGGAATGAACTTGTCGCGCCCGAGGGGGCCCGGCGCCCTCCAGACACGCAGATGCCATTTCGCATTGATGAGCCCCTTCCAGCACTGCTGCTGCTGACAGCCTATCGTATGCTCCTATGATCATCAGGGATTGCTGTGCATCTGCAACAACGCGCGGTGCGTCAATCGAAGGCAATGGGCACGGGGCACGACGTCAGCGCAGCATCAGCTAGATCAGCGCGTGGCGCAGGGCGGCGCCCCTCCAGCGCGTCGAGCCGCGGCTGCAGCGCTGCCGCTGCGCGCGGCGCCTGCTTGCGGAGGCTGGGTCCGCAGGAGCGCAGCGTCGCCGCCCATTCTCTCCAACCAGAGCCGCCGCAGCGAGGGCCATTCGCGCGGCGAGGCCCAGCACCTTGGCTGCGTCGCGCCTCAGCGCACAGTGCTTGAGCTCGAGGCACTTTTGCAGTGGTCAGTGATGTGCTGCTGCCGCCAACACCGCTGCAGGCTGCCCGTCAATGTTTCAAGACTCCAGAATGAGGCTGCATAGGCGCGGCCATTGCTCGCATCGCAGGTGCAACAGCAGCTCCCAGTGCTCACATGCGCAGCTGGCCCTCGCTGGCCCCTGCGATTCCCTCTGTCCAGACCAGGTCTGGCAGCAGCAGGCCCGGCCTGGCACGGTCTGGCAGCACATCCTGCTTGCCTTCAGCCACCTCCGCAGCAGTGTCACAGCCCACCAAGGGCGCCAGGGCATCCACCGCCCCGCTCGAAGATAGCGCGGCGCAGTCCAGAGCCCTGCTACCGGTGGGGGCAGGACGGGCAGCAATTGAGAGCGCGACACCTGGGGCTGGCACGCACATCCTGCACATGTTGGCTGCCTCTCAGCCGAGCTCCCAAACCCATGCACCGCCCCGGCGCGAGCCCCGCAGCACATGTGTGTGCCACGTTTGTGCACACGTCGATCCAACAGGCTGCAGCCTCTCGGCTGGAGGGAGCCACCGCCTCCAGCTGAGCCGCCTTGGAGGCCTGACAGCCAGGGAGGGAGCGCACACCCAGCAGCCAGCTGCTCCGCCACCGCCTCTCCAGCAGGCTGAGGGCCCTGCTCGGCTGCTGCGCCCTACGCTGCAATGCCGGCATCCAAGGGCAGAGAATTCCCGAGGGATGGTTCGGCCAATGCCACTGCCAAGGAGAAGGGAAAAAGAATGGCCAGGGACAGAGGAGGAACTGCTCGCACCGCACAGCAATGCACGGTTCCCGGGCAGCCTGGGAGCCTGGCAGCCCTGCTCATTCACACCCTGGACCCGCCAGCGGCAGCGCACCTGGCCATGCCGGCCAGCGTGCTCTGCGCTGAAGGCGCGTCGCTCTCGATGCAGCACCTGAGCGCATCAAAGCCCTTCTCCAATCGCCTCTGCAGGCGAGTGGTAGGCGAGTGGTAGACGTCGGTGAGCTGCCAGCAGGCGGTGAGCAGCAGCGTGCGCAGCGTGGGCGCGAGGGGCTCCAGCGCGGCCAGCCCCGCCGCCGAGAAGCGCGCGCAGCCGCCGAGGTCCAGCTTGGCCAGGGCAGGCAGGCCGCTCCAGCTGCGCGGCAAGGGCCCCAGTGCCCGGCATCACTGGTGGAGCTGCCTGCGAGGAGGTGCGCAGCACAGGCGCATACAGGCTGGGTGCACAAAGGCAGCAGCTGCTGCAGGCAAGATGGCGAGCTGGCGATGCACGGCAGCTGCATGTGCCTCGAAGGCCTCCCCGCCTTCTGGCTGACAGGAGCGCCGGCACAGGCCTAGCCTTGGGAGGTGGTGCTGCAGCCAACGGCGGACGGGGGCGACACCCGCGGCGACGGACCTCTTGCTCCGCAGCGTTGACACGCCTCGATGGGGGCCGATTTTGGCAGGTTGCCTGCTGGTGTGTCCACAGGTCCACTGGTGTGTCCGCAAAGCAGCAAAGCAGAGCTGGAAGTGCCACAGGATGACGAGAGAGAGCCCAAACGCTCCCATGGGGCGTCAGTCGGCGGCATCACGTCGGCGGGCGCCCTGGCATGCCCCTGCAGAACCAATGAACAAGGCCCTGCAAGGCAGGAGCCGCCTTCTGTTCCTGGGGCTGTTGGCCGGAGGGGCCAATAGCGGCCGGCCTGGTGCTTGCGCCGAGGAGCAATGCAGGGATCGGCCCTCCGAGAGATGGGAAAACATCAAAACAGAGCCAAAGACCACAAGCGCTGCGCTTGACTCGCAGCTGCACGCTGCGCCTCTCAGCGCCCCCCGCCCCCGCCCGCCCTCACAGCCGTGCGCGCCAGTCGCCGCCGTCGCCGATGCGCGCGCTGCCCAGCGCCGCCGCCTGCACCGCCAGCTCCATCTTGGCAATCGTCTCCAGGTGCACTATGTCCGGCCCATCAGCTAGACGCAGCGTTCGAGCGCCCGCCCACATGTGCGCGAGCGGGGTGGTGTCGCTCACGCCTGCTCCGCCGTACGTCTGAATCGCGCGGTCCAGGATGCCCAGCACCGCGGTGGGGGCGTACGCCTGCGGGACGGGGGCGCGAGCGAGGGGCCCGCTTTCTGGGCAGGGGAGGACGCGGAGCGCGGCACGCGTGGGCAGGGCCCATGCGCAGCACAAGCGTGGGCAAGGCAGGGCGCCGCCGCCGCAGGGCCGGCTGCGGAGGCCCGGCGTCAGCGGCGCACAAGGCGTCACTGGTGGCACAAAGGCACACACACCACACGCACCTTTGCCGCCGCGATCTTGCCCCGCGCCGCCTTGTTTCCCTGCTCGTCCAGCGCGTGCGCGGCCTCCAGCACCACCAGCCGCGCCGCGTCCAGCTCCAGCCGGCTGCGCGCAATGTCCAGCCGCACCACCTGGTGCCGCGCCAGCTTCTGCCTGCACAGCAAACAGGGCAAACGTACGCTCCCCTGCTCACTCGTGATGTCTGGATGCGGAAGATCGGGAGTGGGCGCAGATGAGAGGGGACAGAGTGTGGAATGCGCCAGGCAGATGCGCCAGGCAGACGCCGCAATCGCGGCCCGCTGAATGCAGTCGGAGCAGCTTGAGCGCTCTCTTGCCCCCCAGCAGGGCATCGTCTGCCGCTTGCCTGAACGCGGTGCGCTGCAGCGCGCGCTGTGCGAGCAGCGCCAGCGCACGCTCCCCCATGCCCACCAGCCGCATGCAGTGGTGCAGGCGGCCGGGGCCCAGCCGGCCC
Source organism: Chlorella sp. A99 (assembly GCA_003063905.1). Taxonomy (NCBI): domain Eukaryota; kingdom Viridiplantae; phylum Chlorophyta; class Trebouxiophyceae; order Chlorellales; family Chlorellaceae; genus Chlorella; species Chlorella sp. A99. The sequence goes on from PCFQ01000002.1 coordinate 803,001, forward strand.
TGTGCGATCTCAAAGCCTCGGCCCTCGCCTGCAGGCGCCGCAGCGATGCACGGCGCCGCAATGCAACTCAGAAGCGCAGCAGTCGGGGCGACCGCGGGCTGAGGCGGGCCACATGGCACCGCCGGCAGCTGCGCCGCGTCTCTGCCGCCAGCAAGCCAACCTGTGCCCAGCACCGCGCCGGCACTCGCGCGCTCACCGAGTACCATGCAGTCTGCCGGCACCCGTACGTTCTCAAACACCAGCTCGGCGTGGCCGTGCGGCGCGTCGTCATACCCTGCAGCCAGAGTCGCAGCATGCAAGGTGGTTGGGGGCTCGGCCGCGCCCGCGCTCGCGCTAGCACCGGCCCCCGCCTGCTTCCGGTTCCGACGCCCGCATTAGCACTGGGCCCTGCTTCCGCCCTCCCCGCCCGTGCAGTCGGCGCCGCGGGCGGCGCCGAGGCAGGCAGGCAGGCGACGCACGCACCAAACACGGGGACGGGGCGCACGACGGTGACGCCGGGCGCGTCGGCGGGGACCAGGACCATCGACTGCTGCGCGTGGGTGGGGCCCCCAGGGTCGCTCTTCCCCATGAAGACGTACACGGCGCAGCGCGGGTCGGAGGCGCCCGAGATCCACCACTTCCTGCGGCGTGGGTTGGCAACGGAGGGTCGGCGTGTGAGGAATCATGGATTGCAGCAGCGGGTCTGGGGACCCTGGGTTGGTGGCAGGGGGGTTATGGGGTCTGGGGGCGGTGGCGAGGCGAGGCGAGGCAAGTGCATTGGTGCTGGGAGGTGCGGGGGTTCGGGGAAGGCGCCAAGGCAAGGGTGGGTGGGGCAAAACCTGCCGCGCCTGGAACTGCACCATGATTGCGAGCCGCTCGAGCTGGCGTCGCGCCCCCCTCTGCCCCCCTCGCGCTCGCCTGCCATTGAGCACATAGCCGTCGCCCTCCCTGCGGATGCTGGCATCGATGTTGGTGGCGTCGGAGGAGGCCACTGCCGGCTCTGTCATGGCGAACGCCGAGCGGATGTCGCCCCGCAGCAGCGGCAGCAGCCAGCGGCGCTGCTGCGCAGGGCTGCCGTAGCGCGCGAGCACCTGCAAGGCAGCAGGGGGCGCTCAGGTAGCACAGCTGGATGCGCAAGCATACGCGCAGGTGGGAGGGCCGCCGGCGGCAGCAGCAGCGCCTGCTGCCTGGGCCCAGCCCTGCAGGCACTGGCGCCCCACCGTGGCAGCCCTGCCTGGCAGCAGAACACACCTCCATGTTGCCAGTGTCCGGGGCCCCGCAGTTGAACGCCTCGGGCGCCCAGATGCTGCGCCCCATCACCTGCGCGGCGCCCAGGGGGAAGGGGCAGGCTATAGCCGCCTCAGCGCCTAAGCGACCACACCACGTGTGCAAGCGGCGCTAATCCCCTTTGCCGCCACCGCTGGCTCCTTCGCCCGCCCCCACCTCGGCGCAGTGGGCATACTCCAGGTTGGTGAGCCCCGGACCCGCCAGCAGCGCCTGATCCGCCAGCGGCAGGCCCGACGACGCCAGCAGGGGTCGCAGGCCGGCGGCCATGTCTGCCGGGATCCACAGGTTCCAGCTGCAGGGAGCCACGAGCAGGGAGCATGCAGCGGGGTGCAGCACGGGTGGAATTAGTCAGGCGGGCTGGTGCAGTGATCGCGAATGAATTGAACGCAGGGCCGAGCTGCAACGACGGCCACCGCCTCCGCTGTGCCCCTCCTGCGCTCACAGGCCCTGCTGCTTGGCCAGGTCCTTGAGCTGCTCTTGCAGCGGGTGGATGGTCCAGCGCTGCGCACGCGGCAGCCAAGGGGCGCTCTCACTGTCCGCAGCGGAGCCCCGTGTGCATGCAGCACGAGGTGCGCCGCTCTGACGCTGTCTGCGCAGCCACCCTACCCTGCACTCCCCTTGACCTCCCACCCTGCCCTGGCCCTAGCCGCCACCCACCTCGTCAGAGTGCGCATGCTGGTTCAGCGTCGGCTCAGCTGGATAGATGTGCTGCTCCATGAATGCGTGCAGGCGCGCCAGGATCGGCCACACCCGCGGCGAGGGCCCCAGCCCGTACAGCTGCTGGCCGCCCGCGTCGCTCCCGCCGCCCGTGCCGCCGGCAGCACGCACGGCGCCGCCAGAGGTGGGGCTGCCGGTGGGCGGCAACACGGCATCGGCCGCTGCGCGCGCCGCCTCTGCTGCCACGGAGGTCGTGCGCCAGGCGGGGGACGGGTTTGCATACTCCTCCAGGGGGGTGCCCTCCAGCAAGGGGTTGGGGTCCAAGCGCGCCTGTATGGAATGGGTGGGGATGAGCTTGGATTGATGGTCTGTGAGCGGCACTGATGGGCGAACGGCTAGCAGCAGGTGCGTGGCAGTCGCCTGCGTGCGCAATGCAGGGCCCGTGCGCAGGTGGGCTGACAGGTGCCACGAGGCAGCGCGCCGCCGCCCACCTGCGGGTGCAGCGGGTTGGCGTAGGGCTCTGCCGGCGTGCTGGACAGCGCCACGTGCTCGCCCGCGAGCCGCAGGCCCGTCAGCGCCAGGCTGCGGACCACCGAGTCGGCGCCAACCTGCATCGATGGGGGAGAAAGGGGATGCTGTGTTGCGCTGGGGGCCTGCAGCACCAGAAGTGTGGCCCTGTGGTCCGGCGGCAGGGCACGCGACGCCCATGTCCCTCGCCACGCGCCCCCCACCACCGTCTCGCACCCACCTGGGCGGCGATGCGCGAGGATGCGTTGCCCTGCGCGGCGCGGGCGCCCACGCCCACCAAGATCGCCGCCGCACGGAAAATCGACAGCGCGAGGTAGAAAGTCCAGTCTCGGGCGGGGGGCGGCGGCATGCCGCACGCCTGCGCGGGGAGAAAGTACCGAAGGCGATGTAGTGAAGTAATGAAAGAATGAAGGGGTGCAAAGACCAAAAGTGTGAATGAGTAATGGAGCAAAGGAGCGAAAGAGTGATGGAGCAGGGGCATTGCATGCGGAGAGGCGAGTGTATCAGCATCGGTGCCAGCAGCCATCATGCAACCACATCCTCCCCTCCAAAGAGTAGTAGAGATTTCCGTTAAACCTGGCAGTATAGCTGGATGTACTGCTGCTCCGTCGGGATGCCAGCCGGCAGTGGGCGCGGCAGCGACGTGAGCGCGCTGATGTCTGCAGCGCAGGGGCGGCGGAGCGCGACATCTCAGCGTGCACTCCCTCCTCCTCGCCTCCGCCTCGCACTCCAGCGGGCAGGCCTTCGGCCCCGCAGCGCACCCGCGGGCAGGTGGTAGGGCATGCAATTGTACGCCAGGTCAGCCAGGGGGTCGCCCAGCGTGGAGAGCTCCCAATCCAGCACCGCCAGCACGCGCGCGCCCCTGCCCTCGGCCGCCGCGGGGTCAAACACCAGGTTGTCCAGCCTGCACGGGGGGCGGGAGGGGGTGCGCGTCGAGGTGGGGCGGGGCGGCGGAGGTCAGGTTGGGAGGAACGTGGGAGGGCAGGGTGGCTCGCGGGCAGCCGTGTGGGCCGCCCGGCGCAGCTCGCACGCACCCCTGCCGCTCAGGTGCATCTGCAAGGAGCTACACTGATCAGGTTGGCACTGCAACAAGTACAGCACACCTATAGTCGCCGTGGGAGATGCGGGTGACCGAGGGGTCGGCGTCGGTGGCGGGGATGTGGGCCCCGAGCCAGCGGATGAGCGCTGCCATCTCGGGCATGGGCTCTCCCTGCAGGGCGCAGTGGGGGAGCGTTCGAACAACCCAAGGTGGGGGGGCACTACAAACTGCAGCGGCCGACGCGCGAGGCAGGCAGCTTGCAACGGCAGGGGAAGGCCAGGCAGGCCCGAACGAGCTGCACGTTGCACAGTGCTCGCCTGAAGGGACTTCGTGTACTGCTGCGACCAGCGCCAGACCTGAGAAGGCAGGCAGAATACAGGTGTAAATAGGCGCAAGGCCATTGCCAGTGGGCATGCACCCTGCCTCGCTGCTGCAACACCCATCTCCCCACGCCAGGCACCACCCACCACCCACCCTCCACCCACCTCCCCCACTTTCTGCCCCCACCTGCCGCCGGTTGTAGCCGCTGGGCTTGCCAAATCCGGCGAGGCCGACGTCCGCGGGGCGCACCGAGTGCAGCGCGGCCAGCGTGCGCGCCATCTCTCCATAAATGGCGGCGCGCTGGGTCGGCACGCAGCCGGGGAGCGCCGGGTCATCATAGATGCGGCCCTTGACTGCAGGAGCAGGAAAGACGGGAGCGCGGCCAGCGGTAGGCAGGCAAGTGAGTCGGTGTGAAAGGCAGGCAGCGGGCAGCAGGCAATCGTCGCGTTGGCGCGCTCTCGTGTGCGTGCCCGGGAAGGCAGCTCTGCTTGTGCGGAGGCGACGCAAGACCAAAGCCCACACAAGTCAGCCTGCAACAGGGGGGTGCACGTGCTCACCGTGTTGCATGAGGTAGAAGGGAGTGCCGATAACACCAGGGTCCTGTCGAGGGAAGGGCGAGGGTAAGGCAGCACAGGTGCGCGGCTCCAGCTGCACACAAAAGCGGATGGCCGGAAGCGTCGCCGGGCTGCGGGGCTGCGCTGCCCGGTGCCCCACCTGGCACAGCGTCACCACGCGCGGCACCGGCACCGGCGTGGCCTGCAGCGCCGCCAGGACCTGGAACTCTCGCTCCACCGCATGGGCCGAGGGCAGCACCTGCCCGGGCGGCTTCTTGCGCAGCACAAACGTGGCGCCGCCGGCCTGCAGGGGACGGCGCGCCGAGCGGCCAGGCGGCAAAATGTGCGTGGACCGTGCCGGTCGCTGGGCTTGCGATGATGCATTGTCCTGGGCAAGCCCGCTGCCCTCGGAAGGTCTCGCAGCACCCGCCCAGGGGCACTCGCCCAGCTAACAGCCAACACCTACCTTGACCAGGTAGGTGGGGTTGCTCTGGCCGTGGGAGAACTGCGCCGTCTCCAGGAGGTCAACAGCCGGGAAGCCGGGCACGGCCTGCTGCAGGTGCCGCAGCAGCGCCGCCTGCGGGTGCGAGAGGAGAGTCGGCGCGGGGGCAGGCGACGGCCGGGATGCCGCCCGCCCCCGCCCCCAGCCCCGCCCCCTCCCACGAGCTAGCAACTTGGACAGGTGTCAAGCGTCTTGCCTCGTCGATGCGCAGGTGCGGCGCTGTTGGAACCAGGCTGGAGCTCGTGTCGAGGGGCATTGTGCCGTGGGGTGGAGACTGCACGGCTCGTCACTCCATCCGAGCGTCCACTGGAGAACAATGTGCGCTGTGGTTAGTGCTGATCTCAGCTCACCAGGGGAGTGGGTGGTGCTGAGGTGGCTGAAGAACACCAGGGCTCAGCACAGGCATCCCAAAATCGCATTCTGAGGGCCCATCACTTCCCTAAACACGTTTGCGCAGACCAATTTGCCATCAGCCTCGGCCAATTTGCCATCAGCCGCCCGATCGGCCCATCGGCGACCGCACGCACACGCCTTTCTCACAGCAGCTCTCACACAGTGCCTATATCAAAATGGACGAAGACTCGATCGTGCCGCTCTCCCAGCTCGCCAATGAGCAGTTCAACTCGGTCCTCGACCAGCCGGAGGGGCCCACCGATTTTGCGGGGCTGCTGAACGGGGCGGGGCCGGGCCCTCCGTCCGAGGAGGCGGCGGCCGCCGCCCGGCAGCGCAAGTCCAAGCTCTTCAACGACCCCATCCACGGCTCCTACCGCCTCTCCGCCGCATGCACCGCCGTACTTGACACGAGCCAGTTCCAGCGGCTTCGGCGGCTGAAGCAGCTGGTGAGCCAGGCGGCGACCTGCTAGCGTGTGTGCACGCAAGCGCCGCTTCTGCTGGGGCCACATTGAGCACGGGCTGCCGCGCCCTCCCTCTGCAGGGGCTGACCTACATGGTGTTCCCCGGCGCCAGTCACAACCGTTTTGAACACAGCCTGGGCGTGGCCCACCTCGCCACGAAATGGTGGGACCACCTGACCAAGCTGCAGGTGGGTGCAGCCTGACTTATGACAGCGCTCATGCCTGGCTGCCCAGCTGGCAGCAGGCGAGGACGTCCTTGCGAAGCGCGCGCAGCTGCTCCGGCACGGCGCACAGCATGCGCGCGTCGGCTGCTGCGGCGGCGCTTCGCGGACGTGCCGAGCACCGACTTCCCGCCCGGCCGGTGCGGAACGTCGCCCGTCCGCGCGTGCCCTCCCTGCCGTGCAGCGGGGGGAGGCCGAGGTGGAGCGCAGAGACCGGCAGGTGGTGGAGCTGGCGGGACTGTGCCATGACCTGGGCCATGGGCCTTTCAGGTGGGGCTGCCAAGGGAGGCGCGCTTGCCCAGGGAGACAGGCGCGGCGGCTCGTCAGGCACAGGGGCCGCAGGGCACCGCAGCAGCACGCGTGCTGCAGGCGCCTGCCTGCGCCCGCCGCCAGCGCTCTGCCCAGCGCTCCATCTTATCCCTGCCCGGGCTGTGGCCGCTGTTCTACCTTGCACGCCTATACTTAAATCAATTCATTCCTCTATTGCAGCCACGTCTTTGAGAAGGAGTTCCTGCGGCAGAAGGGCATTACAGGATGGGAGCATGAGGCGATGTCAGCGGAGATGCTCCAGGTGATTATGGCGCCCGCGCGCGCGGCGCGCCGACGCGCATTGCTTGTCGTGGCCGCGCAGCGCTCCCTCTTGCGTGCGACCGCTCGCCCCGCCGACGCACCCGCGACGCACGCTTGCCTGTCTCTGCCCCACGTGCACCTCACCCCCCAACGTTCGGCCCTCCCGCAGTACCTGGTCGACGAGAATGGGATCGACCTGCCTGAGGACGACCTGCGCCGCGTGCGGGCGATGATCACCGCCGGGCACTCCACCTCGGCCGCGCCGCCCGGCCAGCGCTGGCTGTACGAGATCGTGGCCAACGGCCGCAACGGCATCGACGTGGACAAGGTGGGTGGGGGGTGGAGGGTGGGGTGGGGGTGGGGGGGGTGCGAGGGGTGGGTGGCGGTGTGTCTGGTCTGCTCTCACAGCTTGGCACCATGAGGCATGCACCGTTCTGCAAGCAAAATTGCTTGCAGAATCAATGGGCGGGGTGGTGCCCCACTCATTGATTCTGGGCGGCGGTGGGTGGGTGNAAGCCGCTCACCACATCCCCCCCCCCCCCCCCCCCCCCCCAAGCAGCCGCCCCCGCCCCTGCCCCGTCCCCTGCCCCCTGCCCCCTGTGCCCCCTCCCCGCCCTTGAACCCTCCTCTCCCCAAACCCTTCTCGACCGCCGCAGTTTGACTACCTCCTGCGCGACTCAACGTTCTGCGGGTTCAAGATTTCAGGCGACCCCAACCGCATCATACAGTTCTCGCACGTGATTGGGGACGAGGTGCGCGCGGTGGCACTCGGGCGCGGCGGGCGGGGGTGGAAAGCAAGCACCCGCCGCGTGGTGGAGCGGAGTGCGGGTGGGGTGGTGGGCGGGGACCGCGGTGTGCGGGGGCTGCGACGGCAGTGTTGGCAGTGGAGCACGCATGGGTGGTGGGCGGGGCCGTGGTGGGCGGGGGCTGCTGCGGCGCTCTGCATGGCAGCGCACACGAGCTGCCCAGATTCAGTTCCCTTGTTCCCTCTCGGACTTTCCGATGTGTTGTGTGCAGATCTGCTTCAAGTGGAGCGAGTATATGTCTCTGTACGAGCTTTTCCACAGCCGTGCCTCCATGCATCGCCAGGTTTACACCCACAAGTGAGGGGTGGGTGGGTGGTGGGTGGTGGTGGTGGTGGGGCACAGGGCAGGCGGAGGGGCTCCCAGGCGGGGGCGCAGCCGCTGGCGGCGCACCGCGTTGTGCGGCGTGCCGCCACCGCGCCGCCCACCCCGCCGCCGCACCTAGCACCCCAACCACCGCTGCTGCACCACGCGCTGTGCAGGAAGGCCAAGGCGATCGAATTCATGGTGGTGGACGCGCTGCTGGAGGTGGGCAAGAGTGGCATGCAAGCGTGGCTGCTTCAGCGCCGGCACGGCTGCCGCTATGGACGCGTGCTGCTCAGGGGCCCTCTAGACCCACGCGCCCTCTTGACCCGCCCTCAAACCGCCCTTCCCTTTCTGCTCCCCTGCTGCTTCTGCTCTTCCCTGCTGCTTTCTGCTCTCCCCTGCTGCTTTCTGCTCTCCCCTGCCGCGTTCTGCTCTCCCCTGCTGCAGGCCGACCGGGTGCTGCGCATCAGCGACCAGATCTGGTCCCCGGCCACTTTCCAGCGCCTGGATGACACGCTGCTCGACTTGCTGGAGAACTTTGACCTGCTGGGCCCGCGGGTGCAGGTGGGGGTCGGCCGGGAACGCAGGGCACGTGCGCTGCGGGCCTGCTTGCAGCGGCCCCCTGCGCCGGGAGTCGCATGCGCTCGCTTGCAGCGCTCTGCTGCGCGGCGGCAGCAGAACCCAGGGCCCTGGTGGCCGACGGCATCGGCGGCTGCCCGCCATGCTGCCCCCCTCCCACATGATGTCACGCTGCGCAGCTGGAGGAGGACGAGGAGAGGGCGCTGCGGGCGGCGCAGGCCATCATCGCCCGCATCCGGCGGCGCGACCTGTACAAGGCAGGCGCTGCGGCTGGCCCTGCTGCGTGCAGCTGCAGGGATGCCGCTCGCCCAGCTCGCAGCGTGCCTGCGGCGCGATGTCTGCTGCCTGTCGCCGCTCGCTGCAGGCGGCCTCCGCCACCCCTGCGCCCCCCCCCCCCCCCCCCCCNCCCCCCCCTTGGCCCACTGGGCCCTCTCGTGCGCCCCTGCTCTCCTCCCACCCCCGCACCCTCCCCTCCACCACGCACCCTCCCCTCAGTACGTCACCGACGCGCTGGTCCCGCCCGAGGAGCTGGCGCGGCCCGACTGGGAGCCGCCCACAGCGGCGGACATCGTGGCCTGCCACCGCGGGGGCAGCGTGAGCCTGCGGGCCTCCGACATCATCCTCCAGGCGAGCGTGCATTAGGGTTGTACTGCAGGTACTGTACTACAGGCTGCACTGCGGGGCGAGGGAACGGGGCATTTCCGCCACCGGTGGGGCGCAGCCCCGCGGCCGGACGAGCTGCGGCCGTCCCACCCCTCGCCGAGCGGCGCGGCGCCGGCGGCCTCCCGCGCTGCACGCCGCGCCCGCCCACGCGCGCGCCCCTCCGCCCCACCCGCCCACCGCGCCGGGAGCAGGCCAACAAGATCGACCACGGCCAGGGGCAGCGCAACCCGCTGGACTCGGTGCACTTCTTCGATTCACTGGTGGGTTGGTCCTCTCGGGGAGAAGGAGGAGCCCAAGCGGGGGCCGGTGGCACGGCGACCGTTTGCGAAATCCGGCCCGGCGCGCCGAGAGCTGAGCGCGCGCCCCGCGCATGGAGCCCGCACGCCGCCCTCGCCGCCCCAGCCGCCACACGCCACGGACCCGCTCGCGTCTTCCCCCGCTTGCCCTGCTCGCCGCAGGAGGGCAGCGAGAAGCGCAAGCTCCGGCCCGATCAGATCTCGTCCATGGTCGTCGCGTCGTTCCAGGTTAGCAAGCATCGCCAGGGAGGTGCACCGGGGGAGGCGCACGCCGGCCGGGCGGGCGAGCGCTCGCTGGGCGCGAGCTGCCTTCGGCCTCCCCACGAGCAGCCCGCCTGCCGCACACCTTGCGACCATCTCCGACCCTGCACCCCGGCGCTCCTGTGCTGTCCTGCTCAGTGTTTCATTGTTTCTGCAGGAGAAGTCGCTGCGCGTCTACTCTCGCAACTCCTCCCCCGAGGTGTGCGCGGCGGTGCACGCGGCCTTTGACGCGTGGGTGCGCCAGCGCTTCAACGGCCGGGTGGCTACCGCCACGCCCTGCAAGCCGCCGCGGCCGCCGCCGCCACCCGCGGCGGCGACGCGCGCTGCCGTGGTGGCGGCGGCGGCGGGCGCCGCCGGCGGCGGCGACGGAGTGCTGCTGGGCAAGCGCAGCCGCGGCCCCCCGCGCGGCGGCAGCCCGCCGCTGCCGGGCGACGACGAATGCAGCCCCAGCAACCTGATGAAGAGCAAGCATGCCAAGCGCTGAGGGCTGTGCGGCTGGCTGCCGCTACGGCGGCGGTGGCAGCGGCGCTGCGCCCTCCCTGCGCTGCTCTTTCCTGCCGCGCCGCCCCTCTTGCCTGCAGGTGACCTGCGCCATATTGCTATTCTCTGCGTCCAGCCCGCACTGCGTCTATTCCTGCACTGCCCCTCTGTGTTTGACATTCCTTTGAGGGTTCACAGGCTTTGGGAGGGCAGGGACTGCCAAGGTGTGTGTGCAATGGAGGCAGCACCCTGCGCCCATGCAGGCGCGCCGGCCTCCATGGCACCTACGCATACCGCGCCGCAGCCCCCGTGCAGCTCCTCGGGGAGAGGTCCATTCGTTCCGCTCATCGCTGCGCGCCTGCCCTCTCCCACACGTTGTCTGCTCCCCTCATGCCGCGTCCTCGCCGCGCCGCACTCTCGCTCCCCCGGGCACAGAAGCAACTGCTTGCAGGCATGGAAGCAAAGCCTCTACCAGTACCTGGAGCAGAGGGCGCATGGAAGAGGCGCCCAGGGCTCGGCCAGGGCGCACAGCCGGCCGCCGCCCCGCCTCGCTCGCGCCGCGCCGCAACATCCCGCGCCCCCCCAGCCCTCGCCCAGCCCTCGCCCCACCCCGCGCCGCCGCGCCGCTCCACCCCAGCCCTCACCCACCGCCGCGCCCCCCGACGCCTCCTCACCGCGCCTCCTCGTCGCCCACGTCGAGCGCGCCGCCAAGGAACTGGAGGATGAAGAAGCCGAGCAGGGGCGTGAGGTCGATGGTGCCCAGCAGCGGGGGCACCAGCCCCGAAAAGAGCTTCAGGTAGGGGTCAGTGACCTGGCGGGACGGGGGGGGGGGGNCTGCAAGCCGCTCACCACATCCCCCCCCCCCCCCCCCCCCCCCCAAGCAGCCGCCCCCGCCCCTGCCCCGTCCCCTGCCCCCTGCCCCCTGTGCCCCCTCCCCGCCCTTGAACCCTCCTCTCCCCAAACCCTTCTCGACCGCCGCAGTTTGACTACCTCCTGCGCGACTCAACGTTCTGCGGGTTCAAGATTTCAGGCGACCCCAACCGCATCATACAGTTCTCGCACGTGATTGGGGACGAGGTGCGCGCGGTGGCACTCGGGCGCGGCGGGCGGGGGTGGAAAGCAAGCACCCGCCGCGTGGTGGAGCGGAGTGCGGGTGGGGTGGTGGGCGGGGACCGCGGTGTGCGGGGGCTGCGACGGCAGTGTTGGCAGTGGAGCACGCATGGGTGGTGGGCGGGGCCGTGGTGGGCGGGGGCTGCTGCGGCGCTCTGCATGGCAGCGCACACGAGCTGCCCAGATTCAGTTCCCTTGTTCCCTCTCGGACTTTCCGATGTGTTGTGTGCAGATCTGCTTCAAGTGGAGCGAGTATATGTCTCTGTACGAGCTTTTCCACAGCCGTGCCTCCATGCATCGCCAGGTTTACACCCACAAGTGAGGGGTGGGTGGGTGGTGGGTGGTGGTGGTGGTGGGGCACAGGGCAGGCGGAGGGGCTCCCAGGCGGGGGCGCAGCCGCTGGCGGCGCACCGCGTTGTGCGGCGTGCCGCCACCGCGCCGCCCACCCCGCCGCCGCACCTAGCACCCCAACCACCGCTGCTGCACCACGCGCTGTGCAGGAAGGCCAAGGCGATCGAATTCATGGTGGTGGACGCGCTGCTGGAGGTGGGCAAGAGTGGCATGCAAGCGTGGCTGCTTCAGCGCCGGCACGGCTGCCGCTATGGACGCGTGCTGCTCAGGGGCCCTCTAGACCCACGCGCCCTCTTGACCCGCCCTCAAACCGCCCTTCCCTTTCTGCTCCCCTGCTGCTTCTGCTCTTCCCTGCTGCTTTCTGCTCTCCCCTGCTGCTTTCTGCTCTCCCCTGCCGCGTTCTGCTCTCCCCTGCTGCAGGCCGACCGGGTGCTGCGCATCAGCGACCAGATCTGGTCCCCGGCCACTTTCCAGCGCCTGGATGACACGCTGCTCGACTTGCTGGAGAACTTTGACCTGCTGGGCCCGCGGGTGCAGGTGGGGGTCGGCCGGGAACGCAGGGCACGTGCGCTGCGGGCCTGCTTGCAGCGGCCCCCTGCGCCGGGAGTCGCATGCGCTCGCTTGCAGCGCTCTGCTGCGCGGCGGCAGCAGAACCCAGGGCCCTGGTGGCCGACGGCATCGGCGGCTGCCCGCCATGCTGCCCCCCTCCCACATGATGTCACGCTGCGCAGCTGGAGGAGGACGAGGAGAGGGCGCTGCGGGCGGCGCAGGCCATCATCGCCCGCATCCGGCGGCGCGACCTGTACAAGGCAGGCGCTGCGGCTGGCCCTGCTGCGTGCAGCTGCAGGGATGCCGCTCGCCCAGCTCGCAGCGTGCCTGCGGCGCGATGTCTGCTGCCTGTCGCCGCTCGCTGCAGGCGGCCTCCGCCACCCCTGCGCCCCCCCCCCCCCCCCCCCC